>JAHRBU010000050.1:0-144162 GCA_019677095.1 Aureobasidium sp. SLJ-2021a | reverse complement strand
TATTATATCTAACATCTTTAATAAAGGTAACTAAGCTACTTTATATAACGTAGTTCTTAAAAGGTACCTATACCTCCTAAATAGAGGTACTATTATAGCTAATAAGAAAGCTACGCTCTAAACGAGCGCTATACTTATCGCTAGCGGCGCGCCTTTAAGGAGGGGTCTATACGTATATAGCGTACCCCTAGACTCTAAGGTGCTTAATAGTTAGTTTCTCCTCGTTTCCTATTAAGCGTATTAGTAATTAGAGAGGTAATACCCCTTATAAAGTCTTTAAGGGCCTTCTATTAGTAAGGTAAACTACCGTCTACTATACGTAAGGCTAGAACTTAAATAGTAGGCTAGCTTCGAGCATAAGGTAACAAGTAATGTTATTAATAACGTATATAGTAGCCTTAGAGACTCTATTCTAGTGCTACGTATAAGGAGTACTAGTTTCTAAGTAGATGCTATTTAGTATATAGAAGTTAGTAAGTTTACTACCTTTAAATTTAGTGCTATTATTAGTACGGATAACCTTAACCTTATAGCTAGTCTAAGTGTAAATAAGATTAAGAAACTCTATAAGCATATCGTAGAAGGTCTTAGTTACTAACTAGTAGCACTAGCGAGCTTAAGATACGTCGTTAGTAACGATTATACCTAATTTCTCGCTATTATATCCCTTTATAGTAACGCTAACGGTATCGAGGTATATCTTTTAAAAAGGCTAAGATACGCGGTATTACTTCTTACGACTAACCTTCTATTTAGCCTTACTACGTAAGTATAGATTATAGTTATAAGTGTTATTTTAAGTACGTATATTACTAGTTATTTATATGCCGTCGACGAGGTTAGTTACTAAACTAAGCTTATTTATAGGTATATAGCCGAGCCTCTTATACTAGAGCTCTAGGGTGCCGGCTAGTAAAGCTATATTAGTCTTAGTACTATAGTTAGTCATATTAGCTACTAGCGTAACGTTCTCTTCTTTCGCGACGAGAAGGTAAGAAAGGCTAAAGAACTTAGGGCATTTAGCGAGAGGAGTGTCGTCGTCGTAATATATAGTCTTATGCTTACTATAGTAATAGACTCTAGATCTAGCCTTTACTATATCCTTAGAAATAATGTTAGCGATATAGTTTAGCGCGTAGAGAACGTTATAAAGTATAATGTTTAGAGGGCCTTTAATACCTTAGAATTTAACCTTAACTATGCTAATACCTTAAATAACTATCTTACCTTCGCTAACTCTAATAGTTAAGTCGTATTTATAAAGGGTCGTAAATAAGGCTCTTTCCTTATATACGTAACTATTAGCTCTAGTATTATAGATCTAGGCGTTCTTCTACTTAAGAAGGTAGCGATAACTAAGTAAGAAGGCTACTCCTTTAGCTCTACTAGCTCCGTTAGTCCTCTTACCGTTATAATAGACGGTTATAAGGTTAAGGTTACGGTAGCTACTAGAGGTAGTAGTAGTCTTATTATCCTTCTTATCGTCTTTATTAGTACGCTTTAGTTACTTATCTAGATATAGCTTCTAGTAGTTATTAGTAATATAGCCTATACGCTTATAATAGTCGTACTTCTTCTTTTTATCGCGATTACTATTACCTTTATTATTATAATTGTTATAAAATAGACTAGTAGCTATATTTCGTGTAGATACGTAATTATCGATAAATTTAGTTATAATCGCGTTAAGAGTAGGGAACTTATCGTCCTTACGAATAGCTATCTTATAGAGGTAGACGAAGTTAGCGAATCTAGCTTCCTTAGCGAGGTAAATAAATAAGGAGACCTTAGTTTTATTATTAAACTTATAGCTAGCTTCCTCTATATCTTATAATAAGCGCTTAAACTTCTAACACTATTATAAGGGGTTAGAGTTATGCTTAAGTTAGTATTTATATAGGATCTAATAGGTAGAGATAGTCTTATTAAGTCCTACTACGTCGTAAGTATCCTTAAGGTATTACTATGCCTCTACCGCGGTCTTATTAGGTATCTCGGCGCTAATAGGCGTAGTAATAATGCGAATAAGTATACCTTTAGCTATATTGTTTATCTTAGACTATTTATAGCGCTCCTTATAAGACTTAGTAGTCTTAATGCTATAATTATCGAACTCTTAATTAGGTTAGGGGTATAAGCTATTAACTACGTTAAAGTAGTTCTTCTCTAGGAGGTAACCTTATATAGTAGTCCTCTATTCCTTATAGTTATATTAGCCTTATAGCTTACGTACCGTAGCTATCTAGTCGAAGGTTATATTAGTTATAATAGCTACGTAACTAAAGGGATATTTGTATTATAAGAGGGTAACGAGAAACGACGATAGAGGTTAAGTCTTATTACGCGCGAGTAGTAGTAGTAGTTAAGACTACTATTATTATTACCTTTAAATTAGAGAAGGTAAGGAACTAATACCCTATCCTTCCGACTAGCGATAATATACCTAATAATCGCGATACCGCTAAATTTAGTGTATTTAGTAGCTAGATAGCTTAGCTACTATATTAGAACCTTATATAGGGGTTACGTTAGTTAAATGTATTAATTAATTAGCTAACTAGCTAGAATACTAAAAATCAGAGATTTACCGTATGTAAGTATAGACCAAGCTACCTCGGATACCGACCCCTACTAGCTCCGTCCAACACTTCCCCACATGGAACACGCCGCCGCTATCTTGGTTACACGGAGGCAGGAGTACGCGTTGGCGTCTCGTACGAGCAACTGTTGCAACTTGCAAGATTTCGAACGAAACGATGTTCGGATGCCTGGCGAATGCACTTCGAGCTCCTTTACATGGATAGCCTATGGCTTCTCAAAGATGACAAGAATTGTCTTGCACTTTTGCGAAACTCTTATTGGTTTATCTGAGGGCGCAATCTTCCTTCGTAGTCAACGTTCTAGATAACATGCAGTTGAGGGTCACGATAGTGTGGTCAGACTGACCAATGGCGACGCTGATGATGCAACGCTAGGTCTTGTCCCAGGCCTTTTTATCTCTTGGGCTCCGCATTTGCCGTGCGGGGTATCTGTTCTGTATCTCGAGGGAACATTGTCAGGAAAAGAACAACCAACCCCTTCTCATAGCATGTCCTATTGTCTCCTCTTCAATTAACCCTTTCGAGAGCATATCATCAACATGGCGGATACAATCACGATTCCATCTCCGTCTGTCTTTCTACGCGCCTCGCCGGATCCTGTTCCCCGGCTTGATGTACTCGACGACGAGCAAAACAAGGCGGCTCCCGTCAAGAAGAGAAACACTACGAGGAAAAAGTCCACCGCCTCGGCATGTAAACCTCGTCGTGACGGTGCCGCTGTAGCCAAGCCCAAGCAGTCAAAGAGTCGTAATGGTAGGCTGCAACCTCATCACGAACACTGATGATTCTCACCTTCCTTGTTCCCTGTGCTGAGCAAAATAACGTTCAGGTTGTGTCACCTGCAAAGCCAAACGCCTAAAATGCGATGAGAAGAAACCCGGTTGCGAGCAATGCAAAAAGAGAAATGTCGACTGTGGAGGTTACAAGAAGGACTTCAAATGGAGGCCCTTCGAAGAGACCAACGTTGCCACGAACATTGCTAAACAGAACAAGGGATGTGAGTACTCAAGCGCGACACCTCGAGGTGTCGAGACCCTCAAGCTTACCTGCCTTCGGTCGTCTGTAGAGAATGTTGTCGCTAATGCATGTTCCCTGCAGCTTTGATCGTGCTGGGCAGTGCAGCTGACGGTTCCGGAAAACGAAGCCCGGCATCACCTCCAGCTAGAGCGCCGTCATCAGAAGCATCCGCTTCATTGTCTTCCTCGTTCGCACAGCAGACGTTTATAGCTGCTTCTGCACCACCAAACGTCCCAGCGACCTTCGCTGAGAAGGAACGCTCGGTTCCTAATTCGTCAAGAACTTCACCTGCTGAAGCACAAGCCGAACAAGGTGCATCCCCTACAGGCTCCGTCAATGATGCAGGAACATCGTCTCAAGGATCACCTCATGGCAATCCCATTGTCGGTGGTACGCCGAAAGAGGATCATATGACAACGACAGACATGATGCCAGGCACCAAGGAAGTCTTCGACTTTGACATGCACTTCATGGATGAGTTCCTGAACATGACGGACCCTCCACTCATGGAGGATATGGAGATGGACTTCAAGAATATTGAAGAACTTACCCCAATCGTGCCAGACTACGATGCCTGGGCATTGCAGCTTTCTCATTGCCCGACATTTCAAGATGACAACACCATGTCAAGCCCGCCAGCCATGGTGTTCCCTCAACGAATCACTTACATGTATGAGCAGCCTTCACTCGCGCAGACCAGTCCAGAGATGTTGATGCTTCGGTTCGATCGACTGACCTGCGGCATCCTCTCGATCAAGGATGGACCGAACGAGAACCCTTGGCGTACGTTGATTTGGCCAATGGCTCAGACTTCACCAGCGCTGTACCACGCCATCTCTTCGATGACCGCATTCCACTCCTCTCGTGACATTCCCGCTCTACGTGTGGCAGGACATGAGCACAAGAGTGAAAGCGTACGAAACTTGCTTGAGGGTATCGAGGAAAGTACCATGAACCTCGATACAGCCATCGCCACCACGTTGGCCTTGGCTTTCGCAGAAACTTGGGACCAACACCTTTCGAGTGGCAATGACCATATCCAAGGCGCCCGCGCTATGATCAACATTGCTTTGAACCAGCACAAGCAGTCGGCTCTGACGGGCTTGAACCTTGCTAGACTCAAGTTCCTTGCCAACGCCTGGATTTATCTGGATGTTCTCTCCCGCGTGACTACTGCAGACGAGGACACATCCGACGACTATGACAACCTTTGGTGCCTTTACAGTACACCAGACAGCCCTCAAGTCGGTCCATCAGGTCACGCAGGTTTCGGCATAGACTTCGGTCTGCCCATCGACTCCGATCTTGACCCTTTGATGGGTTGTGCAAGCACTCTCTTCCCATTGATCGGTCGTACAGCAAACCTCATTCGTCGAGTGTATCGCGCTGAGTCGAACTCGCCTCCCATGATCAGTCAAGCCATGGAACTCAAGCTTATGCTTGAAACATGGGAGCCTCCGGCTTTTGTTGAGCCACCTGAAGATCCCACATGTGACGTTCGTCATGCTTTGCAAACAGCAGAGGCATATCGATGGGCCACACTTTTGTACCTGCACCAAGCACTTCCTGAGATTCCTGAACGCCTTACAACGGCAGACATGGCAAAGAAAGTGCTCATGTTCTTGGCTACTGTTCCTCTCGCTAGTCGCTGTGTCATCATCCACGTCTACCCTCTCTTCATGGCAGGCTGTGAAGCCGACGTGGAAGAGGACAGACAATGGATCAAGAGCCGCTGGGCTGCCATGTCACAACGCATGAGAATCGGCATCATTGACAAGTGTGTCGATGTCATGGAAGAGGTTTGGCGTAGAAGGGATGAGTACAAGAACAAGGTCCTGCCAAACAAAGCCGTGCCTGTGAAACGAAACCTGGTTGCAACTGCAAACTTGCAGTCATCCGTAGGCAGCAACAGACCAGCATCAAACAGACGTGGCTCGTCTTTCAACAGTATCGCAGGTGCAAGCGAGGGCACCATGGCTTGGGCGAACAAACTGCGACGAATGACCGTGGGCGATCCGGATCAAATGGATTCAGCGTCCATATCGTGTAGAGGATCTCGCGACGCAGTAAACGGCGCGACAGGGACACTGCTCACAGTGCGTGGAAGGTTACACTGGATCGGTGTGATGAAAGATTGGGGTTGGGAAGGTGAGTTTCCTCGCAAGAAAAGTCCGAGTATTCGCATGGGCTAACCATTTCGTAGTGTTGCTTGGATAGCAATGTTGCATGGATGAAGGTCGCTTGGATGAAAATTGCATGAGACGGCCAGCTGGAAATCTGTTGTTTGGATAGGCTGCATACACAGAGTGCTGCTTGGACAGATGTCGATTGACGTCGGTAGGCGCTTGGTGGAGTTGGCTGAGCTTTAGGATATTGCCTCTCGAACAAACAATGGTGTAGAGTGCATAACAAAGTCTTTCAAAAAGATTGTCGTTCGGGTGTAATGTCGCTGATTGAAGAATGTAGCTTGGACCGGTGTTGCTCTGGTTGTTTGCTACTTGGATAGGTATAGGATGTGTTGCTCAAGGATGTTGTGCAAGTGTCGCTATGGATGTGTCGCTATGGAACCGGGTGATCGTGTTGAAACGATATCCTATCAGTTAATTTACTCAGGCAACACTGCAGGGACTGCTTGGAATGCTGCGTGGATGGACGTTGCTTGGACAGAATGTTGACCATGTGTCGATGCCTGGAAGTGTTGCTTAGGAGATGTCGGAAGGGTCGCTCAGGAAAGGGCTGGGTTGATTGCTCAGGAGATACTGCTTGGTAAATATTCGGACTTTGGGTTGGTCGCTCAGGAAGTGTTGCTTTGGTCTCTTTGTCGGGCATGAAGATGGATATCTTTCACACATGGCTGCTTTGGAGTGTTGTAATGTCGACACCAACCAATTATCATAACATAATAAGTCTTGAGTGATTCGGACTTGGAAATAACAAGGATGTTGAAGTTATGGGTTTGATTTTCTCTTCTTCGCAGTCGTTGGGTGTGGAATCAATCAACGTACGCTTTGTTTTGGTGGACCATGTTCTGCTTTCAGTGAGCTCCAAAAAGAAGCGCAACCTCGGGTGCAGAGGGGGACGGAGTGTTTTATGAGAGGCTTCGGGCGCAGCACGCCCACACACGCCATAGCGGGGTTGCATGACTCTCGGGACAGACCTTCTAAATTCGTACACACCACGGCCGTGTCTTCTCCACCGCCGCGGAACAACAGGCGGGTCTACCCAAGCCCATTACGGCTTATCTGCATGCCTATCACTGGATATCAGTGTGCTCTTTTGGGGTATCTAGTCCTCTATCAACTGCGAGTCGTCCCATTCCAACTTTCCGATCTCACATTTCAGAAGACGTGCCGAACTACCATTTAGAGACTGGCAGTCAGTACCGATAGGTCTATCAACACTTTTGTAGATGTAGGTGTTTGAGGAAGCGATCAAAGGTGGTGGATTCGTCTGCTCTGTTCATGTCAAACTGCTGTCCGATTCGATATTGTCATCTTCCCTATCTGTGCCACATACGACATGTCTACCCCTGTTACAATGAAGCACTTTGAGAACGCTCGGAAAGAGTACGAGCCTCTGCTCATTACCAACCAGAATGCTTTCCTTGGCGATGTATACCGCAGTGATCAGACCAATCCCGAGCATCCCATCG
The DNA here is from genome assembly GCA_019677095.1 of Aureobasidium sp. SLJ-2021a. NCBI lineage: Eukaryota > Fungi > Ascomycota > Dothideomycetes > Dothideales > Saccotheciaceae > Aureobasidium > Aureobasidium sp. SLJ-2021a. The sequence goes on along the minus strand of JAHRBU010000050.1, from coordinate 136,893 downwards.
GCCGCGGCTTCTACAGGCTTGAAGAGGGTACATTTCCCATCGGCCGATAGTTCAATGACAAATCCTCTCACATATATTGAAGGCACTCCACTTGTCTACACATTCGCACATGACGAGATGAAGATTATTGTTGTTGAGGGTGTGTTGATATCAACTTGTTAGGAACCCAAGTACTCGAGTAGCTAATATCGCCATAGGTCAATACACCATTTCGGATGAGACGGAAAACACAGCAGAGGCAAAGCCTGGTGATGGGTTCTTTCTTCCCAAAGGCCTGAGACCATCAGGCTCACAACTGAGGAATGTGGTATGGCATTCTGCACTGGCGCCAGAAAGGAGGGTGCTGCGTGGTCAAGCATACGCCTCGTTATCGAAGTTTCGTAAGTATATCTTGAGCCGGCATCATCCGAGCATAGCTCAACATAGAACAGTAAATTCTATGAAGCAAAAGCTATCTGTTTCGCGATCACAGACAACGCAGCTTTAGAAATTCCAGTGTTTGTAGTGAGGTCTTTACAACGATGGGGTCATGTCTGTAGACAGGGCCATACTCACAACTAGCTTACTTGCACCAAGAAGTCGAACCGACGACAAATCATTTTCGATCAAACCGTATCACCGCGTATTCGTGGTCAAATGGATTAATACAGCATCGATGAGACGGTGAGTGGACTGGTGTAAGATCATCAACAATACTGCTTCAATCAGGCTCATTAAGCCAAAGGTCTAGACTCTATACCATGCTTAGTTGGAGGAAGGAGCGCGTGAGCAGGCTTGGCAAGGCAGCAACCTCATTCCTGCCATTTGCTAAGCGTATCCATCCAAACAACCTCTAGACAACCTCCCAGGATACAGCGATCATGTCCAGCAGAAATTCACATGAGGCGCATATGAGACAGAAGCGCGCTAGGTCGCAACTAAGCTGTACAGCTTGCCGCCAGGGAAAACTGCGATGCAACCGTGCGACGCCATGCGACCAGTGTACCAAGCGGAGCAAAGAATCAGCATGCTCCTACTTGCCTCCAGCAGTCAAATCAAGGTCAGGCCCACAGGATGTCAAAGGCCGGATTCAACATCTCGAACAACTCGTGGTTGATTTGATGAATTCGAGATCATCAAACGGCAACGGCACTACGACCAGCAGTGGAAGGTCAAATAGCACTGCTACCAGTATCAGAGAATCTCCCACTACCTCTCAGTCTGAATCTTCGCAATCTCACACTCAAGCCTCGTCTGAAGCAGATAACACTCCCGCTGAGGTAACTCCACCTTACAGTGAGGGAAACTCGCCAGTCAGGCGACATCAGCATGAGGCACCACAACAGCTAGAATCATTTGGACATCTACGGATCAGTAAAGAGGGCACTAGGTACGTGATCGTGGGTACAAAGGGCTCAAACTGGGATGGTATTTCGCTCAGACGACCGGAACCTCCCATGTTGCAGAGTGTCGTTCACAGTCGGGCGAGAGTCCATCGAGAGTGTGCTACGACCCGTGAGAACACGAGTTATCGTTGGAGATGTTGAATCATCTAGAAGGCACCCTGCAATGTAACAACTGTAGCGGTGTATCATTATACACAAGAAACGAACTAACTGTACCCTCCAAATTATAGCTACGTTGGATCATCTCACTGGGCGACAATCTTGGACAGTATCTCTGAGATAAAACGAGACTTGGAAGACTCCGGTGACGAGGACTCAGATGAGGAATTCGATGCATGGTGCAACGAAGAACCGCTGAACGTATACGATGAAGAGTTACCAGGACTTCTGCGCTCCCCTCGACGAGTCACAAAGGCCGAGTTACTGTCATTTATGCCACCCAAAGCTGAAGCAGATGCACTCGTTTCGCTTTGGTTCAGGTCACCACATCCCTACAAGACAATCATTCACGCTCCTCAATTCCAAACCGAATACCGCCAATTCTGGAGCTCACCAACGAGCGCACCGGTCATGTGGCTAGGCATCTTGTACGGGATGTTCGGCATGGCGAGTTTGTTTAAGATACGCGTTCTGAGGAATCCTGACACACCGGAGGTCCGGGCTACTTTCAAGATGGCAGATCTCTACCAGGAGCTGGCAGCATCGGCGGCTGTACTAGGAAACTACATGAAGCCGAAAGTTTACACCATAGAATGTCTGATACTCCATGCTGGAAGCAACAGAACGAACAACTACAACGACGTTTGGCTTATTATCGGCATTGTCTTTAGGTTGGCTCTTCGCATGGGTTATCACCGAGATCCGAGTCACTACAAAAACGTGTCGATACTCGCTGGGGAGATGCGACGAAGAGTGTGGCATTTGCTATACATGTTCGACACCCTTGTATCGTTCCAGCTGGGACTACCTGCTATGCTGCGTGCAGTGCAGAGTGACACGCAACCTCCGCACAATCTCTATGACCAGGACTTTTCCGTACACAGCAAGACTTTACCACCCTCAAGGCCCGTCGAACAACTCACTCCCTCGGCTTACGGCTTTGCCAAGACCAGCTTGTGTCAGGTATTTGCTTTGGCAGCGGACATGTCACATGCAACGACACCACCCTCATATGCTGAAGTCATGGAGCTGGATGCAAAATTGGAGGCAACGAAGGCTTCCATACCACCCGGACTACAGTTCAAAGATCTGGAGCTGTGTCTTACAGAAGACCCGGAGTCGTTAATGTGTCGCTTCAGTATTGACCTGCTCTACCTCAAGGTCAAGACAGTACTACACCGTCGATTCATGGTGACCACTGCGTCCCAAGCCGCAGCGACCTATTCCCGAATCTCTGTTGTTGGCTCGGCAATGAAAACACTTGAGCACCACCAGGATATCTATCGAGCATCCAGTCCTGGCGGACAGCTCGAAAGTGTCTCTTGGTATATGTGCTCCATAGGCACGTACGATTTCTTGCTGGCAAGTATGATAATATGCCTCGAGTTAGCACGACAACTCAACAAACAACCCGATCCAGAAACGGATAAAATTGCGACACGCGAAGATATGATAGCAGCACTCGAAGCGTCGAAAAGAGTCTGGGAGGAAGCAGGCGAGGAAGATTGTTTCTCCGAGCCTGCATTCGGCACGGGCAGATATGGCCAAACCGTCGAGAATGCCGCTGTGGCAGAAGTAAGAAAGGCGTGCAAAGCAATGACGCTCATGCTGGAGAAGGTCAAAATTGATCAAGCCAGAGATATCCTACCTCCGACCATGAGTGGAGCAGGTTGGCCACACATGTCGATGCCTGAGGGATCAATGACAATGCCTGTTGCTCAATCTGCAAAGAACGAGTGGCCAGCAACGGACCAATGGTTCGATCAAGACGATTTCTCAACCCTAGACAGCATGATAGACGTGTCTAACGACATCGACTGGGTATGTGGAACATATCGCACATTCAATCACATAGGCAACTGACACATTTGAAACCAGGAAATGTGGGATCAACAACTCTCTCAACAGCAATCTGTCAATCCGCAACCGCAATCACACCAGTTCACTTGGACGGTGGACGACATGCTAGCTGCCAGTGCACCTGGCATTCCAGAGCCAGATATGAGTCTGGGCTACCAACACTTCTTATAGACTCCCTGTCTCTCGCGACGGCATAGAGCACTGTTTTAGCTACGACAATGCACGAACGTTTTGATGAGAGCTGTGTTGACAAGGGATCTTGAGAGTACATCTCTCACGGGCACTGCCTTTTTTGCTAACAGTATCGTGCAGTTCCATAATCATATGTATGTGACTGACTTCGGAGGGAGTCGAACACTTCTTTGACCTGAGAGTTTCTCCCAGATGTGTATGACGAAGAGCAAAACACCCTCGATAACAAAGATAGCGTAGAGGCGGACAACGATATATGCAGCGATTACTGCTAGCAAGAAGGAGGATTTCACGAGCCACTTCTGCCGGAAGGGAGTGGTGGTAAATGGTATCAGACGAAAGGCGGTTGGAAGGCATGACTAGTTGTCGATGATTCGCGGCGATGTAGCTTGCCACATGCAAATGCCGAAAATTCATTGTTCAGCAAGATCCGACTGGCCATGTCAACTGCTCCAAGAGTTTATCCTCAGGGCGTCATTAAGCTAATGAGCACAAGTAATCATCCAGCTGTTTGTCAGACACCAAATCAAGCGCGTTGTGTGACTGTGATCCATGCCTACCAGTCCTTTGACCCTTTGCATCTGTTGCCGGAGCAGGAAAACTGTAGTCGCAATAGGAAAGTACGGCCGTAGAAGCGACAGATGAGGGAATATGGTATCACGAATCGATCAAGCCATAGAATTGATTCCAGAAGGAAGCTCGAATAGCGCTCTAGATCATGAAGAACATTTGCCTATACGAGTGACTCGAGACACGATTCAAGTTCCCGGCATCAGGAACCACAAACCAGAAACCAGGCACCAGGGCTGGTTGAAAGAACGGCCCGGTCAGAAGAACCGGCCCAAAATGGAATGCGCAGATGAAAGCAGCAAAAACCGGAAGGATCAACGGTGAGAAGGAAGGGAAGGATCTATCGAGACATGTCACGCCATGGTTCTTCAAACAGTTTCATCGACTCCGAAAGTGGAACATCGCAACAACCCTCAGAATCCTGCAACCGAGCCAACGTGCTGAGATAGCAGATGCTGAGTGGCGTTAAACAACTGGAGAAAACCATCTTACCGAGTTGTCGGTATACAAAGCAACGTCCAAATCGGGTGAGCACGAAGAGAGATAGTGGAAAGTAGGAAAAAGGATTTTTGTATCATCAGATCAGGGAAAGTTCGGATTTTGGAAAACAACTCCAAGCGGGTATATCGACGAAGAAAGAAAGACCAAGACCATTTCAAGCCACCTTGCCCAGCGCCAGTAGGGTAAGAACGCCGTTCCCAAAACTCCACTCTGATTACATACATTATGACCCCATATACATGAGTGAATCGTTTCAAGCAAAGACGAAGACATTCAACCAGTCTTGGCTCTTTTTCTTCTCAGTTCGCCAGCGGCAGCATTCATCATGCTTTCTCTAAGCATCTCATTCTCCTCTTCGAGTTGTTTGATGTACTCGGAGGCTGCAGCAAGCACCTCGGCTTTCGACGGCTTGGGAGGCTGTCCGCTTCTTGCGGGTTGCAGAGTAGCAATCTCAGGCACTGCGTTGCGCAGCCTGTCAAAATTCAGTTGGAGGTTTTCGCGGTATCGTTGCTCCACTTTCTGGTGGGGCACTCTAATATTGTTCTTGGGCCGCCCCAGGGCTGGTGATAAGGGAGCCTCCACAAAGTCGTCTTGTTGCTGAATGTGATATTGTTGATTTGATGTAGATGAACGAGGAGATGATTGAGAGAAGGCACTGAAGCGCTTGGGCTGAGAGGCGCTCGTGTTGTGATAGGCGGCTGTGAGCATAGAGTCGATATCGCAGTAACCAGTCATGGATGTGATGCCAGCATCAATGGAAAGCTTCTTGACGCTCAAGTCGAGGCTCTCGTAGGGGTTCCAGTGAGTCTCGTAATTTGACGGTGGGCATAGCGAGTCTGCGTACTCGAAAGGACTGCTGTGACTACCATTGCTTGAGGACTCTGAGGAGGATGATGATTCGGAGAAGGCGGACATGGGTGTTTGTTGGCTCATGTGGTGTGATGAGACTTGAGGAATGCTGGGGAGTTGCGACTCGAAGGCCTTTTCGAAGAGATCGTGATCGTCACTGGCGTAACCTGAATCCTTTGGTTGTTGGAGGAGCCATTGGTTGTTGGCCATGGCTGATGTGTTGTAGAAGGCTTGTTGAGGGAAGTCACCCATGGTGTTAGGGTACACAAAGTTCATGTTGATGTCTGACTTCTGAGCGATGAGTTGTGTTGGTATGTCGATGGATGAAAACAAGAGGTGGAAGATATGAAGACGATGTAAGATATATGTATCCAAGGTTGAAGAAGAGGATTGACCACTTTGAGCAGTGATCTGCGAATGTCAACAATAAGCTTCTCCAGGGCTCTTTCAGGGGCAGAGAACAGGACCTAGCAAACTTTAAGCTCTTTTGGAAGAGTGTCAATGTTTAGTCGTTGCGACTGTTCGGTCGCTGGTACGAACGGTAACACGTCGGTGGACTTGAGTTTGGCCGGGACTTTGAGACACCATGGACCTGGACTGAGGTACAACAAGGTATGAACTGGGGTCGACTGAGCTGATCTTTCGAGACCATCGCAACAGATGGATTGTATCTTGAGCCCCTGCATCTACGGGGTCCACCAGCAGCTCTGACGCATTGCGCAAGATACATGACGAGCACCGCGTTCTCAGCAGAGGAGAGAAAAAGCCACTGGCATTTTCACGATGAACAGGGCTCAAACAAACCTGCTTGATACAGAGGCGGTTAATGGTTGGAGCCATACTCGGACGAGGCGCTCTCTTGATCGGGTTCGCCGGTTCGTATTGTGCAAAAGGCTTAAGCTTGCTGTGATTTTGTCACAATATTATTTCTTGCGCAAGCCACAGGTCTGGACTCGCGCTGACAGATTGGCGGGGCCACGTGAAGTCCTGCCCGTTTCACGAACTGGAAGCATGTTTGGACAAGACGTTGGAAAGGACGAAGTTGTTCCTTCCAATCAGATTGCGTCTCGGAAGAACAGCCGAAACGTTTTCTCGCAACCGTGACAACTTCGACGCCAACTTCCCAGCTCTGACTTTATCGGGAGTTCCGGTGGCTTGCAGTGGACTTTGTTAGGTCGGTAACGATTGCACATCAGTACTCAGCACCAACGTATCTCAGGGATACCATCGCCGATCTACCACAAAAACCGTGATGCAGAGGGATTTCTCGTGCACAACGTTGGTCAAACACACTGGATGAGCAACCCAGATCTCTCCCATATGCAGGTTGACGATCCAAATCCCACCAATCTTCAGATACTCTGCGGCCCGCTGCCGTAGATAGTTGCAGATGTCTTGCATCCCGAATCAGTATCGACTTCTAGGGCTCCAAATGTACGGTATACCAAGACGAAGCACTACTCAGTACCTGCTGAGTGACCAGAAGACATGCGAAGAGCAACAAGAGCCCCTTGAAAGAACCTGCGCGTTCCAAGTGGGTCATAGGCGCTCAACCACTACGCCAGCTGAGTACCTGAATTCCGCTGTAAAAGACACTGGTAGCGACGGCATGCATCCGTGGCATGATTTGCCTTTTGAGGTCGAAGCGACCTTTTGACCTTGCTGTCGTCGGACCGGAGTCAGACGTGGTCGGAGTAATTGTTGCTCTCTCCGACTATACGTCGAAGTTGTATGCCTTGGCAGAGACACGAAGGTCTAGAGCACTCAAAGCTTTGTTGTGAAGCATGGAACTAACCTTTTCCAACGAACCTTCGTTCTGACATGCTTTTGATCCAGAATCTGACGTGGGTATCCCTCTCGCAGTGCGCTCCGAGATGAACCACAGATTACTCGATATCCGACACAGTCGTAACAGAGACTCGTGGGAGTGGTAAGGCTGGTAGTTTGTGGAAGTGCATCGAGAAACGGTATTATTATCCACTTCAAAATGGCGGCTATTCCAAGTATTCGACTCCGCTTGCAGGTTTTGATAGACAAGCTTTTGCGGCATGACGATGAATGGCTGTTAGAGCGAGATGCAGACAACCAAACAAACGATGTTGTAGCATCTGTCATTGTGCCCTTACAGTTGTTGCGGCCCGATACGGGAAGCATACCACTGAACAAGAGGGACCGCGCCTCAGAATAGACCTGGCTAGATCACATGTGCCTTGATTTCGAGTCGACCCCAACGTTACCTAAGGCTGAGATCGATGTGGAGGTATACAACGGCGCATTGGCTGTGAACATCGAGATCAGAGATCACGATATGATTGACTCGTAAGATGTGCATTCTCTCATGTTTGGAGTGGGAAGACTGTAGAGATTGCTAGCGTACAATAATATCGAAGCTCCAATCAATAAACCCTTTACTGGTTCGTCGTACGAATGGCGGCAGCAGCGGCGGGAACATCCTGATCGAGAGGCAGGATATCAGGAACTGGACCAACTGGCGTGATCGAGAATGGATTGATCTGCTTGTGCGACTTTGTGTAGTGGCACTTGATGTGGGTGAACTCAGTAGTACTCTTGAAAGCGTCGTCATTCCAGTACAGGTTGCGCATCCACCTAGAAAGAAATGTGTTAGAACGGTCTCTCTGTAAACAGCAGGTTTGAGCATACTTGTGTAGATTAGGGTAGCCACTACGGATGTCGCGAATGTTGCACTTGAAATGCTGAACATAGACGGCATCGAATCGGATGATGGTTGTGTAGAGGCGCACATCGAGCTCGGTCAGCTTGTCACCAAGGTAGAAAGGACCACCAGATTTGGCAAGATCCTCCTCTGCACGGTCGAGCGACTTGAACAGAGTCTTGACGTTCTTCTCGTAAGCTTCTTGTGTTCTGAGCAAAGGTCAGTGAGTGATCAAATTTACTCAAAGAGTCACATACGTTGCAAAGCCTGACTTGTAGACACCGTTGTTGATATCATTGTAAGTCCACTCATTAGTCTCCTCGATGCGTTTCTCGAGGTCGGAAGGCAGAAGATCGACCTTCTTGAACTTCTCGGGCAGCAGATCGTCGAAGGTGTGATACATCATCCTGATAATCTCGCTGCTTTCATTGTTGACGATGCGCTTTTGCTTCTTGTCGTAGAGGGTAGGCACGGTGAAGCGACCATCGTAGTCCTGGTTGTTCTCGAAGTAGATATCACGGAGATGGGTGTAGCCTTCGTGCAGGGGATCCGGTGTGGTGTTGTCTCCAGGAACGCCTTCGTCAGGCTTCGCAAATCGCCAACCCTTCTCGAGCATCTCCCAGTGGACAGAAGTGTAAGAGATAATGTCCTCAAGGCCCTTGAGCTTGCGGACAATCAAAGCGCGGTGTGCCCAAGGGCATGCATATGATACATAGAGATGGTATCTGTCTTTTTCGGCAGGGAACTCTGCACCAGGCTCGTTCTTGATGAAGTCACGGAAGACAGATTGTTGTCTTTTGAACTCTCCAGACTTGTCCTTGGGATCCACCCAGTTGAGGATGTCCTTCTGTTTGTCTTGAGTCTATCATGTATTCAGTATGCCGCAATTGCGAAGGGATATCCAATGAACTAACGGCCATAGTGCGAATGCGTAGAGGAGTCAGATGAGTATTTATCAGGTGTGAGCGTCTTAGCAAGGAGAACATGCGATTCAGTCGAGAGCAACGAGCAACAAGCTGTTATATGTCTATTTGTCTGATGTGAAGAGAGCTCGAATGAATAGCTTGTAAGCTGCTGACCTCATCGAAAACGGTGCGCGAAGTGATGACCGAATAATTCCTTTAATCGTTGTTAATGTTGAATAAGTCGGCATAAGTGCCGTTAATTAATGGCCAATTCCCCCTCGAGCACCCGGTGACCCACCATCCGTATCAACTGGGCGGGCTTGGCGTTTGTCCTGCAGCCAGCTTGATCTTCCCGCCTTCCCGCATGGCCGCAGGAACCGACTCCATGGGCTGGCAAAAAAAAAAAAAAAGAATCCAAACCAATGGCTCTCGATCAAGTTGCTTCATAGGCAGGTATCAAGCCAGATAAACACATCCAGAGCTTCTGCTTGCGCAGGAACGTTTTGAGAGGTGGTAGCCCAGCGATACCGCACTCAACAAAATGATTTGCTTGTTCCAACGGCCTGACTCGGCGGCCACTTGGGTGTAAAAACTTTCGCACGCTTTATGCAGGTCGAAGGTCACTAAAGCTATGTATGACCAGCGGTGCATCTGTAGAAGCAACGCACCGTCTCACATCACTTTTTCCCCGTCCGCTCAAAGCTCTCTCACAAGTCATCCAAGTCATTCATTCACAGGCGAGCATCGTCTTCCCCGTCTTTCTGCAACCGACAGGAGAAACATCGAGGGCAGTGACATCAAGCGGACGGGCACGTTCCTCAGCGCGGGGACACAGCTTTAGCGCCAAGACCCTGGAGACATTTTTTCATATTCAGCTTCCCGTTTCCCTTCGCTCCTTGTGTCATCAGTTCAAACTGGCCTCGTCTTGCACAATGGCTGGCCACACTGGAGACAAGCTCATCGCCCTCGAGGCAAGAGAAGGCACGGAATGTGTGCGTCTCGCCGAAGGCAAATCCTTTGGTGCTGAGAAGAGCGTGGCCGGCGAGCTGGTCTTCTCGACTGGCATGGTCGGCTACGAGGAGTCCATCACCGACCCTTCATACAAAGGCCAGATCCTGGTCCTCACTTACCCCCTGGTCGGCAACTATGGTGTGCCCGACAGAAACGAGATGGACCCCCTCCTGAAGGACCTCCCTGCTCACTTCGAGGCCTCGCAGATCCACGTTGCTGGTCTGATCGTTGCTTCGTACTGCGGCGAAGACTACTCACACTACCTGGCCACCTCTTCATTGGGCAAATGGCTGAAGGAGCAAGGCGTGCCCGCCCTTTGCGGCGTCGACACGCGAGCCCTCACCAAGATCATCCGTGAGAAGGGCAGCATGCTCGGCCGCATGAGAATGCAAAAGTCGGGCTCCAATGCTACTGTCCCCATCACCAACGGCATTACTCTCAGCAACGGCGAGTACGAGGAGAAGCCCGAGTTTGAGGAGGTCGAGTGGTCCAACCCCAACAACCAGAACTTGGTCGCAGATGGTGAGGCTACGTGACAGCATTGGTTGTGGAGCTGCTTCTAACATGGTCTAGTCTCGATCAAGGAACCCAAAATCTACTCGCCCGAACCGTCGACTGCCTTGAAGCACCCCTCGGGCAGACCCGTTCGCATCGTCTGCGTTGACGTCGGTCTCAAGTACAACCAGCTCAGATGCCTCGTCAAGCGCGGTGTCGAGGTCCAGGTCGTCCCCTGGGACTATGACTTCCCTTCGTTGGCTGGCAAGGAGTACGACGGTCTGTTCATCTCCAACGGTCCCGGTGACCCGGCGTTGATGGAGAAGACGGTCAAGAACATCCAGGCCAACATCCGTGAGGCCAGAGTCCCCATCTTCGGTATCTGTTTGGGACACCAGCTGCTCGCCCGCGCCTCTGGTGCCGAGACGGTCAAGATGAAGTACGGTAACAGAGGCCACAACATTCCTTGCACAAACTTGATTTCCGGAAAGTGCTACATCACATCGCAAAACCACGGTTACGCCGTCGACTCGCGCACCCTGACCCAGGACTGGTCTGAGCTGTTCGTCAACGCCAACGACGGCTCCAACGAGGGCATCAGACACATCAGCCGCCCCTACTTCAGTGTCCAATTCCATCCCGAAAGTGCTCCTGGCCCTCAGGACACCGAGTTCCTCTTCGACGTCTTCCTGGATGCTGTCCAGAAGGTCATGCAGGACTCCAGCATGATGCACCAGCCCATCAAGTTCCCCGGTGGTGATCTTGCTGAGAACCAAAAGGCCAACCCCAGAGTCACCGTCAAGAAGGTCCTGGTTCTTGGCAGTGGTGGTCTCTCCATCGGTCAGGCCGGTGAGTTCGATTACTCTGGTTCGCAAGCCATCAAGGCTCTTAAGGAGGAGGGCATCTACACAATCTTGATCAACCCCAACATCGCCACCATCCAGACTTCCAAGGGTCTGGCCGACAAGGTCTACTTCCTCCCTGTCAACGCCGACTTTGTCCGCAAGGTCATCAAGCAGGAGAAGCCTGACGGTATCTACTGTACCTTTGGTGGTCAGACTGCTCTGTCGGTCGGTATTCAGCTCAAGGATGAGTTTGAGGGTCTCGGTGTCAAGGTTCTCGGTACCCAAATCGACACTGTCATCACCACCGAGGACCGTGAGCTGTTTGCCCGTGCTATGGAATCCATTGGCGAGAAGTGCGCTACTTCTGCCTCTGCCAACAACATGGAGGAGGCCATGGCCGCTGGTAAGCAGATTGGCTTCCCTCTGATTATCCGTGCTGCATACGCTCTTGGTGGTCTGGGCAGTGGTTTCGCCGACAACGAGGAGCAACTTCGTGAGCTCTGCAACAAGGCCTTCGCTGCCAGTCCCCAAGTCCTCATCGAACGCAGTATGAAGGGTTGGAAGGAAATCGAGTACGAAGTCGTCCGTGATTGCCAGGACAACTGCATCACTGTCTGTAACATGGAGAACTTTGATCCTCTGGGTATCCACACTGGTGACTCCATCGTCGTTGCTCCTTCGCAGACTCTGTCTGACAAGGACTTCATGATGCTGAGACGCACTGCTGTCAACGTCATCCGTCACCTCGGCGTTGTCGGTGAGTGCAACATCCAATATGCTCTCAACCCTGACTCAAGAGAGTACTGTATCATTGAGGTCAACGCTCGTCTCTCGCGTTCCTCAGCTCTCGCCTCCAAGGCCACCGGTTACCCTCTGGCTTTCGTCGCTGCCAAGCTTGGTCTTGGTATTCCATTGAACGAGATCAAGAACACTGTCACCAAGGTTACCTGCGCCTGTTTCGAGCCTTCCCTTGACTACGTCGTTGTCAAGATTCCTCGCTGGGATCTGAAGAAGTTCACTCGTGTCTCAACTCTTCTCGGTTCCGCCATGAAGAGTGTCGGTGAAGTCATGAGCATTGGTAGAACATTCGAAGAAGCCATTCAGAAGGCCATCCGTGCTGTCGACGTTAGCAACCTCGGCTTCCAGGAGACCAGCGCTCTCATGTCCATCGACCAGGAGTTGCAGACTCCCTCTGACCAGAGAATGTTCGCCATTGCCAATGCCATGCACTCTGGCTACACCGTCGACAAGATCTGGGAGTTGACCAAGATCGACAAGTGGTTCCTGAGCAAGCTCAAGGGATTGAGCGAGTTCGGCAAGCTCATGAGCACCAAGCAGGTCGGCGATGTTCCTTCGTCGCTCTTCAGACAGGCCAAGGAGCTCGGCTTCTCGGACAAGCAGCTGAGTATCTTCTGGTCTACCAACGAGCAGACCGTTCGTAAACACAGACTCGAGTACGACATCATGCCTGTTGTCAAGCAGATCGACACAGTTGCAGGCGAGTTCCCCGCCTTTACTGTTAGTGCCGAGTTCCTCTCTACCTTCATGAATGATTACTAATTTGCTTTTCGCAGAACTACCTCTACACAACGTACAACGGGACTGAGAGTGATATCGACTTCAACGACAACGGCGTAATGGTGCTGGGTAGCGGAGTCTACAGAATCGGCTCGTCCGTCGAGTTCGATTGGTGCTCCGTCCGCACTGTCCGCACTCTTCGCGAGAACGGATATAAAACCGTGATGATAAACTACAACCCAGGTACGAAGCAAAGAACTCAATCATCTTTATGGAGCTATGCTGACATGATTTTCAGAGACGGTATCCACTGATTACGACGAGGCCGACCGCCTGTACTTCGAGAACATCACCCTCGAGACCGTCCTTGATATCTACCAGCTCGAGAACTCCAGCGGTGTCATCCTCTCTATGGGTGGTCAGACTCCCAACAACATTTCTCTGCCTCTCCACCGTCTCAACGTCAAGATTCTTGGTACCTCCCCTGAGATGATTGACTCTGCTGAGAACAGATACAAGTTCTCGCGTATGCTCGACAGAATCGGAGTCGACCAGCCTCAGTGGAAGGAGTTGACCAGCATCGATGAGGCCAAGAAGTTCTGTGATGCTGTCTCCTACCCCGTGCTTGTCCGCCCTTCATACGTTCTTTCTGGAGCTGCCATGAACACAGTCTACTCGGAGCACGACCTCGCCAATTACCTTAACCAGGCTGCCGAGGTTTCTAAAGACCACCCCGTTGTCATCACCAAGTACATCGAGGGTGCCAAGGAGATTGAGATGGACGCTGTTGCCCGTAACGGTACCATGATTGGCCACTTCATCTCTGAGCACGTCGAGAACGCTGGTGTTCACTCTGGTGACGCCACCCTGATCCAGCCCCCTCAAGACTTGGATGCCGAGACTGTCAGACGTATCGAAGAGGCCACCAAGAAGATTGGTGAGGCTCTCAACATCACCGGTCCTTACAACATTCAGTTCATCGCCAAGGACAACGACATCAAGGTCATTGAGTGCAACGTCAGAGCCTCGAGATCATTCCCCTTCGTTTCCAAGGTCACTGGTGTTGATTTGATCGAGTTGGCCACCAAGGCTATGACCGGTCTTCCCCTCCAGGAGTACCCTCCTACCACCATGCCTCCGGATTACATCGGTGTCAAGGTTCCCCAGTTCTCGTTCTCGCGTCTTTCTGGTGCTGACCCTGTTACTGGTGTCGAGATGGCTTCCACTGGTGAGGTCGCTTGTTTCGGTCGCACCAAGTACGAGGCCTACATGAAGGCCCTCGTTGCCACCGGCTTCCGCCTCCCCAAGAAGAACATTCTTCTGTCTATCGGTGCTTACAAGGACAAGCAAGAATTGTTGCCTTCCATTGAGAAGCTTCATAAGCTCGGCTATAGCCTGTACGCTACCGCTGGTACCGCTGACTTCCTTGAGGAGCACGGTGTCCCTTGCAAATTCTTGGAGGCTCTCCAGGATGATGAACAAAGAACCGAGTACTCGTTGACTCACGCTCTTGCCAACAACTTGATCGACTTGTACATCAACCTGCCTTCAAGCAACCGCTTCCGTCGTCCTGCCAACTACATGTCTAAGGGTTACCGTACTCGCAGAATGGCTGTCGACTACCAGACTCCTCTGGTCACCAACGTCAAGAACGCCAAGATTCTGATTGAGGCCATCGCTCGCGACTACGACATGGCTATCAGCAGCATCGACTACCAGACCTTCGCCGAGCTCCCCTCGACATCTCTTGGAGAGCCTGCTGTCAAGCAGACCCCCTCTCTCCAAGAGCTCCTTCACAACTCGCCCTTCAAGGGCAGAGATATCACCTCCGTCAACCAGTTCACAAGAAAGGAGTTGCATCTTCTTATGACTGTCGCTTCGGAGATGCGTCTTGGTGTGGAGAAGGATGGTGTTCTCGATATCCTCAAGAACAAGCTCCTCTGCTTGATGTTCTACGAGCCTTCCACTCGCACTTCGTCTTCCTTCGATGCTGCCATGAAGCGTCTTGGTGGTCAGTGCATCATGATCAACGAGTCTCACTCGAGCACCAAGAAGGGCGAGACCCTGTCAGACACCATCCGCACTCTCGACCAATACGGTGACGCTATTGTCCTCCGCCACCCCGAGGATGACAGCGCCGACGTTGCCGCCGAGGCTGCCGACCACCCTATTATCAACGCTGGCAACGGCTCGCGCGAGCACCCCACCCAGGCCTTCTTGGATCTCTTCACCATCCGTGAGGAGCTTGGTACCGCCAACGGTCTCACCATCACCTTCGTTGGTGACCTCAAGTACGGCCGCACCGTGCACTCTCTCTGCGAGTTGCTGAAGCACTACAACTGCACGATCAACCTTGTGGCACCCAACCAAATCGGCCTCCCCGAGAAGGTCCGCAGCGCCCTCCAAGGCCGCGGTCAACTCGGCACCGAGTCCCACGAACTCACTCCCGAGATTGTCGCCTCGTCCGACGTCATCTACTGCACTCGTGTGCAGAAGGAGCGTTTCGAGGACCTGTCTCTGTACGAGAAGGTCAAGGATGGTCTTGTTGTCAGCGCCGCCACTCTCAAGCATGCCAAGAGCAACATGATTGTCATGCACCCCCTTCCTCGCAACTTGGAGCTCAGCCCCGAGGTGGACAACGACCCCAGGGCTGCTTACTTCAGACAGGTAAGTTCCACACTTTTGGTTACTTTGATATCTTTACTGACAATTCTTACAGATGAAGTATGGCATGTTCGTCCGCATGGCCCTCTTGGCCTTGGTCATGGCATCATAAAAAACCAGGAACGAAGAAAATCGGGAATGGGCGTTTTTCTTGTAGACCTTGACGTGAAGCGATTCTGGTGGATTTTTCTTCTCTTTTTGTATACAATCATACTATACCTCAACCCTTCTTACAAAAAATCGGGGGTTCGACATGCATTTGCGTTCAGTATTATCTATAATATCTGTTCGCCATCGCCGTCCTCGTACTCGTCAAAAATTATCACGTATGCGAGCATGGATTGCTCTGCGTGTGTTTTTGCGTGTTTTATGCGTTTACGTCGTTTACGTTTTTCACGTTTTATGTATATATATTTCTTTTTTTTTTCTTGTACATAAAAAAGTTATTTCAATTTGTTTTTATCGTTCTTCTTGCTTCTCTCGTTACTTCCTTGTTTGTTTATTCCCTTGTCAATTTCCTATCTTTCTACCATCATTCTCTTCCTTCAGAGTGTCCTTTTACCTATCCTATTCCGTGACCTTTGCCCTTTTTTTCCACAAGGCGCTTCTTGTTCTTTTTGGATGTCCTGCTTGTTTTTGGTGGAGTGAGGTTTGGTTCGGAGAACTCGAGATATTTTTGCACAGAGGTACATCGTCTACTCGAGGGGCTTGCAAGTATCGTGACTTTAAACCTGGGCAACACAAGTAAATGGGTTTCTTCTAATGGAGTATTGCAATGCTGTTCTGAATTTGGATAAGGACGACACAAAGCTATTACAAAGGAACGACTGTATCTTTTCCTTGCTCCTGTTCAAGAGCAGGTCTGGTCTTGTTTTGTGTTGCTCCTTCCTGCTACAAAGAACCACGGCTGTATGTTGAGAAAGATGTTGCTCCTGTTCGTCTTGCTTCTTTCCTCTGCCTTCAACCGATCCGTTTCATCCCAATTTTCATCTTTGTTTAGATTACCGTGCTGTGTGGCTTAGGCTCAGGATCTCTCACTCCATATAGCCGCGCATCTGCTTGTCGATACCCTTGTGGAACTCCCCAAGGATGGCTGCCTCGACAGCTTCCGTAACTCTGGTGGTAAGGTCTGCCGATGCAACACCTTCCACTCTCTCCAGCGCAATCTTGACGATATGCTCTCTGGTGTCGTCTTGCCAAGGTGCGAGCCAATCTCTGGTTTCATGATAGAGCCTCGGATAAAGCTTTTCGTTGTAACATCTCTGTTCGAGCTTATCCATCTTCATCTTAACCTCAAGCTTGACCTGAGTAGCAACGAGACCCTCAATAGACTCCGCAGTGCTGTAAATAAAATCAGAAGATACCTACTTGCAGATCATCCAAAGTCTTACCTGACTGTCTTCTTCTGCATGCTCTCAAAGATGTGCACAAGCTCATGGGTAGCGTTCTGGTTGACAGTCCATGCCCTTGGGTCGAGGTGGTCCTTGGTAGCTGCGTCACGTAGCTGAACAGCTAGAACGCCGGCACGCTGGATTTGCTCTTGGAGATCGAGGCGTGGCTGCTTGCTGGCTTCGGTGGGAGAAGAGTTGGTAGGGGTGTCTGATTGGGCAAGCCTGGACATCTTTTGTATGGTAGTTGAGATGAATTGGCGGGATTGTGGTGTGTGTAGTTGACCCAATGCGTCTGGAAAGGGAGCCTGGATTGTGAGAATATATATGAATGGTGAAGATGACCTTCCTTGATTGATCACACAAAGAAACGAGCAAACGGAAAGTCGGATGGCACACTTCTAGAAAACTTTAGGTCTTACTAGAAGCTGAAAGAAGTAAGACGCTTAAGTGGAATACCTGCAGAGCATTAAGCATGCGGACGTATGATGGTTCTCCAACAATTCGAGCAAGCAAGACAACCCCTGTGGTCTCAACGGCCACTCTGTACTCCCGAATGCATAATCATACCAAGCAAGTCACCCCTGAGCTTCTTCCGCCGTTGCTGTTCTGACGCTTCTGCATGTCTGTGCTCCTTCTATCACTGGTGTCCTTCCAGCGTCTTCTGCATGAAATCGCCGATGCCTTTCATGCAGTCATCTACGATGACCTCCTTGACGATCTTCTTGATCTCCACGACGTAGTCTTCGGAGGCAACACCCTCCGTCTTGTCCTGTACGATCTTGGTGATAGATGCCATGGTTTCTGGAGCGTCTGGTTTGAGGAGAGCACAGACGACCTGATAGAAATAGCCCGGGAAGGTCATGTTGCGTGTCTGTATGAAGTCGAGTGCACTCTTGACCTCGCAGGTGACCTGAGCTGCGATGAGATCTTCGACAGATTTGGAGATTCTGTGACTTGATGTCAAAAGCCGAATGATAGTATGCTCAACTCAAGGACTTACTCGACGGTCCGCTTCTCGAGGCTTTCGAAGATGCGCATGAGCTCCTCGGTAGCATCCTGGTCGGCAGCAGAGGTTTCGGAGTCGGCACCGTTTCTGACTGAATCAAGCAACTGTGAAGCGAGTGTGTCGGCACGTTTGATCTGTCCTGCTAGATCGAGGCGAGATTTCTTGTTACCCTGATTGGAGGAAGAGGGCTCGGGGGGAGTCTCAGCGGGAGCGTCAGCTCCATCGTCCTTCGATTCCTCGGGTGGAGTGGGTTGGTTGGAAGTGTCGACTTCATCGCTCGTTGGCTCCTCGGGTGACATGGTTGCCGATGGATCTGGAGAAATCGTGACTTGAAAAGCTGGCAATGTAGTTTGGGGTGTGAAAGCGCGTATCAAAGAAGAGAGACAAAGGACGAAAGCCACAACAAAGAGGAGAAGCCACAACAAAGAGGAGAAAGCGACGCTAAGATCGTGATGGAATTATGTTGCTGTGTAAACAGACGCAAAGCGAAGTAAGAGCGAAGCGTTGAATGTCTAAGAGGGCGTCGATGACAAAAGGGAAGTGACGAGAAAGGAGGAAGCCGGAAGTCACACACTGGAACATGAAGGCAGCGGGATACATTTTCGTGTGGCAACAAGTATTTTGTTCGAGAAACCTAGCAAGAGAAGCGATACTGATGTCCTCGGGCAGCTATTTTATGTTCCTGGGGTCGACATCAAGCAATTCAGATCAAGCCAAGACCTTCTCGATAGCCTCGACGACTTGCTTCTTTGCGGCGGCTTTGTACGCACTCGCTGTCTCCACTTTCACGCTGTTGATGACTGCATCCACGGACAGATCTTGCAGCTTCACTTTGACTTGCTTTCTCACATCGCGGATGATGAGTTGCTGGTATTCACGACCCAGAATTCCATCCAATATCGAGGTCTCTGGCATATCGCGATCAACATCGACCTTAGCGTAGTTTCTCAATGCCCTGGTCAAAGCATCCATCTGGCTCTCGACGAGTGCATCGATCAGCTTGTCGAGTGCACTAGAAGCACTACATTCGAAGTTAGCCTCTTTCTGTGTGTTTCGAAAGCGCAATGACTTGCTCTTTTGACTTCTGTTCGAGCTGTCCGACGGAGTTGATCAAGAACTCTGCTCTGGTGATGTTTGCCATTGTGTCATCACGGCAGGCGGCGTGAGCTCCCCACTGGATGGCAGCCTTGTGAGCCTTCAAAGCGTCGAGGAGTTGGGTGCCCATGTTCTTGACTTCGGCCACGGTGTCACACATGTCGATGCGAGACTTCTTAGCGACGGGAGCTTTGGCGAGATTGTCGTTGGTAGAGGACCGTTTTGACATTGTGACGCTCAGTAGGAGGGTAGATGGGGTGTGTTGTTTGATGAAGGAAAGCCGAAGATTGAGGTGAAGTGGTCGCGAGGCGTTGGGAAGTGTGCACATCTCGTGGAATTGGAAAGTCGCGACTGCCTCAGAAGACCAGAACTCTTCTTGCATGTGACGCTTCGATCTCAGGGGTCGCGACTACCCTCCATCCGACGTCCCTACAAGCCAAAGTCTGTTATATCACTCTCCTTCTATAAAGGTGTAGAGCAACATGTGAGCTATAAAAGTGCACAATTCCTTCGAGGGCAAAGCAACGCCCGTTGAGAGTCACAAAGATCTCGGCTTTCCTTGGAGATGTCTTGACCACCACTCCAAGCAAAAAGAAATCACAGGTCTGATGGCTCAGGGGATTCACTTACTTCTCTCACTCCTCTGCTCCTTCCTCCTCTCCTTCTCCTTCTCCTCCAGCCTCTGACAGTGACCAGACCACCTTTCCAAAGGGGCGCGTCCGTCAAGAGACCAATTGTCGCTGTGCAAGTTCTGGCGAAAGTATTAGCTGATGTAGAGGCTCGAACTCGAGCAAGTCGTGGTTGTTGACGAGTGATGATTGGTGAATTGGTTGTCGTTGACTGCCGAATTGGGTTAGCTTGGTAAGGCGACAGTGAGGTGACGCTAGCCACCAGACCATGGGGGATGTGATTGTGTTTATTGCAGTTTGGATGTGATATAAAGACAACTCCGAGACAATCTCACGTGCGATATCCAGTATCAAGGCTCTTTGGCCACGTTGACGACGTCCCTTCCTGCCTCGTGAGCAGGTCTGGGAGTCTTCTGGCCTCTCGCTCTCTTGACTGAGCTCACATCCCTGTGCTGTGACAGACTGCATATAGGGAAAATCCAGCGATGAGCAGTTCTGGCAACATGCAGCGATGGAACAGTGGTCATGACAGGCACAAAAGCAAGGGCAGGTAAACAACAGACTGACAGTGTTCAGGTCACTGGGGGCAGGAAACAAGAAATCAAGACAAGGAGAGAAGGAAATGCAGTATCCAAGAACGGACACTACCGATGTACTTTGGTATCTTTTGGCATGAACATGATGAACAGATGGCACGTATGACATGAAGGATTGCGAGCAGAGGAGAAAACAGCACCTCCTTATTTGGGAGGGTGTGCCTCCTTGACACTGACAGAGCCGTCCTCATTACCAAAGTAGGCAGCAACGGGCTTTTGACCACCCTGGCCGCCAGCAGCCTGGACCTCGTAACCGTTGGGGCCGAAGAAGAGACCAACCTCGAGAACACCGGAAATGGACTTGATCTTGTGGGCAAGAGCAGTGACCTCCCACTGGCCATCCTTGCCTGAGCCGTCTGCGCCATTCTTGATGTCATCCTGGGTGAGAAGAGGCTTGAAAGGAGCGTCGATGATGTAGAAACCTTGGTCGGTCTGGACGGGACCAGTCTTTGCAAGAGTGTGTTCGCGAAGCACGGGCTCGACGGAGCCAATGAGCTTGAGCTGGCGCATGACGGTAGCATGGGCGATGGGAGCAACCTCGATGGGTATTGAGGGCCACTTTGTGATCAGACGGGTCTGGTTCTTGCGGTAGTCTGGGTCGGGAGATGAGTAGGAGCGGAGGAAGAGAAGGGATCAGGGAGTGTTACCGGCAATGCAGACAAACTTCTTTGCGCGGGTCGCGACCAGCTTCTCCTGGAACAAGCAAGCACCACCACCCTTGATGCAGTTCAAGTCGTCGTCGACCTCGTCAGCACCGTCAAAGGCAACATCCAGCATGACGTTCTCGGGCAAGCTGTCGAAACCCATGGGCATCAGGCCAGCCTGCTCGATGACCTTTCTCGACTGGAAACCGGTGGGGACGAAGAAGATGTAGCGACCGTTCTTGGGGGGGTTCTTGGCCAGGCAGTCCTTGATGGCCTCGACACCGTAGATGATTGTGCTTCCGGAACCGATTCCGACAAACTGCATGTCGGTGTTGAAGTGGTCGGCGACGGCGCGGTAGGCGGCCTTGCGCTTGGCCTGCTCGATCATGTCGACGGCAGCAGCAGCTGCTGCGCCGGGACCTTGGGTGGTAACAGACATGTTGCGGGAGAATTGGAGTGGGCGAGACAGAGGGCGGAGAGAGCGTAGGGTGAAGGTCGAGGAAGACGAGGACAGCAGACGGACAATTGTTTGTTGGGACGAAGCTGGGCGGTATGAGCAATCGATCACAGTGACACAATGGCGAGTCGCGACTTACGAGCAAACATGCACCGCGGAGGGTTGGATAAATAGCTTCAGATGGTGATGGCCAAAAAGGCGATATTAGCCGCAGGGGAATTGATTGTGGTAGCGGGGTGCTTTCAGCTTTGGGTGTCGACGGGCGCTCCAAAAACGCCGGCCGGCATCGCTTCGACCGGCGTGTGCCCCGCCATTGTCCTCACGTCATGGGCCCAAACGCCGACAGCACGCCGCAGCTTCCCCATCTGGACCTTGAGCTTGCTCAATCCAATCCAATCCATCTGTTCACCCACAATCCCATCATGGCAGCCAACGCAGAGTCAACCCCGCCCCCTCTCCAGGGTGTGCCCACGTCCAAGGAAAAGAGATATGATAGACAGCTCCGTCTCTGGGCCGCCAGCGGACAAGCCGCTCTGGAAGAAGCCCACATTCTGCTCATCAACAATGGCCCCGGTGTCGTCGGCGTCGAAACGCTCAAGAACCTGATCCTCCCCGGCATTGGTCACTTCACCATACTAGACTCCACTCTCGTCTCGGAACAAGACCTGGGCCTCAACTTCTTCCTCGACGAAAGCACCCTGGGCACCTTTCGCGCCGAATCGAGCCGTCGCCTGCTGCAAGAGCTGAACCCCGACGTCCAAGGCCACGCCATCACCGAGCCGCTGCAGGCCTTTGTCGCTAGAGAGGCCGCTCTCACCCCATACACTCTCGTCCTCGTCACCGCTCCCATCACGCCAGACGTGCTTGAAGTCATCTCGACACATTGCCAGACCCACGCCGTGCCTCTTTTCTACATCCATTGCTCCGGCTTCTACTCGCACTTCTCCCTCTCGCTACCACCAGCCTTCCCCATCGTCGACACCCACCCCGATCCTGCTTCAACAACCGACTTGCGCCTGCTCGCTCCGTGGCCAGAACTCGTCCAATTCCAGAAAGAGAAGACCAGCAACCTCCAAGCTCTGTCGCCCGAGGATATTGGTCACGTTCCATACCTTCTGCTTCTGTTACACTTCCTCGATGAGTGGCGCGCATCTCACAATGGCCAACCGCCTCAGTCATACCAGGACAAGACCGACTTCCGAAACATGGTCGCAAAAGCTTCTCCCCCCGATGAAGAGAACTTTGCCGAAGCCACTGCCGCCATCATCAAGTCTCTGAATCCTCCGACCGCCCCTGCCTCTGTTCTCGCCGTGCTGGACGCTCCCGAAACAAAGTCTTTGCATCCCACTTCTTCCGCCTTCTGGTTCATCGCCAATGCTGTTCGTACCTTCTACTCTACACACAACCAACTACCTCTTCCTGGTGCTGTACCAGACATGAAGGCTAGGAGTGCCGAATACATTCACTTGCAGAACATCTACAAGTCCAAAGCCCGCAAGGATGCTGCCGAGGTGTTGCAAACTGTCCGCTCACTCGAGGCCTCCATTGGTCGCAGGGATCCCATCGACGAGAAGGAAGTCGAGGCCTTCTGCAAGGGTGCCGCCCACATCAAGCTCGTCCGTGGAAAGCCCCTTCGTATTGCACGTGGTGATGCTCCTCTCCATTGGGGCGAAGACGTTGCCAAATCTGCTGTTGAACACCTCAACAACTTGACCTTTGGCTTGGACAGCGGCATCTTGCACTACATTGCCTTTGTCGCTTGGGACGCTTTTGTCGGTAGCCATAGCGTCGACGCGCTCGGTGTAGAACCCAGAGTCCCTGGCTCGAATGATGTCGACATCGACGCCGATACTGACAAGATGGTCGGCATTGCCTTGAACATCATCGATTCTCTGATCAAGGAGGCTGGCACTTTCATCGAGAATCCTGGATACGACGACCTCAAGGCAAAGTGCTCCAATATCGTGCGCGAGCTGTAAGTACTTTTACCTCTGTAGTTCTTGAACGTTACTGACTAGCGACTAGTGTTCGTGCCGGTGCATCCGAGCTCCACAATATTGGCTCCTTGACCGGTGGCATGGTGGCCCAAGAGGTCATCAAGGTCATCACGAAGCAATACGTGCCCATTGACAACACCTGCATTTTCGATGGCATCGAGAGCAAGGCTTCCGTCCTTCGCGTTTGAGCCATGCGAGCAATTTACGACTTACAAAAGAGGTGGCGTTAACAAGGTATCTCATGGCTATCAAGACGGCATAGCGAGGCGTTTTCCATGTCCTTTTTTTTTCCTACTCGTTCTTCCCATCTTCCTGATGCTTCTAGATCTAGGCCAGATCGTGAGCTCCACGCTGGCTTTATATCAAAATAGAAGAAGTATCGTTTTTTTGATCAAATGGTACATTTGATTATGATGACCAAGCGATTCAAGTACAGTCTCTACTCCCACACTTGACGACGCTGACAGTGCAATCCGATATTTTAGTGGATAATGGTGAACAAGTCAAGCCTGTGAACCGTGAGGAAAAAAGATTGGTCTTGCTCTGAAAACT
Source organism: Aureobasidium sp. SLJ-2021a (assembly GCA_019677095.1). Taxonomy (NCBI): domain Eukaryota; kingdom Fungi; phylum Ascomycota; class Dothideomycetes; order Dothideales; family Saccotheciaceae; genus Aureobasidium; species Aureobasidium sp. SLJ-2021a. Next base: position 112,898 of record JAHRBU010000050.1, on the reverse strand, counting down.
ACGCGAAAGTAGAGTGAGGTGATGCAACTATATAACAAACGCAAGCAAAGAATAAGCACATCGCTAATGCCAGGAGGTCTGTTTTTTGCCCGAAAAATAGCCTGAGCCTGAGAGGAGACAAAAAGGGGGGAAAAGAATAAATCATAACATCATTTTTTTGTTCACAGAAAAAAAAGCCTTGCTCCTGTATCCCATGAAAACTTCTGAAGAAATGAACAAAGAAAAGAGAGGACATCACCTGGCCCAGACCACAGCCAGCCAGCCAGGTGTGCGCGAGATCCGTGAACCACGAGCAGCGTACTCGGCAAACTCGACGCCATCGACGAATGCTGCGACATCATCAGCACCGAATGGTTTTTCCAATGCGCTTAGCCACGAGTCGACATCCTTAATCTCGCGATCTGAAGATGTGCGGTGATGGTGAGCGGCGTGCGCTGCCACGGCTGCGCCAGCCAATGCTTCGCTCTCTCGGCGTTGGTCGCCTGTAAAGGCGTGGATGCCCTGAAGAGACTCCCTTGAGTTGCCGTTTGATGGTGTCCAGGCTGGTGTCTGTGGGTGCGAGTGTGACTGAGGTGACGCATCGGGATACGCGGCACGGAAGCCATGGCCTGGGTAGCTGCCACCTGGTGTCGATGAAGCCGAGGCCGGAGGGAAGGCGTTGAAGAATCGGAAGTGCGGGTTGTTGCTGTTATTCTGTGGAGCTGATTGTGTGAGACCTCTGCCAGCAGCTACGGCGGAAGCTGCTGCGGCCACACTGTTGATTGCGTTCCAACGCTCTTCCTGCTGTGCATGAGCTTGAGCTTGCTCAGCAGGGGTAGAGAAGGATTGTTTGGGCGGCGTGGTACCAATCCGAGGACTGCTAATATCAGATCGAGGAGGGGCGGGTGCACCATTAGCAAGATCGGAGGTTGCAAGAGTATCGGACATGTCGACATCGGAATCTCCAGAGTCGTCTGATTCTCTTAGGGCTCTTTCCAACAGCACTCGTGTGCTCTCAGCATTCGGTGGATGTAACTGAGCAGTGGCGATACTTTGATCGTGGAAGACTCCTGGCAATCTGGCTGCAGAATCCACCCAAGTCTTTCTCAAGCGAGAGAAGTACTTGTGTGAGCGCTTGACGGTCTGGAACCACCCACTAGCCATGTATAACCGATTCTTCATCGAAGCAAGCAGCTCAATAGCCTTACGAGCAGCATCTGCGCCAGAAGCCATACCTTCGTCCTTGGCAGTTCGACGAAGGTAGCCATGAGTGTCCATCCAAGGAAAGTTGATGACATAGACACCGAGCAATGCAACGTTGTAGAGAGCGAAGCCGACTAGAGGAGTCTCGACCACGACACCCCATTCTTGGAAAGAGCCAATCAGGTCAACAATGTCCCGAGCTGCGGCGAAGCACTCGCGAGCACTGTCTTCCCAGAAACCTTGAGGTGAAGGTATGCTATCGAATCGCGTGCCGTCAAGAGGACCTGAAGGCTTGCCATGTCGAAATGGGATGAAGGGGAGGAACTCGCGAGTGAGAAGGAGCTGAGAGAGGAGGAATGTGAGATGCACAAGAGCGTACGGCGTCGAAGAATGCAGGTTGATGTGTGCGGACGTATTTTGTGCCGTCAAAGAGTGGTGTCTGGGGAGGCCGACCTTGAAGTCTTCGAGCGTCTTCCTTAGGCTGTACCATTCTGATTGTGGGTTCCACGGTGGTAAAGCGTCACGTCTGGGCTTGTTAGTTTTGGTTCTGTCGCATTTTTGGTTGATCAACTCACTTTCTGCCTCCTCCACATGCCCACCGCATGACCTTGCCGTGGATATCTAATACCTTGATGTATCGACTGATCAGACCCTCATCCGAGCCAACCTCCCAACGACCTTCGGGGTCTTGTGGTGAGGATGCACCAGTCGCACTGTCATGGATCGAGGATCTCTTATGATGAGGGTTCAACGGATCAGTAGCTAAAGAAGCGCGGCGGTGACTTTGGACTTCTGCTCTGGAGGTATTCTCCTCGCTCAAAAGCAGAGTACGAACCTTTTCGCCAAAAAGGAAGGCGTGCTCACCGGCTGGCAGTTGGATGCGCAAATCTTTCGCGTTGAGAGCCTGAGGCCTGAATTTGCCATTGCTGAAGTAGCGATCCAGAATGAAGCAAGCCCATAGGGTGCGGCGGCGGATTTCTTGCTTGACGAAAGCATCGTTTTGGCAAGTAGCATCTGGCGAAATATTGCCAGAGTCGGCAAAGCTTTGTTGGTCATGCGCTCGAGATGGCAGTGAACGCGATAGAGGTTGGTCATCCAGATCCTCCTCGTAGTGCAGTCCCATTGCTTGTGCAGAACGAATGACAATACCGAGATGACCCCATGCTTTCGGACCCCGATTCATGCCCCACTCGTGAAGGGCCAGCATTAGCATAGCATGGATAGTGGAAATGTCGTAGAGGCCCAATCTGTCGGTGGTAACAGCATTTAGCTGAGCGGAAGCGGCAGAGGCGTAGAACTCGGCAGCAACAAGAGGATCGCTAGAACGACTGGCATTTCGTGGAGAATGGTGGGCGACGAGTGTGGGGTGGAAGCGGGAAGTCAAGGCTAAGAAGGCCAACAGGAATTCAGTAGGCGCAGGAGGTTGGACTGGAGGAGCAGGGATGTTCGTATAGGGACGGTATTGGGGTGCCTGGGCTTGGGAGCTGGCCTGACGCAGAGGCTTGAGGAAGGTTGGAGGGTGGATGAAGGGGAGGTCGGCAGAGAAGTGTAGTTGGAATATGTCGAACTAGACAAGGTGTTAGCCAGATGCATGGAACAGAATGCTCGAGTCTTGTTACCAATTCCTTCCAGACCGCCGGGGTCAGAAGGCTCGGGTCTAGAGCATCTGCTGGTACAATAGAAGCTTCGACAAAGGCGGGCATGGGCTGGCCTGGTAAGCCGGCATTGCTTTTGCGCTGCTGCCGTTGTTTCCGGATCTGATGTAAAGTCAGTATCGTTGAGCTGACAGATGAGAGCGAGCGCCGTCTACCTCTTCAGTCATGGCATCAACCTTGGGAGCAGGTCCGGTCAGACTGTTCTCCCTCTTGCGTCCACCCGTGACGGGTACCGGATATGTACATTCTCGATTGCCGGCCTCGCAGGACCGACAAGGTGTACCGACACCACTGTTGACACATTTGACCTTGGACCGACGACAACGAGCACAGGCGATTGAGGAGCGCATGCGTGCTTGAGCATGCCGTGTTTGTTGAGCGTTGCCGGCCTGCTGCCGGGACGATTGATCCGAGCCCGGTGGTGCCGCTGGTGACGGTTGTGTGAAGGCTGGTGGAGCCGGAACAGGCCGAGCCGGAGTCATGGTCGAGGTCATGTCGGGACGAGGGCTTTTGCAAGGTCTGCCATCGTAGTCGTCGCTGCCGTCGGGAGAGCCGGAGAAGCGGCGCTTTGGCGACGGTGCCGAAGGCCCCGAAAGCAGATTGGAAAGGGCGACTGAGGAAGTAATGGTTGCGGCTTGCGTGAGACCCTCACGACTTGTGTACAGCAGCCCGAGAGGCACTGAGAAACTGCTGCACGCAGAGACGGATCAATGGAATAATATCTCGAATGCTGTCGGCTACCAGCTCGGCGATAGAGCCGAGGGAAAGCGCTTTGCGGAGTAACTGCCTGCTATCCAAGCACACGCGTCAGAGAGAGAGACGGCAAGACAAGCAACTTCGAAACAGCAAGCACTCGTGGGGGAAACAATTGTCGGTCGGAGAAGAGGGGAGAAGGGGAAAGGGCGAGGAAGAGGAGCCGGGCCCTTGGTCCTCTTGTCACCAAACAACAGGCTGCTCATATCAGCTCTTCGATTGAGCCGGTCGCCGACACGGTCCGACTCTCCACATCAAACAGACCCGAATGCCGCCCGAGCAGTCGATCTAACCCTCACTCTGACATGTGATATTACTCGCACTGCCTGTTCTGTGTCCCGTAGCACCGCCGCCGTGTCCATATCCCCTCGCGACCACTCCCGACACATTTTACCGTCGACTCTCTGATTCCCATTATGCCACACTGAGCACATCTGCCCTGATGTCCTTGTTCCCCTACTTTTTTCTTAGCCGCATTCCTTGCTCCGGTTGGCCTGCCTAACCGCAACCGCCAGACCGTATCCCGCCAAACCGGCTCCATCGTGCCTCTGACTCGGCAATTCATACTTAGGACGACCTCCCATCCAGTCAGCTTTTCCAAATTTACCCAGACAGATTCTTTGGGAAGCCTTTGTGTTACTCCATCTGCCGGAATGTCGTACAACCCCGTACCCGAACCCCGCGCCATTGGACGAGGTAGCCGTGCCTCACGCGCCGATGCCCTCCTGTCGACATCTGCCCCGGATTGAGGTCGAGATTCCGTGTGAGCTTGCCGTAACACGCATATCAGATCGTCCCAAAGAACTGCCTTGTCACAATTAGCGATGTGACGTTGATGGCCTGACACAAGTCTCGTGGTATGTATGTCACTATACCAAAAATCTGGTCGTGCCGTCAGGCCAAGCAAGGGCATCGTAACTTTTTCTATCGACATCATGAAATTTGCATGACATCGCTCATCGCAGTGTCGTGATGTGAGTTGAATTGAGGAAGGCCGGAATTTTTTTCCCTCTCATCCGACATGCCAGAATGGTAAAGACACCTTTCTCCTGTTATGGTTGTATGGTTGTAGTGTGAGCATGCGAATCTGCCGCTCATGAGAGGTTCTCTTGAGAGACATATCGTTCATGCCTTGGGTAAGGATTTCTCCAACCCTATGCAATCAAAACAGACTGGAGTAGCACAAGCAAAGGTCTGAGCTCTGCTCTGCTCTATCCAAGCCCTAAATCTAGAACAGAAATTGTATTCACGGCGTAGAGCAAGGCTGCGGCACACGAATTCCAGGGCCACGGATCAAAACACACACATTCTTATTTTACGACTCAGCAATGTGAAATACTCTTAGCTATGTTCTGTGCCATGCATTGTCCATTCTCGGACAGATCTGCGCTGTCTTAACTCTCCCTTTGCCTTCATCGGCCAATCTTATGCGTAGGTGCTTCTCGAGCGAACTCTTCACGGGGTCTCAGTATATTCCTCCGTCATAGAACTCACGGTCCTGCTCTGTCTCATCCTTGCTTTCCACCGAGTTTGCACGATCATCATAAGGAGAGCCTCTTGGTGTAAAACTTCCGTTGCCCGAACCGTCACCACCAACTTCCACTTGGCCTCCATCACCATTGGCATTGTATGTGCGGAAGTTGAAGATGCCATCGTAAGCTGATTGAGCTTCTGTGGGTGTCTTTTGCACACCGGGAGCTGTGTCAGACTCGTGATTTGTGGCAGAGGTCGAAGAACTTCCACGAACGACGACTTGAGCGGTGTACTGGCGTGACTGTTTATCACCATCTTGAAGCTGAAGAGGAGCTAGGGTGTTGTAGTCTTCGTACGATTGGTCGCGGACTTGAGCCTGTGGAATGTTTGAACGCGGCAGAGGTAGAACAGAGTTGATCTCTGTCCTGGCAGCAGCAGGTGTAGGAAGCTGTCTTGACGCCGAAAGTTGTGCAGATGTGGGATGGTAGGACGTGGAATCAGTGGGTTGAGCAAGGCCGCGGTAGGCATTGGCCAGGTGAACACGAACCTCTTCACGGTTGCTGCCTGTAAAAAGCTGAAGCGTGTCCATGACTGCTCCCATCTTGATCTTGTAGATCTCGTCAGCCAGAGCAGGATTGTGCAGGATCCACTGGGTGCTGTTGGCAGTGAGGTCGTGCGAGATGAAGTCAATCATGCTACTAGTGAACAGCGCACTGTGGGTTGGGCTGAGAGGACAGTATTCTTGTTGATGGCCAAGCTGCATGCAGCCACCGCACTGGAACAGTTCCTCTTTACAGGGCTCAGGAAGGTGCCATTTCTGGCAGTTGTGGCAGAGAGCGTAGTATCTGTAGTCGTGCTGCAGTCTGAGTGGTCCGCGGTGGCAGAAGTTCCAGGTGTGGCCAAACACGCCGCAAATCAAGCATTGTTGAAGAGGATGTTTACATGTGTGAGGCAGATGAACTGCAAATATCAGCAATGCGCGAGGAAGGGTCCAGAGCAAATGACATACTCTCGTGACAGTTGTAACAGAGGTCTGACATCTTGGCGATGCTTTCGAAGACCAACTCACGCTAAATGATTGCGCGGCGATGGAAACGATCCAAGCGTCGATGAGGGTGAAGGACAGCGGGATGAGCGAAACGTTTGGTGAACTTGGAACATGGAAACCGCAGAAGGCAAGAAGCAGGCCGTCGCAACTTCCGAGATTCTTACGAGCAGGCAGCCATGCACTCTCGAGCCACTTCGTTTCTTGGAAGGAGCGCATTAGGTCAACCATTCTCGTGTCTCTCCGTGTGCTGAAGTCTGCCACATCGCAACTCTAAAAATGCACAATACTTTCGAGAGGAAGGAGCTGTGTCCACTGAGAGTTGTGGTTTTAGGAACTCTCCTTGGACTCGACTGTGATTTGAAAACATCAGGGTACGTGTTGCTGTGGGCATCTGGGAAAACTTACCAAACAACCCCTGAGTCTTTTTCTTAGTCTCCAATTCTTGTTCCAGATTCTTGATAGCAGTGAGAAGATAATCTGGTGGGGCCTTGATTGTTGGTGTCGGAAGGACACTGGACTCGTTTCTAGGGCTGATGGCCAGGCTCTTCCAGTGTCTGGGCCACGAAGAGAGTCTTCCATCAAACTTCGATTAACTGCTGACGTTGTGTTGTTCTTTCTCCAGTTTCCACGATGAAAATAACTGCTGTTATCGAACTTTGCCTCAAACACGCATGGCGCATTCTCGAGTAACTATGAAAAGTCAGTATGATCAGTGGGATCTGCTGCTTGTCTGCTAAGAGCCTGACTGAACAGACCGTCATCAAGGGCTCTCAATAGACATGTGGCATATTGGAACATCTCTGTGGCTCTTCACGGACTATACCCACAGTATCTGTGATGATCGAGGAGCATCACACTTCCCATATCCCTTCTCGGTCTTTTCTCCTCACAAAGTAGCGCAAGATAAGTCAGTACTCCCTTACCAGCTTTCCTCAAGTAGTCGGATGTCTTATGTCTCGTCTAACAGATCAATGTCTCCAATGTCAGGATCACAAGGGATAACGTCAATGTCTGCATCTACCATGGCGACTTGCAACCTTTCAGTCAGGTCGATAGCTTTCTCTAAAGGTGAAAGTGAAAGGGAGAAAAGAGAGAGAAACTACGAGCCCAACTCGTAAGTGAGATTTTGTAACTTGTACCAGATGACACTGCTACAAGACACCATTGCGTCTTGATTTATCTTCTCCTTCACAGCCTGTTTCTCTGACGATTCGCTGGCTTTCTGCTTGGTCTCTGTGCAGACAACGACCATCCGGCACAGAAACGCAGTCGGTCGCAGTCAGAAAAGCAAAACGACGCGATACCGTTTTCAGCGTCTACCGGGCGGCTAAATCAGCCCTACCCGCTTTCACTTCTGAGTCCACTCCACTCCGATCACCAGCTTCTACCATCACCCACCGGCACGTCCTTGATTCCTCGTTGATTGTTCGGCATCTTCTTCCGCGGCATCTCTTCCTCGGCATCGCATTATCATGGCTCGTTTGTCTGGCACTGCTCAGCCGGCAGGATTGGGTAAGACCGCTACTGGTCTCGGCGGTAAAGGACTCGGCAAGAGTACTGCCAAGCGTCACCGGTACGTATCAACAGAGCGGACGTTACATGGAATCGGTGGAATTTCGGCTTCATGCCATGCCATGCCACTACTTCTAGCTAATATTCCATTCCATGTTAATTATCTAGTGGAATAATGCCAATGCCAACTCCGTCATCGTCATCACTATAACCCTGTCCCTCTAAGGGGTCACCCTAACCTTCTTATAGGTCGTCCTATTTAACCTTATTATCCCCCTCGCCTTCCTTAATAGGTAGATTAACCTTCTTAAAGTAGAGGTTCTTCTACTAGTTCTTAAGGCACTTAATATAGCTAAGGTTAGTAGTAGAGAGGCTTACTCGATCTTATAATAGCGTCCTTCTATAGCTACTAAATACTCTCTCTAACTTAGTAGACATTAGATTAATTAAGAGGATATTAATAGCCATCTAAGTAAGATTTAGATAGATTAGTTACTACGTTAGCTTAAGCTACTACTATATAGCGTCATTAATAAGTACTAGAGGATTCTTAGTAAAGTGGACGAACTCCTTAGCTATATAAACTAAGCTTATACGCCGTAAAGAAGCCTACTATTAAGTAAGCTTATTTAACTCCTCCTCTTTTAATAGTAACACTATTTAAATAGCCTAAACCTTATTCTTATACGTAGCATTCTATAGGGTATATATAGTAGTAATAGCTAGTACTTGCTACGACTAAGGCTAGTATTTGCTAATATAGGCCTCGTAATAACTCGGATAGAGGAGGAGCATAGCGGCATAAGTAGAGGTATAGTTATTAATAGCTTACTACTTATCGAGTATAAATTAGCTAGTCTATATAGTAGTAGTAAGGACTAGATTAGAAGAAGCATACTATTCTACGTACTTCTTATAATGCTTATATAAGAAGTCTATTAACATTAGCACTTAATTAAGGGTAGCATTATTACCTTCGTATAACTTTATTACCTCCTATAGTAGTTCTATAAACTTAATAAGCTCTTTAAGGAACTACTAATAACGCTACTAGAGGATAGTATGCTTAAAATGGCTATAAGCATACTAGATATGCTATATAACTATTTAGCATTAAAGTCCTTACTTAATTATAGATAGCTAGCTATTCTACCTTATAGTATTATTAAGTATAGTAGATATACTAGTAGTTACTTTAAACTTACGACGATAGCGAGCTAACTTTATAATCCACTTAAAAAACTAATAAAGGAAGTTAATAGCTTTATAATTAGTAAGGCTAGTACCTTAACTAAGCATTAATTGTTACGAACCCGTAATAAGGGCAGAGTACGAATGTCTTAGTAAAAAGAGCTACTCTTATTACGTAGAAAGAGTTACTTATAAGAGTAGGATTACGGCGCTATAAGAGCTACTCCCTTTAAGTAAGGGTAGACGCTTACGTATACGAATATAGTAAGTATATAGGTTATAGTCATTACTAGTAGATAGGAGCCTTATGCTTAACCTCTTTTATTAACTATTAGTTATACCTTTACACCGTTCGTATAACACCCTTAGACATTTACATTAGAATATACCTCGTATACGATAACGAAGTATCGGACTTTAACATTTTAAGTACTAACTAGAGGTCTATTGCTTATATCTATACGAGATAGCACTCTAAAACCCCGACGATAAGGAATTCTAGTAATAGGAATCTCGGAATAAATGAGTGCTATGTCGATTACTAGAAGTAGAGGAAACGAGGCTACCCCGACTTCCTTATTAGGAATAACTAGGTAGGCTAGGCTACTAAAGGTGTCTACGCCGGAGACGTTCGACGGGACCCTAGGACGATTAGAAGCATTTTAGCTATAGGTCTAGCTATACTTCTACTTTAATTAGGCCTAGTTTTAGGATAAGCCCGATAAGGTCTTATACGCCGCCTCCTTCTTACGCGGAAGAGCTAGAAAAGGATTTCGACTATATCTAAAAGACTAGCTAGATACCCGAAACAAAGGGAACCTAAAGACCGAAACTAGGAAAATCTTTTATAATTACGATAAGTTCGAAATTAAGCTTAACGATCTATACGGAATATCTAATAAGGAAAGCTATATAGACCGACATATACGCCGGTTACGCTAGACTACTTCTATCGCTACGTACGCTTTAGAGTTCTAGGGCTATATAGCTAATCTCGAGTAGAACGATGCCGCATTCCGTTTATAGTTCTACCTCGGACTAAAGGATACCGTTAAAATAGAGCTATCTAGAAACACTAACATTAGGACACTCGTAGTAATAATTAACGTAGTAAAAGAAATCGACGAAAGGTTATAAGAATTACGTTAGGATAGGTTCTTCTACCCTAGATTTAAAAACCATTAGAAAGGAAAGTACGATAAAGATCCGTACGGACTACGACCTATAGAATTAGGAAATACCGTAACACGTAGTCGGAGCTAGAAGCGCTCGGGCGTTCGCTACTATCGCTACTAGGAAGAAGGACATATAGCTAGGAACTATAAAATAAATAAGGTTAGAAAGGAACTAAACCTAATAGATAGGATAACGTACTAGGAGTATAAGGACTTCCTCGATAAGACCTCCTAGGGAGAAACCCTAGTAATAAAGATTATTAGACCGCGGCCTCTTAGCCTAATAACTTAAGAGGAAAGAGACCCTCGAACGGGTTATCTAAGGTAACGCCCGTAAGAGTACCCTAGTCTTAGATAGGCATCTCGAGGATGTCCTATAGAAACGAGCTATTAGTAAGCTTAACCCTAAGAGACACGTTAAGGAAGTTAGGAACGACGGGAATAGGTTCTTCCGCTTCTAGCTCGTCTAACGCCGAGGCGGCTATACTATTAGTATAGCGCTTAGCCTAACGGAGCTATTTACGTAGGCGAATCTTTTTTATCCGTTTTTCCGTAAGACGTTATTAGTCCTAGGATAACCGCTAAAGGATTATAACTTCTTCTTCTTCTAGCGACTCGATATCGTAATAAAGCTTCTCCCGCGCATTACGTAGCTTCTACTACTAAGAATATAATAAGGACGTATTATAGCTCTTACGATTATGTTTAAGACACTTAGAGCACTTAGAGGAACGAGGACCTATAATACACTTAGGGCGGGCCCTACCCTTAACTACCTTTACTATTTAGTAAGTAGTATAGGGTGCTATTTTAATACCGTTCTATTCGACGTCGAGTATAAGTTCCTTCCGGCGGTTCGTAGAATTTTATTTCTTCGAAAGCGTAGAGAGGGGAGTAAGAGAGGAAGACATCGTTAGAAGAGTAATAGCTAGAAAGTAACGTAAGCTTATTAGGAAGCTTCTAGGACGGAAGCTAGCTAAAAGGGGGAATAATATTACGAACCCGTAATAAGGGTAGAGTACAAATGTCTTAGCAAAAAGAGCTACTCTTATTACGTAGAAAGAGTTACTTATAAGAGTAGGATTATAGCGCTACGAGAGCTACTCCCTTTAAGTAAGGGTAGACGCTTACGTATACGAATATAGTAAGTATATAGGTTATAGTCATTACTAGTAGATAGGAGCCTTATGCTTAACCTCTTTTATTAACTATTAGTTATACCTTTACACTATTCGTATAACACCCTTAGACATTTGCATTAGAACATACCTCGTATACGATAACGAAGTATCGGACTTTAACATTAATATCGCTTCTAAAGGGTCTTAGTTCTAAGTAAGTATAGTAGTAATAGCATCCTTCGAGCTTACTAATATAAGTGCTTAACTAGTAAGGTTAATCTAATTATTATAGCTAACTATTCTTAAGGAGAATTACTAGTTATAGAGTTAGACTCGTAAAGAGGAGTATTAAATAAGTAGAAGAAGGTAGTATATAGTAGTATATACTAAAGGGACTATTAGAATAACTAATTAAGTTAAACGTAGGACTTCCTAGCGAAGACCTACCTACCTATATACTTAATAGGTAATAAGTATATATATATTGCTCTATATACTCTATTATGCTCTATTAGGTAGAGTAGTAGAGTAGAGTAGAGTAGATAGCGCGCCTATATAGAGTGCTCTATTCTACTAAGGTATAGAGAATAATAGAGTAGGCTACGCGACCCTATTATTAGTAGGATTATAATAGGTATATTACTAGATATAACATAGTCGATAAAACGCCTATTTAGGCGAGCTTTATCGATATTAGTAATAGTACGAGACGTCTAAGGGGGTGCTACTATTACTATGCTTTTTAGAAGTGTACTAGTTACCTACCTCTAGCTATATCTCTTTATTAAGTGCGATCTAATGTTATTATAGTTAGTAGTAGAGTAGTTATAAGGATAGTCTTTATTACTATAGAAGTAGTACTAAATCTTCTTCTTACGCTTATAGTTATACTTGCTATAATGGCGAGCTCTAGTATAAGACTAAAGCTCTTTAGAATCGCTATATATAGAAGTAACCCTCTAAGGGTATTATATTAGTATAGCGTTAGACTTATTAAAGATATTACTAGAAGTAGACGGTATTAGTCGCTATTACTTTAAAGGAGGAAGTAGCGGCTAGTCGATATTAGAGGCGCTAGTATTAGTGTTAAAGCTATTACGTTTAATAAAGAGGTATATACGATCGACTAAGCCTAGATTAGGAATAAAGCTTCTCTCCTTTAGTATAGTAGAGGCGAATTTAAAGAGGGTACTCTATCGAGAGGCGCGTAGTAACTAGCTTTAAGGAGTTTAAGTATTTAATTAGCTTTATAACTATATATTAGTAGGTAAATATATAATATAAAGATTAAGTTTAGTATTATACGGTATACTAACTAAGATAGGAAAGCAGCTAGGAGCTTAGCTCTAATGTTTAGTAAGGAGTAGTTAAAAGAGTAGTAGATAGGATGTTAAATATAAGAAGAGGGAGTAATTAATACGCGTCGAAAAGGACGCGTAAGAGATCGCGTAGCTAAAGCCTTAGCTAGCTAGTAAGAGCGCTAGATCTAATCTCCGAGATAAGATCTAACTAATTAGAGGCCTTAGATTAGCTTCCGGTCGAAATACGCGTAATAGCGAGCTTTTCTATAGAAACTGCTACGCCTAAGCGTTATACGCGCTAACTTCGAGCTTGCTACTATTTAACTATCGACACCAGCTATATTAAGCGGTGGAATGGTGGAATATTCTACTAGAATTGACGATTCTATTCCATGCCACTAGAGTAGAATATTCTACTAAAAATCGGTGGCATATGCCAACATTCTACTTATTCCATGCCATTTATCGTCCGCTCTGCGTATCAATCCAACATCATTGCTAGGTGTGTGACCCTGCTTATGACTAGAACAGCAAGATCTTGCGTGACAACATTCACGGCATCACGAAAGGAAGCATCCGGTAAGCAACTACGCCATCTACGCTGGTCGAGTATCACTGACAAGAGCTCCAGCCGTATGGCTCGCCGCGGTGGTGTCAAACGCATTTCAGCCACTATCTATGATGAGGTTCGCAGTGCCTTGAAGACCAGATTGACTATGGTAAGTGAAGGATAGCTGCAGTCTTGACACGATTGGTTACTTATACTATAACTTCAACAGCTTCTTCGCGATATATGTGCTATCCTCGGTACTTATTACGAAACTTGCCGTCTGTGTCCTTAATGCTGACAAGTCATGCAGAACATGGTGTCCGCACGACCGTAACCGTGCCAGACATTGTCTTCGTTCTCAACAGACACGGCATTCCACTCTACGTACGTTTTGTTAGAAAGCTCTTCTCGATCCTGTCTCTAATATTTGGTAGGGATTCGATGCTCCCTTCCGCACTCGTACTTAGGGGTACAAGTATTTATCCAGATGTTGGATTGTAACGAAGAATGATGGAAAGCGGGAGTCAGGCGTATGGTGGGATTCTGTTTTCGGAACGTGTGTCTTTAGGGCATCTGAAAGCAAGGAACATGAAGCAAAGTCGATATACAGAAATGAGGATGGGTACAAAGGAGTCACCACACAATACCCCTGGATGCAAAGGCACCATAAAATGATTGGTCTCAGAAGATTAGGATGTCGTGCAGTGTTTGCCAATTGGGCGCCAAAATGCCGCCTGTTTGTGGAGAGGTGGCGATCATCGTCAGGCTTGCCGTGGGAGGAAAAAGCTGTTCCTTTCAATCTCGAAACCTTCCTTCCCAGACCACTCCTTGCAATAACGGATAGTGACTGCCAGCATGCACAAGCAGGTCCTGCCAACTTCTAGTCAGGCTGCTGTGTGAGAAGATCAGTGAACACATTGTGCATGGGAGTGATGAGTGAAACGCCTTCGCGCGCTGCCAAACGTTTCATGTTTTAGGTGCATGTCAACCAACACTGCAGATGCTTGGTTGGTGAGATTCGCACAGAGGCAAGTGGTTTGGTGGTCACTTTCCGTTCACGTCTGCGTCTCGTATCCTCCCTCCTTGAAATGACTGGACCAATCCTTTGCGCCTGCTTTTCCGAAGCACCTTCTTCGGCCTTCCATCATTCACACTCCTTTGTACAAACGCATCAGCATTTAACTGCTGCCACCACACTCATTTACCACTTCTCCTCCCAGATCCAACCCACGCTCCTTTCAAACCTTTTCGTATTCTCTTTGCTGCTTTTACAGTTCGTTTCTTCTCTTCTCACACCATGAAGATCTCTTCGGCCGTTCCTGTGCTCGCCTTGATGGCTGCGCAGAGCGTCAACGCGCACACTCTCTTTGCCGAACTCTACGTCGATGGCAAGGCTCAAGGTGATGGCACCTGCATTCGCATGCCCTCGGATCCCAACACTGCCACCAACCCCATTCCCAGCCTTGACAGCAGTGACATGGCCTGCGGTGTCGATGGCACCAAGGGTGTTGCTCGCGTCTGTTCGGCCAACAGCGGCTCCACTCTCAGCTTCGAGTTCCGCGACTGGCCTGACAACCCATCAATTGGTAGCATCGACATCTCTCACAAGGGACCTTGCGCTGTCTACCTCAAGAAAGTCGACTCTGCCATCAACGACGAAGGTGCTGGCGATGGCTGGTTCAAGATCTGGGACGAGGGTTATGATGAGTCCGCCGGCAAGTGGTGCACCGAGAAGCTGATCAACAACAACGGCCACCTCAGCGTCAAGATGCCCGACGGCCTCCAGGGTGGTTCCTACCTTGTCCGTCCCGAGCTTCTTGCTCTCCACAACGCCGAAAAGGGCGACCCTCAGTTTTACGCTGGCTGTGCTCAAGTCTGGCTCAACTCTGCCGGTACCCAGCTCCCTCAGCACACCGTCTCGATCCCCGGCTACGTCGACTACAACCAGCCTCCCACCTCCTTTGACATCTGGAAAGAGAAGATGGCATTGCCCTACCCCATGCCTGGCCCTGCCGTCTATGTTCCTTCGTCTTCCGCCAGTGTAGGCAACCAGAAGCTGAGGGTTACTCAGCAGAAGCAGACTGAAGGTCTTGCCCCCAGCGACTGCGTCATCACCAACGGCAATTGGGACGGTATCGAGCTTGCCAAGTACAATGACCAAGACGGCTGCTGGAACGCCAGTACCGCTTGTTGGGATCAGGCCAAGGAGTGCTACGCTACTGCCCCTCCTACTGGCCACACCGGTTGCAAGCTCTGGGAAGCCAAGTGTCAGAACATCAACGATGAGTGCAGTGCTGGCAACTACAACGGTCCTCCCAACTACATGAAGAACCTCAACGTTCCCGCCAAGCAGGTCAAGCTCCCTGCTGCCGAGCCTGCTCAGAACGGGGATGGTTCTTACCTTCCCGCCACTGCCGACAGCAAGCCCGCTGCCACTACCTTCAAGACATCCGCTCTTGTCGCCAAGGCCACTTCTGTCGTGCCTCCTTCCAACAGCAACTCGCTCGCCGTCTCCACCGAAGGCAACTGCGGCGATGGCGTGACATGTAAGGGCTCGAGCTTCGGTGATTGCTGCTCCAGCCACGGCTACTGCGGCTCCAGCGATGAGTACTGCAAGGCCGGCTGCAACAGCGCTTTCGGCACTTGCGGAGGTCAGTACAAGAGAGAAGAGCACAATCACATGCACGTCCACAAGCACAAGCGTGCTGTTCGTGTCGGCGGCGATGCCAGAATGATGCCATGAATTTCCACGTCCGACTCATGACCAACAAAAAACAACTGGGGAGCATAGGATGGGGTGTTGTTTTCTTTCTCATTCGGATTTGATGGTTTTGGGGAAATGCATTGAGGATGGAGTGTGTCGCTATGGATTCTGTGCGTCCTTTTCTTTTCTTCATGGGACTCTTCTCCTGCTTTACCTTTTTTTTTTCTTTCGATTCTCCTTCTTCTTTTCTTCTAGGGATGATGTCTCATCATAACTGTTGTTCTGCCGTGCAGGATGTTAGTCCTTTTTTTCCCCAAGAAGCACCAAGAATCATGACAAGTTTGTTCTGACCACAACTCTTTTATGACGGTGTTATGTGAACGTGATGGGTTGTCTCTTGTGGTGACATGTAGTAGTGTGATGTTGCAAGCTATGAAGATGCACAATTGCTTTCTCAAACCAGTAAGTATCGCTATAGGAGAACGTCCCTCTAAAGATATTACTCCCCCTAGAAAGAATTATGCACTTATAGAGCTACAAGCATCTTTTATCACCAAGGGATGGAAGAGCGAGGGAGAGCAATGCAATGATGTGAATGTCATGGATAGAAGAAGAAGAACAAAGTGGGTATCTCTGCAAATTGACACAAAACGCCAGCCAGACTGAAGTAAAGACTCTCCCCCATCAGAAGACAGAACAGAACAGAACAGAACAGAAAACAATCTCCTGAAAATCGCAAAGGGACGAAAACAGAAAAGAAAGAGCAACCAGCCAGAACCACCACTTCTCCTTGCTGGGGATGCGAGTACAGTATTCCTCATCTGTCAGGATCCCTACTGGCACCACCTCTCGCCCAACGATCCCTGACGCCCTGCCTCCGTTTCGAGCACCCTCGCTTGACACTCTCGTCTCTGGCGTGTATGACGAGCAACGCCAACGCCAGACTCGTCCACACATCGTAGCCCCCGACGTTGAAGTCGAACACGCCCACTGTGCGCAGGTAGCCGATGGAATCGCTGTCGGCGGCGCCGGGCACAAAGGCCACGATGCCGAGCAGAGTGTGCGAGACGAGGATACCGTATAATGGCGGGGGCGGTTGTGTGTCGTCGTTGTTAGTGGAGCCGATGAAAGGTGCAGGGCGTTTTGGCGCTGCATCGGTGTCGGCATTCCAGTGGTTGTGGAGGTCTGAAAGGCGGAGTAGCAGGGTATCTTGCATGGCGTTTACATCTTCATCTCTTGTCCCAGCGTAGATTTCCACAAACGGATACGAGGGGAATTGGTTTCTGCTGTCCCAGTCCGCCCACGCCATGTAGCGTCTCAGTTCCCTCACGATCAGAGTTTCCGGCGCGAGGCCCACGGTAATCTTATCCCTGACTCTAGGACCCAGCCGCATCAACCGCTCAAAGGCATGTTTGGCGCGGAAATCCTTGCCACGCAAGGTATTGATGTAACCCGGGTGTACGTGGCGCGCGGGCAAAAACATGCCTTCTGGCATCATGGGGAAATCTATGCGCCAGTGGAAAGCAAAGAGGGGTTCGCGGCCGCGGTTGTGGATGCGTTGGATCAGCCAGACGGTATTCTGGGGCCAGCCGCGGGCGAGGAGTTGCTCCTTTGACACACGCTCGTCTTCGAGGCTACCGACGCGGGCGCGTGAGTCGAGGAGGATGGTGTCTTCGCCGTCTTGAGCGTCTTCGAGAAAGGAATTGAAGAGAGTGGGTTCCTTGTGGGAGGTCGCGAGGAGGGAAGAGTTGTCGTTTTGGGTGTTGTCGACATTTGAGGCGTCGTTGTCGCTGACGTCGGTGTCGGCAAAGACGATCAGATCTTCGTCGCCGTTGCCGTAGGTTGGAGGAGCTGTTTGCGGAAGGACGTTGATCACATCGTCGTCGGTTTCTCCCTCAGTGCCGTCAATGACGATTCGAGGATCATCTCTAGGGAGGGCGCTCTCGAGAAGTGTCCTTTGTCCTGACAGAGGTCTGTCGGAGCGGATGGTTGGGTTGTACACATTGTAATCGTAGTGGACCCCATCATCCTCATCACCAAGTCGCACGAAGCGCTGTCCTGAAAGATTTGGCGCATCGTAGTCGTAGTGAGCACCTCCCTCCTCATCCTCATCTCCACTATCGTACTCGGAGAACTCCTCGGCGAACAGATCAGCAGCATCATACTGCTCCGTCGGTCTTGTCATTTGCTCCAGCTTCAGGTCTTCGAGACGGATGTCTTCGTCGTCCAACTGATATCTGCTTCTCTTTCTGTAGTCTTCGCCCTCGGAGTCTCTCTTTCTCTTGAAACCGGCATTGGTGTCGGCGGGTGTGAGCGGCAAGTAACCACTACCAGGGCGCCGAGGAGTGAGGAGTGTGGTCGGAGATACGCGTGAAGGTCGGGCATCACGAGTGACAACAGTCCTTCTCTTGGTGTTGGGTTGTGGTGAGAGATAGCCCCAAAAGGCGGCCGATAGTCGTTCGAAAAGCCGCGGTGGCATGGCAAATGTGTTGCCTAGCCGCTGTGAGGATCGAGTCGAAGTTCGATCGAGTCTGCGCGCTGTGACTACGGTGGTGTGCTTTCAGGCTACCAGACTTGACAGCCGCCGGGAAGAAGTGTTCAAGATGCGACGAGCGTAGAGTGAGTGATCAAAAGTCGAGTGTCGTCGAGATCAAAGAGTGAATGCACACTCGTCTCAATATTGAGCCTATTCATAATTGTTTCAATCGATTGTCCGTCTTTGTGCTGTCTTCCTGCCGTCTTCTGACAATCGTGAATGCAATTTCCCCGCATGCGGTATACAAAGCTCGGACCAGCTGCTCGCTCTTTCCGCTTTCGGAACCTTATCTTATCGGGCAGGTACCTTGATGATCAGGAATTGAGGAGGGAGGAGCATCTCGGAGCCGAAACAGGGGGTATCATTAGAAACGCAATAATATAGCTATGAAACATGTGAATCAAAAGCAGTCCATCTCCTCTCATGTAGTCATCTGCGTCGCCTTCTTGGTTGCCCTCATGCCCAATATTGTTCCATCCCTGCCAAGCCCTCTGCCACATTCCAGAACAATCATTCGGACAAAGTCTTTGAGAAGCCAGTAGCTGCTGTGTGCACCAAGCATGGTCAAGTACTGAATCTCAAGCGGTCCGCCTCCATACTTGAGGAAGTAGTCAATCTGTCCATTGTCGTTCAACAACAGCATCCGCTGCTCAGCAATCACCTCGCGAGAGAAGTTGTGAGTTTCAAGTTCGACGTTCGAAGGTAGTCTGGGCAGCTGATCCGGTCGGCTAGTCGATGCTCCCTCGGGCGACGAGTAGAACCATGATCCAGAAGATGAGAACCAACCTGAGCTAGCTGTAGGCACCCATGCCGGCTTGAGCGATGACGCATACGATGCGTCCACTGTGGCATTGAGACGGTACGAGACTGGATCGTAAGGGTTGACGATGTTGTAGATGTTGTCTACAGGCAGACAGCCGTACGTCCCACGGCTTCCACAAATCGGCTTTCTGATCGACGACAAGTCCGCTCCAGGCTTTTGCTTGCCCAGACGTGGAATCAGAGAGGCTCGCTTGAGGAGCAAGAAGAAGCCCGCTGGCGAGCCACACAAGAACAGACCAGAAGTGTTGAAGAGGAAATGGTCCAGGATTGGTGAAGAGTCCAGATTGACAGTGGTGGGGTCAGCCAGCTCAGGGGGTATTGATGTAGGCTGTTTCGACAGAATGTCAACCGCCATGACGCTGCCCAGTGAGTGCGCGATGATGTGTACTCGTCCATACTGAGCGAATCCCGGGTTGTTGATGCACCAAAGCTTGTAGATGCGGTTGGCCTCGGCGATAACAGCTGCGATCATCTTGGGCTGGTGGTCTGATAAGTAGTAGGGGACATCAAGCATAACATCAGACACAATGTTGCGCACAGATGGCAAGGTCTCCGGTGTGATGTCCTTCAGTCCGAAATCGTTCAGTGCCGGGTCGTCAGGGACATCTCTTTGGCCATCCTCGAAAGAAAGACTTTGACGCCAGTTGACCGGCAGAACCATGATGCCTCCCATATTCTTCCTCAGACGAGCTTTTACGCTGTCTGTGCCTAGTTCAACGCTGACCTCTCGGCGAAATGCGTTGATCGCGTGGGTGAAATGGAAGCTCTCCATACGTTCCGAGAGTTTCTGACCAATACCATGAATCACGAGGACCAACTCAGTGACTTTTGGGCGCTCGGCATGAGCGAGAGCAGGATCGGACTTCTGTCGTCGATTGGGAGGTGCACCAGATTGCGAGGTCGAAACGCCTTCTTCAGCCCTTGCCGCAGTAGAAGTCTTTTTGACGGGGTACAGGCGATCATAAGCTGCTTGATCGAAGCCACGAACAACAGGTATACCGAGCTTGCGACCTTTACGGATATAATTCGCAAGCGGACGGCGACCGTGGTAGGCTGATGGCTGCAGGTTGGGCTTCAGGATGTGAGCATCGGTCGCGTTCGCATATATGACACCAGCGGTGGGATACCATCTGGGCAGGCCGCCGCCAGAAGAGTACTCCGATGTACCAGAAGCTTTATTATCGGGACCGTCAACGCCCGCAGCAATATCGATTATGTCACAAGCAACTTCGACAAGATGGTCACGCTCCTTCTCGGCGGAGAATGGCTCATCGTCAAAATTGACAGAGGTCACACTACCCATCTCGGCCCTGGCAGGATTGGGCCTACTCTCAAGCCTCTTGAACAGATCAGGCCAGAGCTTGTGCAGAACCTTTGCTTCTCCAGCGGCACCAACGTCGATAGCACTGTTGAGCTCGTCGTTCCAAGTTTCGGTCCAAGGCTGCAGCTCGGTGTAACCCACCTCAAGCATGTTGGCAACAGGAGGCTCGACCGGGAGCATGGTATCCTTGTAGAACCAGGTGGCTCGTACCACCGGAGAGACGTCGTTGACTGGACGCCAGTAGATGGGCTCCAAGTTGAGATCCGGCATGGCTACATGGTGCAGTCGCGATACGCCAACGGCTATTTTGGCAGAGGGTGCTTCTGGATCAGCGCGCGGCTTGGAAGGGTGTTTGGTTGCTACTGAGGGGTCGTCCCACTGATAGCTGTCTAGTGGCTGAGGCTGAGGTCTGGGTGGGACTCGATCAACTCGTCGGTCTGAGGGAGCACGAATAAAGGGTGTGCCGGTCGTGTCGTGAGTCTCGGCGTCTGGCGGGATGGCAGGTGCCTCGTATATGTCGGCAAGTCTGTTGCTCCTCGTCGATGCATCGCTGGTAGAGACTGTGCGACGAGCAGAGGGAGAGGTACCCAGCACGCTCAGTTCCGCCTTCTTTCCCTTCTCTTGTCTGCTGCTTGGCCGAGGGTCGGCAGGCTTCTGCTTCTCGCCTCGCTCCTCGTTGTATCGAAGGAGCTTGTGGCGAAGGTCGTGCCATGCCTTGTCGAGGGCGGAGTTGTCGAACTCGGAGAAGGGCCGTGGCGGTAGTTTCGCATACGTCGTCTGAGCAGTCTGAGCTGAAGGCGGTAGAGGTGACAGCGGATCGTCTATTGCCAGTGGGGACGTGTAGAAAAAGCGGGCCTTGACCGGAGGCGGTGCCTCGCTATGGTGCAGAATCTGGCGAATGTACTGGTTCGTTGACGATGCCATCGTGTCGCCTTGGATGCTTCATCTTCAGGCAGACGACCTGCAAGGTCTTTTCAGCGCTGTTTTGCTCATCTGTCCGCCTGAGCATGACAACAATATGAGAACGTCATTGGTCCGAGCTTGGCATGTGAAATGTCACCGCAACCATCACCACCCTCTTGCCTTCCTGATCAAGCACAATGTCTTTGTAGTGTTTGGATTTTCTCTATAGAATCTTCCGATGCTTTCATTGCTTGCGTGTACCCATATCTTATTCCTTCTTTCTTATCATGGAATTGAACTGTTCAGCGCTTGAAGAGTCCTTGAATGCAAATGCGACCACCCAAACTCCCTGACATGCTTGCTTCCCTTTCGACCCGCGCTGGAAAAAAAGGGTATCATATGCGAAATTCGACCATGCTGCCGCTCAAGCCCTCGAATCCTGGAGCTTGTGATGCTGTACTTCCTTCTTTTCTTCCTTCTTCATGTTTGTTGTTCGTTTCGTTTTCTGGCTCGTGTCAGTTTCTTGTCATGGCTGAAGACCTGCATCAGGACTTACTTTGGTATCAGTTGTTGTGTTGTGTATGAAGACACGCTGCTGCCCCTTTTGGTGTGTCCCTGGTGTATATAGGCCCTTGTGTGCATTCGTATGAAGCTGTATTGGGCAGTGGCGTGTACGGGAGAAGCAGCCCACGGTCCCATGGCTGAGTGTGTTTTGTGTATGTGCCAAGGGGTGGTGAGGGACCGTAGGGTGCAAGGGCAGCAGCATGTCTGGTGACTGGAGTGCCACAGAGAAGACAGTCGTCGCCATGGCCTGCGAACTTTGATCTGTGCAACTCATTTCGGAACCAGAGGCTGGCAAGAAGTCAACTCAGCCAAACTCTCCTGAGCTGTAGCCGAGTAAGACCGACTCAAACAGAAGATAACCTCAGTGGTGGCGTGTACCTGAGAGGCTGAATAGTATCTCTTTTTGGCGTGAGATTTTTGATGTGGTCTGTAGTGTGGGGATATTCTGAGTCCTCTCGAGACATGTAGGGTCTGAGAGGCAAGTCTCAGAGCTCGAAGTGTTTGTTGAACCCTCCAAGATTGAACATGGACACCATGGCGCGTCTAGCGTATGGGATTTGTGCAGGCCCGAACTCATCGGTGGGATTGCTGAGTTCGAGCGCTGAGGCGAAGCCATTAAGGCAAGTGAAAACACCGCAGTCTGAGCCGTTGTTCTGGATTGCGCTGCGGCGGTCGACTTCTTTCCATTCGCCCTCGACATACTTGTCGCCAAGCTCCATCTCGAGCCATTGGCGTGCCAGTCTGATGTAGCGGGCACTCTTGCGGTTCTCGTCAGAGTAACCAACGTCCAAGCTGTCGAGATATTCGATGGTGTGGATGTCAGGGCAGATGACAAGCAACGACCAGTGGTTTCCAGGGTTGACCGGGAAGAAGATGCGCTTGCATTCGAGCAGCTTCTCACCTTTGATGCCCTTGCGGCGTGACCATCTTTCGATGGCGCTGATGCCCTTCTTGGTGACTGAAGGATACCAGCCGGTTATATAGGATGCAAATGGCGGAACCTTGCCTTTGGTGTGACCGGCCTTGTCATTCATGCCATTGCAGAGAGCGGTGAAGAAGCCGTTGATGATTTCATCGTTGAGCCATCCTTCGGGCTCGCCGGTGCGGTAGTTTGCGGAATGAAGGAGAGTAGCAAAGTCTCTGCGGGTCAAGTCGTTGCCTTCAGGAGACTTGACGATTGCTCTGCCAGGGTTGATGATGCTGAGAATTTCTGTGACCTTCTGGTCCAGTTCGGGAGGGAGATCGGAGAGGAAGAGGGCGAGCTTGGCTCTCAGAGGAGCTTCCTGGTCTTCCTCGGTAAGTTGAATCTGGCTGACTTGATCAGCAAAGGCAGCAGCTTCCTCCTCTGATGCGGCGATGCTTTTCTTCCAGTCAATGAGGGAGATTGCGATGTGAATGTTGGAGCCTCGGCCAGAGTTGACTTTTCCTTCGGCATACGACTCTGCCTGAATGCTGCGGCAGGCCCAGTAATGCTTCTCGGCAGAGTTTGTTGCGTCCGCTTGGTTGGCTGCAAAAGTGAGGGCTTCCTGTGCCCAATGTTCAGAAGGAAGGGTTGAGGGTTTTGGCCAAGACGATTCCCAATGCTCAAGCGCAGCCTGAAGACGAAGCTTTTCGGCATGGAAACCGTCATCAGAGCTGACAAGAAGATGGTCGGTATAGAGGATTTCATCATGGTCTTGGTCGGATTCATTGTCGAATGCGGGATCAGCGTCAGGCGCTTCATCGTAGCGCATGCGATCGATCTGAACATTGCGACGCGAATTGGTGAGTGCTTTGGCCTTTTTGATGTCTTCGTCGCGTTGTTTGCGAATCCTATCGCGAGAATAGTTCTGGGCGGGAAGGTTGTCTTCGCCGTCAATGTCCATGTGGCCATCAGGAACTCCCAAGCAAATGCGCAAGAGATCAATGTCGTCCTCGCTGGGACCTTCGGCCGCGTGAACGACCATGATGTCTTGACTTTCCTCCTCGGTGTGAGCCAAAGTTGGTGCAAGAGCTGATGGAATGGACGCGTCTGGTTGCGGTTGCGGGTTGTGGCTGATGTTTGGTGGCTTGTGGCTGGCGGCGCGGGTGGACTGTGCGCAGACGTCTTTCGCTTTCACTTCGTCTTCATTCACTCTTCCATCCTGTGCTTGCTTTGCGAACCAGTTTCTGCGGTCGCTGGCGTATGACTCGAGCTCGGACAAGAGCTGCTGTGATGGCTCGTCCATGGTAATCGGCTGTAGAATAGCAGAAGGCATTGTAGGTGAACGCTCTGCTGCCGGCGAAAGCTCCTTGACTGGCGACAAGGTAGGATCGAAGCATTCCGTCGTGGTTTGCTGCTGTGTCTCGGAACGGTGTTGAACCGTTGCGGTAGCTTGAGTGAACCCAGCAAACTTGCTTCGGAGCAGTTGCGGGCTGTCGACATCACTCTCGCTGCCGCTGCTGTCGGCACGAGCAAGCTTGTAGCGAGCCACTGGACTCGGAGAGCGACTGTCGGAGGCCAGTCGGGGGTCCAGAGATGACCAGACAACAGGTCTGGTGGTTGAAGTGGCTTCGTACGCGCCATTGCCAGCAACGACAGCGTACTCACCACTGACCACGGTCTCGAATGCACCGTGGTGACTCGAGCCGACCTGGTACTCCATGTCCTGGTCGGTCTCAATTGATGCCACCACGGGCAATCTCGACTCCTGACCCTCCTGGAAGTAGCTGGCGGAAGGTAGGGTCATGGCAGGCCCCTGGAACGGAGCCACTTGAACCAGGTTGTTGTCGGCATGCTGGCCGACGGTGACCTCTTCGTCACTCTCGTAGTCCGGAAGCTCCTCGAACTCCACGGAGCCGGCACTCTGACTGACGCCAGAGCCCGCGTCGAACATACCACGTAGGCCGCTCTGCGAGGGAGAGCGGGATCTACTTGCTGCAGCCCCCTTTCTTCTGCTGCGAGAAGAGGTTAGCCAGCTGGCCCTGCGAAGGGCAGCTGCTTGGTCGCCGAAGTCAGTGACCGAAGTCATCTGCCTCTTGGGCGAGGGGGACTGAGCGTCGGTATCCTGGTCCGACGGGTCGCGAGACCGCTTGCCGCGTGTCGGCGAGGTTGCTGAGAAAGAAGGCCTTTGGGTATGGGTAGGCGAACCCAGGGCGATGGTGCTGGTGTTACTGCCAGGCCCGGACGAACGGGACTTCTTGACGGGTCGTGTAAACTCCCACGTCTCGCCGGACTCGGTCAGGAAGGACTCGAGCTTGCGCTTCTCGCGCGGAAGAGATTTGTTGTTGCTGTTGCTGCTGCCGCGAGGCGAGATAGCGCGCGAAGGAGAGGCGGAAGAGTGCTCCATCGTGCAACGCTTTCGCTTGTTTGAGGCTACGGCGTGCTTGTTGGAGACACTCGGGCTGGGGGCGCAGGGCAAAGAAAGCAGTTGCTGGTGCTTGTTGTCGAGAAAAAAAATCTGACTGGTTGCGGTGCGCTGAGAAAAGGAGAAAGGTTGGTGGGAGAAGTGGAGAATTGTTTTGATACTGAACAAACGCGGCTTTTATTATATCACTTGTCGACATGCTTCACCCCAAGCCACTTTGTTTGTCACTTTCACTCGAATGCATCACTTCAGCAGTGAATCGAATGTGGTCGAGTCACGGTGCGTTCATGTCGACCTCGTATATCACCCTGAGTTGACCTCTTCAACCGAGTAGAGGCACTCCCCTCTGCTATGATATTGTGGTATACCGACTGTCGATATACAGAGTAACGACCAATTGAATCAAAGCAAGCATTGAAAGGAATTGTTTGCCCTTTGCAGGAAAAGGCACGAGGAGTGCTCTCTCTGGAGAAGCTGGCTACCCAATCTCCATGTTGCATTTTTATGGATGCATATCTTGTTGCGCTGTCGTTCGAGATACAAGCAGGGGGCGGTTATGATACAGGACTTGATGGTGAAGGAAATAAATCAGGGGTGACACAAGTGAATAGCCAGAGCAGCGATGATAACTCGACGACCTTCAACCGAAGCATCTGGGCTAGTCTAGAATCTGGACACCATGCTTGGTGTTGGAGGGATTACTGAAGATGGAGGTATAGTGAAATTTGGGAGGAGATTGGAAGGTGAGGTTGGCAGCGGGATTTGGACAGGCAGGGCGGTGGAGCGGTGGAGCGGTGGAGCAACTGGCGGGCGACAAAGCACAACTTTCTCCTGTTTGACAAGGCGCAATCACAAAACAATCTTCTCTCTGATTTCCTACTGCTCCCAGCTCGTACCTCAGACTCGCATCCCAGCTATCGCACCTACTCGAATATATATCGTTTTCGGCCAACCTGTCGATCCTGCCAGCAAATCGAAGCAGCTGACGTCTCCGAGCGACTCGGGCGCCATCAACGCTCGTCGGGCGACAAGACACATCTCGCCAACAACCCCTCTCAACTCTCAACCACGCCGACATTCGACGCTAACCAGAGTCAATTCGCTATCGCAACCGACACCTGAGCTCGACCATCGTTTTGTTCGCCTGCGAGGCTAATTCTTCCCAACCCACCCTCATTGCGTCGACCCGCCGCTGCCCCTCACTTCGGCAACATCATGGCCGTGTACGGCGCGCGCTACACGATAGAGCAATTGAAAGCTCTTCGTGAGTCGCCTCTAGTGCGCAAACCAGACGAACTGCCCTCGATCGATGAGTGGATAGAGTAAGCCCCACCTCTGACCCAATCCCACCAAGAATACATGCTCAACAGAGAAAAGAGGTACTCAGCAATCGCAACAAGAGAATGGCGGTCGCAAGCCACGCAACCAGTCCCAGCGACCCGAAGAGCCTGCTCCTATGGGCAACTTCTCGTCACAGAGGCCATCGTTACTACAGACCAGACACACCTCGCGCTCTACCCAACAGCCTGGTGCGTTGCTCGCTTCGTCCACGTCTGCCACTAGCTTACATTAACCAGACGAAATCGTACTTGGTCCACCAAAGACATCGTTCGCGTCGTCCCGGAACATCAACAAGCTCGAAGAGCGCGAACAAGAGCAAGAGTCACCCGCCGCCAACCAGCGTTCGCGCTTCTTCCGTGACAGAGAGACTGCAAAGACGGGCAACAACAGAGACTGGCGCTCGTCCAAGCAACAGCAAGAAGACGACGACGCTTTGACCTCGGAACCCAGATTCACACCGCGCCAACCACGCGAAGGCAACGGCAATGGCTTCGGTCAGCGCTTCGATCAACGCTGGGCTCGCGACAACATCGACCGTGACCGTGCCGGTGACCGCGAACGTGAGCGTGAGCGTGAGCGTGAGCGAGAAAGACCCAGTCAGCGCGGTGGCTGGCGAGACAAGGCACGCAACGAACGTCAGCAAGATGCTTCCGAAAAGGAGCCCGAATGGATGGACGAGCCGTTGGAGAAGGAGAACAAGAACCAGATGCATACACAGGAAGACTTCGAGCAGTGGAAGGAACGCATGAGGGCTGCCGCCAATGGATCGGCTACCGAGACCAAGCAAGACACATTCGCCGATGAGGTCGCCACTCCCGTCAAGTCGACACCGGCACATTCGAAAGCTCAAACCCCTCTGGTGACGGACGCACCCGGCTTCGACAAGAGCATTTTCGGATCTTGGGGAGAGAGCAAGAGGCTCGAGAGTCCTGTTGATACTCGCGCAACCAAGGCGCCCGCCGGAGCAAAGGGAAAGTCTTCTCGCTTCGCATCCATGTTTGTCTCCAAAGAGGAGGCCCGACCTGTTGTCGAAGAGGCTGCCAGCCCCGTCGCACTCGAATCGAACGAAGACAAGCAAGGCTTCCTCCGAATCATGGCTGGCCTTCGCAGAGGACAATCGCAGTCTGGTGGTGGTGTTGACTCGCCCATCAGAGAGCAGGATGGAAGGGGTCCTCCTGCTGGTCCGCCGCCTGGTTTTGGCCTTCAACCATCTCAGGATCCTCTGGCTGCCCTGTTCGACAAGGCTCCTGCATCTACTCAGTCCCCTCGGCCTCAGTCCGGCTTTGCTTCCGACTCTTTCCTGCCACCTCCTTCTCAGTTCAGCCGTCCCACTAGCAATGTCGCTTCCCCCGATCCAGTGTCTATGAGAACAAACAATTCCGTTTCGCATCTACCTCAGCAGATGCAGAACATCTTCCTCGACCAGGCTCCTCGCAACGGTCCGACCCCCGAGAACTTCAGCCAACAACATTCACGCAAGCCAAACTCGTTGAACAAGGACTCGGAGTTCTTGCTTAATTTGATTCAAGCCAAGAACGCCAACAGAGCTGCTCCTCCAGCTCGCAATCAGCACGAGCCCGAGCCTTTCCAACTCTTCCTCGACCAACCACCAAAGTCCCAGCCGCAGACCATCGCTCCCAAGCCACAAGCTCCTCGTCCTACTGAATCAATCGAGGAGCAGCTGTTCCGTGGTAACCAGCACATGGACCAGGGTCGTCCTCGTGCTCCTCCTGGCTTCATCGAAGATCCCTCAATTGTCTTGCAACAGGCTCAGCGCAGCTACCCCAACGGTCCTCTTCAGCCGCGCCGCCAGAGCGCTGCTCAACAGATGCCGAACGCTGGTCCCGGTGCTCCCCAGGACTTCCCTCCCAACTTCCCATACATGGCTGGTGGTCCTCCACCTCCTGGTCCTGGCGACCGCTTGCCTCCTGGTTTCAATCCCAACATGCGCCACCCTCCTGGATTTGCCAACATGCCCAACATCTTCCAGCAGCCTAGTTCGCAGCCTCCGCCACAACAAGGCGCAGGTATGCAAGGCCCTCCCCCCGGCTTCCCTTCGGGTATGGGCTTGCCGCCTCCTGGATTCGGAGCCCACGGCCCACCCCCACCTGGCTTCTTCAACAACCCCAACCACATTCCCGGCGTTCCTCCCGGTTTTGCTCCGCCGGGCATGATGATGATGCCCGGTTCTAATGTAAGAAGTCCTGAGGGCACACCTGGCATGAGAAGTCCTCAAGAAGGTCCTGGCATGGGCATGCCTATGCTTCAAGGCATGGGTGCTGCTTACGGCGGTAGACGCTAGGAGTCGTCTCCAAAGCTCCCCAGTGTCAAGAGGGCAAATCGCCGATCATAAGACATGGCCGGATCTGAATAGTAAAGAGGCACAGTGATGAAGGAAAGTGTCAATGACTAGGAAAAGACGAAAACTAAAGGATGACTTTTTCGGTTCGGTGTCTGAGATAACCATGAATAAGATCAAGGGCACTCTAGCCTTATTTGCTATCCTTATCTGCCAACTTCAAGACTGTGTCTTTGCCAATGTGTCCAGTAATATCTGTTCTTGAGTTCTGTAGGCTGTGCGGCTTGTGCTCTTTTGCATGTGTTGCCAGCTAAGGTTTTGATGTTACTGCATATCTGTAACAAGATGGAGAGCATGTCACAGGATTCGAGAATGTATTTCCTTCCAAGAGGCATAACACCACAATCACATGTAAAGTGCATATCAGGCTCAAACTCGGGATACAGTATATGTAATAGAAGCCATTGATCAAGTATCAAGGATAGACCAACCCATGTGGACGAGCTATAGAGAAAAAACACGTTCCAATGGTTGCAGACAGTACAACCCTGTCCTGAGCACATGCCAAGCTCGGCGAAGAATGGCTAAAGTCCGAGGCTGTTTTTCCCTTGTAGAAAAAAGTTACCTCTCTCTACCAATTCCCGCGACCATCCAAACACGCCAACTATCGCTCGCAAACTAGATTTGATACACCAAACCCAGTCGCAAATACCAGATACTTGCACCGCATTGGATTCTGCATAATCCGAACGCCAACATGCCAGCTCAGGGCAAAGCAAAGGGCAGTCGCCGCAATGAAGGCGCTTCCTCTTCTGCTGCTGCGAGTATGTTTGATATACCAAGGAAAAAGAGAATGTTTACTGACACGTACAATAGGCGACCCTCGTTTCGCATCCATGACCACAGATCCCCGCTTCCGCCTTCCCTCAGCACGACACAGCAAAGTAGGAGTCGACAAGCGCTTCACCCGCATGTTCAAGGACGACGACTTTTCCAAGAAAGCCACTGTCGACAAGTACGGCCGCAAGGTTGCAAAGGGCAATGCGAAGAAGGAGTTGGAACGCTTCTACAAGATCGAGGGAGATGACGAGGAAGATGAGGATGAGGAGTCAGAGGAAGAGATGGGAAAGGCACAGAAAGTCAAGGCTAAGAAGAGTAAGAAGCCAGCGAGGGAGATTGTGGGAAGCGACGAGGAGAGTGAAGAGGAGGAGGTTGTTGCTGACGACGACGAGATCGAGGCTGAGCTCAAGAGATTGGACGGCCGAGTCAGGGATCCTGCTCGAGAGGGTGGTTTCTCGTCTTCTGAAGACGACAGCAGCTCCGAGGATGACAGCGAAGAGGAGGAAGAGATTGAGGAGGACGCAGTAGAATTTCCTAATGAGGGAGCTGCTGAGGTGCCTCTTGGTGAAGTCTCTGCTCGTCTGGCTGTCGTCAATCTTGACTGGGACAACATTCGCGCAGAAGATCTCATGGCTGTTGCGCAAAGTTTCGCCTCCACCGGTCGCGTGTCCAAGGTCGTCGTATACCCCAGCGAGTTCGGCAAGGAGCGCATGGAGAAGGAAGAGCTCGAAGGCCCACCCAGAGACATTTTCGCCAGCGCCACAAAGGAAGTCGACGAAGACGAGGACACCGACGACGAGGAAGAGAGAATCAAGAAAGAGCTGTTGAAGGGAGACACGGGCGAGGAATTCGACTCTGCAAAACTGCGTCAATACCAACTGGACCGCCTAAAGTACTACTACGCCGTCATCACCTGCGACTCCAAGGAAACCGCCAAATCCCTCTACGATGGCATGGACGGCCGCGAATACCTCTCCACAGCAAACTTTTTCGATCTACGATTCATCCCTGACGATGTCGACTTTGACACCGACACTCCCCGCGATGAGTGCACAAAGATAGCCTCGGGCTACAAGCCCAACGAATTCGTCACAGAGGCCCTCACCCACAGCAAAGTCCGCTTAACGTGGGATGCCGACGACACGACCAGAAAAGAAGTACAGAAACGTGCCTTTTCACGCGCCGAGATTGACGAGAACGACCTGCAAGCCTACATCGGCAGCGACAGCAGCGATGATGAAGAAAACGACACTGGCATGACAAAGGCAGAGCAACAGAGACAAAAGATGCGCGCTGCATTGGGTTTATCTTCCGAAGCAGCAAAGACAAAGTCCAAGGACGATGGCCCGGTGGGAGACATGCAAATCACCTTTACATCAGGCCTGTCCAACACCGCTGCATCAAAGGGCGCCAATGGAGTCTTCGAGAACACACCCATCATCGAAGAAACCACACGCGAAAAATACATCCGCAAGGAAAAAGAACGCAAAGCCCGCCGCAAGGAAAAGATGAAGGCAGCCCGCAACGGCGAGACCGTAGAAGCCTCCGACGACGACGAAGCCATTACGGAAAAGCAATCTGCAAAGGAGCCGGCACCTCCAGCAGACGAAGAGGACCCCTTCAACGACCCCTTCTTCAACGACACGGCAACAGCCCAAAAGGCAGAAAAACTAGCCCGCAAAGCCGACCGCCAGAAGAAGCGCGAGGCCCGCGAAGCCGCAGACGCCGCCACCGCCGCCAAACGCGCCGAACTCGAATTGCTCATGGTGGACGAAAACACGGCGTCGGAAAACATACGCCACTTCAACATGAACGAAATCGCAAAGGCCGAAAAGGTGCTCAAAAAGAAGAGCAAGAACAACAAGAAAGCCAAGGATGCAAAGGAGGTTTTGGAGCAGGACGATTTCAACATGGAAACCCAGGATCCGAGATTTGCAAAGTTGTTTGAGAGTCATGAGTTTGCGATTGATCCGACGAATCCGAGGTTCAAGGGTACGCAGGGCATGAAGGCTTTGTTGGAGGAGGGAAGGAGGAAGAGAAAGGGAAGAAGTGATGATGATGGTGAGAGGGCTGATGCACCACCTGTGGAGAAGAGGGAGAAGAAGGCAAAGACCGAGGCTTCCTCCGCTGGTGGCGAGGACTTGAATTCGTTGCTTGCTAGAGTAAAGGCAAAGACAAAGGCTAGATAAATTGCAGGTTGAAGTGTTACAAGCATAACCTCGTATGGCAACATTTGTTACTTCCAACCTTCTCCCATGACACAACAACAGTAATGGGTAAGCTATAAAAAGGCACAGTTGAATCTCAAATCAAAGCTGTGTCCAGAGAAAGCTCAAGAACACGCAGCTCTCAATGGACACACATCTGATTCTCAACAGACTCTTGCATTTCTATAGCTACACATGTAACGGGCTGAAGCTATCAGGGAGCTAAACATCTGCCATCTCTCTTCACCCTCACTTTTCTTTTCCGCCAAGATACACACAAGTGACGAATCTCTCCAAAGAGTAAGAGAATAAAAACATAAACGACCGCCCAAACAAATTTCAAACCAGCAAGATCGAGGTCGCAAAAATCTTCGATCGAGAAAACCGAGGAGTACGAGAAGCTCCTGGAGACGTTAGCCGCATACCGTGTGCAGGTTTGGCGGCGTGAGGTAGAGACAGCGAAGGTGACCGCGGCAACGGCGTCCGTGAACCAGAATTAACTACCCGTAGGCTTCTGTTGATCGGCTTGGTGTCGAGATGTAGTTGTGCATGACTATGTTGAAGATTTGAGGGGATTTGGGGAGTTGGGATGAGTGAGAACCAAGGGAGACCCGGCATGGTTATGCAAAGGGTGTTGTGTTTACGGCAATCGGCGTTGTTGAACAAGTATAGAAGTTACGACAGATGCTGCATACAGACAGCCGAAAATCCGTTGATTTGAGCATAGAAGAAGGGGTGTGTGTAGGGAAAGACCCAGGCCGGGATGATAGATAGTCCGGGTGGGTAAACCTCATTTTCAGTGTTGTATCCTTCCGGTAAACGGGCTAATGAGGAGAGAGTGTTGAGAGATTACAGGAGGGTATTGATGTTGACAGATGGTTGCCACACAATTTGCTCGCAATATCCATACGTGTCGCTCACCACTTGCGTGGCAGTCCTTCGAAGATGTTTTCATCATGATCCGAGTCGGAACTGTCGTCAAAAGGATTCATCTGGTAATCGAGCGGGTGCTTGTGAGGACATGGAGGAGCCTTGGGTGGTGTAGGCGTCTTGGATGTAGGAGTCATGGATGGCGTTGGCTTTTCTTTCCTCTGCTGGGCGAAATTGAAGGCGCCGCATGTACAGATCTTGTCGTGTTTCCTCATGGCTTTGAGTACTGTTTTATCCCTTGTTTCACATATGTTGGAGCCTTTTGGCGTGTCGTGTCTAGTCCTGCCGGTCTTGATGTACTCCAAGTCGCAATCGCAATGCATTTCATTTCGATGGTCAATCAATGTCGTGACAATGGATCTGCACATCTTGTCGATATCTTTGAGGTGTCTTGATCTGTTGGGCTCCATGTTACAGGTGAAAAGGACCACTGGATCCTCGTCCTTGCAATGCTTGTAGGCGTTGTCGCAACATTCTTTCCAGCCATACTGATGCCATATTGAGGGCCCTCGGTATAGTTTGCGGACGAAACATTTCGTACCGGATTGGCCGGACATGCGCCACGGCAGGTCTTCATCTTCATGTCGATGTCCAGTGGGTGAAGGACCTTGTAATGTACGCAAATTGTTCGGGCTCTTGATCAACTTGGGCTTGGTTGGCGAGGTATTGGCTTGGCCCATATCTTCGACATCTGGGCCTGGCGGATCATGGTAAGGAAAGCGGTGCAAGAATGGGACAGGAACTGAGAAAGTATTTGAGCATGGCAGTCGAAGCTTGAATGGCCTGATGTTGTCCAACCGCCTCAAACTTGCTCTTAACTTTTCTGCTTCAACAACCAAGGGTCATCCTCACTTACAAACCTAACAAGGGCGGAGCTCTATCTCTTCTCTCCACACATCTTCTTCAACTTACATATTCGACACCCAAGCAATAAATTTGAGGTCAGAGATGGCGACAGATGAGGCTTGCGACAGGCTGTGGGCAGCCTCAACGATCGATCGAGAATCATCAGCATACACATATACTGGCAGACGCTCTGACTGGCGAACCAACTCCGCACGAACGACAGTCGTAGCTGACGACAGCACGAGAGTCGAACAACCAGTACCAACAACCAAACATGAAGTCAGTGGGCTCGCACTGGCAAGACCAACAATCACATCTATTCCAGACCTTCCTCCGGCCTATGAGGACGGCTTGAACGTTGACCCATGGACGCTGAGGTCAAAGAACGTATTCAAGCGTCGAGCCCGATATGATGGCAAGCCTGTGGCGTGGCACTACGGCATCAGCGAAGACGGCGCAAGCAAGCCAGACACTTTCTTCGTCTGCAAGAGGAAGACGAAAGCTGACGATGGTGTCATGAACGATATGTGCTTGAACATAATTCGAAGGCTTCAGTACCACAGGGAGGTGAATGGACGCAACTGCCACTGTGACTATCAGTACCTCAAGACTGGCAAGGCCAGGCGCGACACGTCAAGATTGTGTCCTTGGGCGCAAGGCAAGGGAAAGTCGGTGTTGAGGGCAATGCAGAGACATGACAAGAAGTGTAGCTGTGGTGCTTTCGACTTCTCGGATAGCAGAACCGGATGAGGGATATCGAAGAGAGTGTTTTGCACGGTGCACGACCAACCTAGAGTTCTGGAGTTGAGGAGGAAAGAGGACCATGTTATGTAAGCAGCCAATCAGGGAGGCAGGAGCTATTAGCTGATGTTTTCCCATGCTTTCGACAACCAATAAAGAACAACGTGGGTACATTATTGTCAACGGACCTGCCTATTGGTTCCACTGCTAGAAGGTAGATGGTCTGAGGGATACGACTGTACTTTGCATAGCACTATCTTTCCCCACATGCTCTGACCCTGTCCTGTGACAAGACCCATCAAGCCGGGCGTGACAATAAGGAACATCTCAATCAGTGGTTGCACACCCAGCTGTAAACTCCATTGCTGCATGAAGCAGAAGCTCTTGAGCCCCAGGAATCGCGGCACCACTGGTTCAGATCGAGGCCATTTCTTTGGTTGCCGCGAACGCAGACCCAGTCGTTGCAACCGTTTCCATTGGTCTGAGCAGAGAAGCTGGTGCCGTAGTAAATGTTGCAGGCTGCTTCCACACTAATGGGAGAAGTGGCTCTGGCTTGGAGGGACCTGGCCGACTCAGGCACCGTGAGGGCGGTAGCAGAGTTGCTGAGGAGCGCAACGCTTGCGATGGCGCTGAGGATAATGGGTTGAGCGATCATGTTGCTGGCTGCTTGGCACATGGTTAGCACATCTCAGCAATCTGCAATAGCCGAGTTGAGAAGTTCATACTTTGAGAGGCAGTATGGAGATTGGAAGACGCTGTTGTAGGCGGGTAATTCAGGTAGATTTAACGTTTGTGGTATGTTTGAGTGTAGGATTGTGCTTCAATCGAACACTTGAGCTGGAGGGATCATGTTGATCTTATAAGCCGGCCCCTATTCATGTCTGGCAGGAGCGACTCCTACAAGCGAGGACATGGCCAACGACGAATACGAAGACCTTCCCAATCGAGCCACGGCGTTAACAAAGTATCGCGAAGAAGAGTTTGCGGGGCTGCAATCCACATGTGATACCTGTAGCTAAGCAGCGCTCAGCCGACGACTGCAGACGTGTCCATGAGGCGCATATCATACGCGACAACCGACCACTTTTTCGGGTCCGAAACAGTGTTTCGTAGAATTTCAATCTCGTCTAAGCTGGCCGTACAACTTACAAGAGGGGGTAAGAAGAGGGGGTACGTCTGCACATGTGCGCAACCAAGCAAACGACTAGCAAAAATGGCCTTTCACCAATGAGAATCCAGTCAAAAACAGCGGCGTCTTAGCTGTTATATGTCGGCGGTAGCTAGCAGCTCAACAGCATAGAAATAGTGCGCATTGGGGCACAAAGACCAAGCAAAGACCGGGAGGAGATGGCAGGCGAGAAGGTGACGAGATGGTGATGCAGTGTGATCTCTTGGGTAGTGATGGTGGCTCGTCCAGATTGTATTTGGTCTTTCTCTTCAAACCTTCATCCAACGAAGTGTTGGCATGAAAAGCGCCTTCGTCCTTCCAGCAGTTCAGGTCAAATGAAATGTGCAGAAGGCGCGCGTCGGTGGCAGACGGCGAATCATGGTCGAGGGGACACTGTCGTGCGTGAGAGTGCAGTAGGCGGCACGTAAACACCGGATTCAAGAGAATCGGTGGGATGATTAAGTAGAAGAGACGGCCATACTTGTTGTCATGTTAATAACAGAGTGGAATGATGGATATCTGCTCGAAGAGAGTGCTTTGCATAATGCACGATAAACTAGAGGTTTGAAGTTGACGAGGAACGAGGAGGACCACGTCAAGCAGCCAATCGCTGAGGCGGGAGCTAGCGGATGTTTCCCCCATACTTTCGGCAATAACTAGCCCATATCTCCGTGCACAAAACTCAAGTTCAGCTCCAACTCTTTGACCACTTCAAATGCACCACCAATCACACAATGACACGCACCAAGAAGAGCAAGCCCGGAGCCAAGCAGAGAGCAGAGAAGGCTGCCATGCAGAAAGCAGACGCTGCCAAACCGCAAACATACCAAGCACCCAAGACAACAGACGGCAAGATTCCTCAGTGGAAGCTCGGCCAGCCAAAAGACTTTTACACCACATTCGTCCAGAAGCGCCAACCCGTCGTCATCCAGGGAAAGCTCGACGACCTCGACTTTGTCACAAAGAACTGGGCCAATGTCGACTACCTGCGCGAAACTGCCGGTCATGCTCCCGTCAAGGTCGAGCCAATGCACAAGGAGAAGAAGCGCTATGGCACCGATGTCGAGCGCGTCGACACTACCTTTGGCGCTTTCCTCGACTCATTGAAGGAAGACAAGGACGAATACGACTACCTCACTACCCAGTACTCGGATGACGAAGACGACATGGACGATGAGGACGACGACGACGATGACGAGGAAAAGGAAGACGGTCAAGACAACGAAATCAAGAACGGCACCTTCCCACAACCCGTGCGTGCTCTCTTGCGCGAAGAGGTGCCCATGCGTCCCGACATGATGGGCAATCTCGTTCTCCAACAGATGAATATCTGGCTCGGCAAGACAAAGTCTGGCACTAGCTCTGGCCTTCACCACGACTTCCACGACAACCTCTATATCTTGCTCAAGGGTCGCAAGCGTTTTGTCCTGTACCCTCCTTCAGCCGTCCACCACCTCGACACCTACGGCAAGCCCAAGAAGATTCACCCCAACGGCCTGATTGTCTACAAGCAGCCTGGCGAAGACGAAGAAGACAACGACGAAGAAGAGAACGAAGCCGACCAAATCAGAGCAGATGGCCTTGTCGAAAGAGACGCTGCTGCACTAAAGGTCCAAGCCCTGGAAGAGCAAATGGACAAACTCGAAGAGAGCGGCGAGAAAAAGGGCCTCGACAAGATCCAAAAGGAATACGGCGATGCCGTCGAGCGTCTGATGAAGTACCAAGCCGCCGACTTTGGCGAACTGGGCGAAGACGACTTTGACGAGGTATCCTCAGAAGAAGAATCAGACCCCGAAGAACTCAAAGACCAAGTCCTCCGTGACAACCTCATCCTGAAGCGCAAGGCCACAGACGACTTGCCCGGCGGCAAAGCCACCAAGACCGCAAAAGCAGGAGCCCGAGACGACGACGACGACGACGACGACGACGACTCTGAAGCCAACGACGACGACGACTCAGACGCCGAACTCATGGAAGCCCTCGAACGCGCCCAAAACGGCCAACGCGATGATTTCGACGACGACGAAGAAGCCTCCGACCTCGACGACGCCCTCGCCGCCGCCCAAGGCGAAGACGCCTTCCCCTCGGAACCCCTCTCCTTTTCTCAAATCTCGACCCAAGACCTGCACTCCCACCTCAACCTCACATCCCCCCAAACCCACTCTGCCGCATTGGAAAAAGCAGGAAAACCATACATCGTAGACCTCAAAGCTGGAGATATGCTGTACCTGCCCACCTCTTGGTTCCACGAGGTCACGAGTTTCAGTGATGAGGAGGAGGGTGGCGATAACGTGCACATTGCATTGAATTATTGGTTCCATCCTCCTGATGCTGGGAAGCCTGCGTTTGAGAAGCCTTATGCGGATGCTGCGTTGTGGAGGTTTATGGAAGAGAAGGTTAAAAGTGCTTATGAGGGGTTGATTGCCGAGAAGGAGGATTAGATGTATAGGATACCCGGGTGATGTGTGATGTGTGTTTTTGCTCAATCTACTTGAAAAATCCTTACCTCTTTGGAGTGCTGTGTTTTACTCCTCCGTTGGTCACTTGTGTTTGTGTAGCCTCCTCACCACTATAAAATAACCTCTTCTTCTCATCAAACTAGTTCAGCTCAACCCACAGCACGTTCTGTTCCAACCCGACACGAGTGCACCACGCCAAACCCGCAACCAGAGTCAACACAGTAGCGCACGATGCCCGATCACCCATCCGCCGCGACACAGGTCGACGACGCGTGGGACTTTGAGTGTAGATCGTCCAAAAGCGTCTCTACTTATCCACAGCTTTGAATTGATACACAAAGTGCTTGTTAGAAGGTATCGATAAGACGAAGTAAGAGTGGTAGGTGTGAGTTTATAATTAGGTTGCCGACCACACATCCGTCGCGACATAGGTCGATGACGGGTAGGAGTTTGAGTGTACATCGTCCAAAGGCGTCTATTTATCTGCAGCTTTAAAACGATACACGAAGTGCGCGGAGGAGGGTATCGATGAGACGAAGCGAGAGCAGAACGGTGTAACTTTGTCATTGGATCGTAGGTTTAGAACTACTCTTTGTGGTCTCTCGCCTGCAATGCATGGGCAAAGAGGGTTTGTCGGAAGTTGAGGGTATCTTCGTTGATGGAGCACAGGAAAGAACGACAGAGCACAGGAAGAATGATAGAGCACCGGAAGAAGAATTGATGAAGAGGAAACAAGTATGTTGTTTGAGTATATGTACAGCCGGTAACGAGCCTTCTAGCAGCCCATGTACCTATTCTCAACCCATCTCTCCTCGTAGTCATCAACGACTCTGCAAGCGACGACATGGATGTCAGGGAAGACGGTCATAAGTCTATTCAGACCTCTCTTGCCGGCAATATACGTGACAAAGACAATCCTGCTTTCTTCGACGCCGTGATCCAGCAACACACGAACAGCCATCAGAGCAGCACCGCCACTAGACATTTGCGGATCCAACAGCAAGACTTTGTTGTGTGTGGAGATGTCGCCGGCCATCTTGAAGTAGTGCAGCTCGGGCTCGCCAGTGCGGTACGAGGTTTGGATGAGCATGCGACCAGTGCGACAGTCAGGGATGACGCGTCTCAGACCGGTCTCGAGGATGCTGCCACCACGGAGGATGACGACAGCACTGACCTCCCCAGACATACGCAAGCCATTGTACGGGTGCTGATGTGGTTGAGGTGTCTGGACGGTGACGGCATCGAAATCGGCGTTTTCAGTCGCCCGCTCTACAAGCAGAGCGGCAAGACGATCGAAGTAGAAGACGAAGTCTTCGCGTGTTGTCTTCTCGCCGCTAAGGAGTGTGTTGATGCCTGTGATTTGCGAGGGGCCGTCCAAGATTGCAACATTGGGCGAAAGAGGGACATCTTTGGCTTCTTTGCCCAGGCGCTTCAACTCTGCCCGATGTTCCTCAGACTTGATGTCCAATGTCTTGTGGATGCGGTCAGCCACCATGTCGATGGCGACCTTGTTCTCGATGCCGCGAGGCACGATGATATCTATACTCGACAGTCAGCATCGGTCGATTGCAAAGAATGACTGAAGTGTGTGGTTGAGTGTGATGGATCAGATAGGAGCGAAAGATGATGGTATGGTTTATCAACACGAGTATTCTGTTGAACTATGCTATGGTTGTTGTATCATCATGAAAAAGAGAGGGAGAGAAAAGAAAAGTTCACACATACCAGCTACGTTGCGCTGAGGTTCCACAAACTTGTGGAAGTTTGGCTTGACAAACGTGAACCACTGTTTGATACAGCCTTCAATGTCACGGCCACGTTCCTTGATATCTCGAACGATTCTTCGTGAAAGACAGAGGTCTCCATCTGCCTC
Source organism: Aureobasidium sp. SLJ-2021a (assembly GCA_019677095.1). Taxonomy (NCBI): domain Eukaryota; kingdom Fungi; phylum Ascomycota; class Dothideomycetes; order Dothideales; family Saccotheciaceae; genus Aureobasidium; species Aureobasidium sp. SLJ-2021a. The sequence goes on along the minus strand of JAHRBU010000050.1, from coordinate 73,057 downwards.
ACAGAAGATTCTCAGATCGAGAAGATCAAGCACGCGCTGATCATGAAGGGCAAAGATACCCTCCAGGATGAGCACGTGAGGAGAGTAGATCGTTGTAGTCTTGTCCAGACGAGAGTGTTTCTCGAAGGAGTAGACAGGAATCTCGGCCTTTTTTCTGCAAGCATGTCAGTAGGGATTGCTAGAGCAGGTCAGGAAAAGATACACACCCTTCTTTGATGTCTCTCAGTCTTTCAACCAAAACATCAAAGTCGATAGCATCAGGCGAGTCGAAATCATACTCGTTCCTGTGTGCAGCGGCGATCTGATCCGGAGTGAGGGGTCGATAGAACGAGTCCTGGATGGAGTTGGTACAACGAAGCCGCACTCAGGAGCCAGACAAACGAACCATTGACAGGATGACAACCCAAGGCAGGCTCATTTGCTTGATGATGGCCAGAGCAAGCGACGTCTTGCCCGAACCCGAGCTGCCGGCAACGCCAATGATGCTCGTGTTGGCCCATGGCGGGGAGTAGTGAGAGCGCTCCATTCTCTGGAGGGCATTGGGGGCGGCCATTTTCAGTCGTTGACGAACAATCGTGACACGACCATGGCGAAGCAAGCAAAAGAGATGGCTTAGCAAGCTCAGAAGTGAGCAGTGACGGTTGCGAAGAAAAGGAAATGTGCCAAATTCTTGGTGGAAGATGCCGTCCAGCGTCGGGTCCATGCGCAACCGAGCGCTGCAAGAGCTCTTTTCTTCACCACCAAAGCTTTCTTCTCTCATTCTCATCGCACTCTGCATCTCTCTGCTTTTCGCACATCCGCTTGCCATAAAAACGAGAGAGCGATTGTGGACCGTAGTTGCTCCCGTCTGTCATCCAACCTGATGGACCATTGCAGCTCGACTCATCTCCAACAATGGTACGTCACAACATGCGCGCTTCGCACTGTGCACCCCATCAGCAAACATCCTCAACAGCGGCTAACATTTGCGCAGAGCTCTTCTCTTCTCCCACCACCTTCGTCCTCGCGGCATCCGTTCGATCGCCGCGTGGACGAGGTTAAACCATCCAAAGCGTAAGTCACCTCTACATCACACTTCCCTCACCACCCCTCCATCGAATGATGTTGATTACACTCAAAATGGGAATCTCTCCGAAATCTATGTGGAGAACTACAGAATTTTGTCCTTCTGACTCGACCCCTTCTCACTACCTCACTATGAAGACTTCTCTCATAGAACATTGTTGACTGACATTCATCAACAGAGACTTGAACTTCCTCATCATGGATTATCTGATCAATGAAGGCTACCCTGACGCCGCAATGAACTTTGCCAAAGAAGCCAGCATCGTTCCTTCGGCCGATGGTGAAGCCATTCAGGAAAGAGTAGACATTCGTAACGCCATCCACACTGGTGACATGCAGCTTGCCATTGAGCGCATCAATGAACTCAACCCACAGGTCAGTACCCACCCTCTTGCACATCCCTTCCACACCATGTTGTTATGATTATACGGTTTTTTCATGCACCACGCATAGCTTCGGGCATTGATGATACAAACCTCACACACTTCAGTCCTCAGTATGACCCAACAACCATACTCTCATTTTGCAATCACATCATCTCGTCTTGAGACATTGATGCTAACAGATGTTTGTACAGATCCTTGACAATGACCCGACTCTGCACTTCCAGCTTCTACGCCTGCAGCTGATCGAACTCATTCGTGAAATTGTCAACGCCCCGGGTCCTCCATCACCCACTGCCTTCACACCTGCTCTTGAGTTTGCTACTTCGCAACTTGCTCCACGGGCCCCAACTTCGCCTGCCTTCCTGCAAGACCTTGAACGCACAATGGCCCTGTTGATCTTCCCGTCGGACAAGCTCACACCTCAACTCAAACAACTTCTCGATCTCAGTCTGAGACAGACAGTGGCTAGTCAAGTCAATGAAGCCATCCTGTCTTCTCAAGGCCAGAGACGTGAAGCGCGCATCCGCAACCTTGTTCGCTTGAGAGCATGGGCTGAGCAAAGGGCGCGTGAGACCAAGAGCTCCGAGTTGCCTGAGAAGATCGGTTTGGGCCTGGAGACCCACTCTGATGATTATGCCGATGGCGAGGCCATGATTACGTGAAAACATGAACTTTTCGACTTGCTTTATTTTAGCGTAGGCGCTGGGGGTCTGGTATTGCATTTACATGGCAGACATAGCATTGTTAATAAACATGTTCGCAGAACAATTTGACGACTCACTTTCCACCTGAATCTGTCCTTTCTTGAAACTTTCTGATGTTGTTCGCACTGTTCCCTGGTTCATGGAGGTCGGCCGGGCACCGCGACTCTCGCACTTCCCCATTGCAATCACGAACAGGTGAACGTTTCAGGACCAGGAACATGTGCGCTTTCGGTGCGCATGCAGCAAGTTCTTGCTCATGAGTTCTGTTATCGTGGTAAGTCGTTAAGAAAGAGGATCAAGTTGCTCATTGCTGAATCCGATCAAGGTTTTGTGATATGGCATCGCACGCCAGCTGGACATGTTCAATTGACCCAATACTTGCACCTTCCTCAACTCGTTGACCGCATCCCAAGCTCTTGTCTTGCAGCAAGCCTTTATCTCGATATCCAGCAACACGAACATCACGCCAGTCATGAGGCAGGTGGCGCTTGAAACTGAATGTGGAAATTCAACCGCGCTGCACCAAGCCTGCGACATCAATCACGCCCAGCTTCTCAAGCCTCGAAGGATTACGATAGACACGTTACAGGCACGTGGCTGGTTAAACAGCATCCTCCGCTCGTGACCGGGATTCAGCATTTCCACTCTAGATGGATCTGTTCCCTGGTCCTGAGGCGCTCGGGATTACTACATCTGTATACCCAATCATGGATTCAACGGATGTTATTCCACCGAGGATAAGTCCCTGCCGATCACCACTCCCCTCCCCATGTTGCAACCCCACGGTTCGTTCCTCTCCGCAACCACCAACCCCGCATCCCACGGGACAGGATGCAGATCCGTACTCTCGTATCACATATGCACGTAGATGGCGAGCCTAATTGCCTGATTCATACGCGATCATGCCTCTTGGGGTCTTGGACATCTAATTAGACTCATAACCAATAGATGGAGCCGCCGTAGCATCGACTACCGGAGAGTTGCGCGGCAGCATGATTGTTCATATATAGGTTGTATACTCCACGCGATCTGCGGACTTTGAGTCGAGATCCTCTTCTTCTCTCTCGTCCTATCTCGTTGCCATTGGTGATAGACTGACCAAATACCAATCATGCCTCATTTTAACTGGTTTGGGCGCGGTAAACCGCTGCAAATAGCAATCATGGTTACTTGTCAGGTAAGCACATCAGGTATTATACACGATCTGTTCTGACGTACGACAGCTTGCGTTTGTCTTGTTCGGCTGTATGTGATCATCGATATCATCGGCATCCCTGGAATCTAACAAAAGCCAGACGATCAAGGAGTATTCTCTGGCATTGTTGGAAATGCAGATTGGCTCGAAACTTTCGGCCATCCAGGCAGTGGACTCGAAGGCATCATTGTGTCAATATACAATCTCGTACTGCCATCTCTACATTGGCGAAATGTCCATCCAAAACTGACTATATGTAGGGAGCTTTCAGTGGATGTATATTGGCCTTCTTAGGTGGAGAGAAAGCAGGACGACGACTGTCCATGTGGATCGCCATGATTTTCATCGTACGTTTCAGCAACCAGGAATATTGTATCAGCGCTGATTGGCCTAGATTATCGGTGCCATCCTACAGACAACCTCCTACGGCGTTCCGCAGATTCTCGTAGCTCGATACATCACTGGAATCGGAACCGGAATCGAGACCAGCACTGTTCCCATGTACCAGAGCGAGTTGGTTGAAGCACACAAGCGTGGCCGCGTCGTCAGTTCCGAACCGCTTTTCGTTGGTGTCGGTATTGTCATTGCCTACTTTTTCGACTATGGTATCGCGTTCGTTGGAGGACCGATCGCATGGCGCCTCCCGATTGCTTGTCAGATCATCTTTGCGATTGTGCGTATCTTCCAACCGAATACCTGCTATAGAAACTGACAGGAAACAGGTTGTTATTATCATGGTCTTTGGCGTTCCCGAGTCACCCAGATATCTATACGCGATAGGTCGCAATGAAGAGGCTCTCCAAGTCCTGTGCGATGTGTACGCTGGCACACCAGAAGATCCGAAGATTGCACGGGAACAGAAAGACATCCTTGATGCACTGGCGCTAGAACGCTTGCATGGCGAATACAAGTATGCGACCGACGTTCTTTGATAATCGTAAGCATAACCACTAACGAGCATCCCTACAGGTGGAGCCAGATCTTGAAACGAGACGAGGTGCAGACTGGAAGACGCGTTCTCCTTGCCTATGGCATGCAGTTCATGAACCAGATGGGAGGTATCAACTTGGTTGTGTGAGCTTTGGATCTTCTCGTTCATGGCGGTCGACATCTACTAATACAGAAACAGTTACTTTGTTCCTACCGCACTCCAGCGTAATGTCGGTCTTACGCACAACTTGTCTCTTCTCATAGGTATGTCGCCGCTGTGCACTTCGAAAAGGAAAAAAAAAAAAAGCTGACCAAGAGGAAGGTGGTTTCGTGCAAACAATGTTTTTCTTCGGCTCGTTGATTCCCACATTCTTCCTCGATAGAATGGGACGCAGGCGTGTGAGTTACCGCAACCCCAAAACTACCGCAAAGACCCAGACTAACAACCATGTAGCCTATGATGTGGGGATCTTTCGGCCTCGCCATTTCCATGATGCTCATTGCGGTTCTACTGAGCTTCACAGAGGCTCGTGGATACACGGAAAAACTTAACAAGGCGACTTCTAGCGCAAGTGTCGCCTTTTTCTTCACATACGTAAGTTATCTGGCACTCAAGGGTGCACAGAGGGTGACTGACGGTCTTTTAGATGTTCATCTTCGGAGCATCAGCAAACTGCATTCCATGGTGAGACTACCCGCTGTATTACTCAACTTTACACAGAGTTAACATATTCCAGGGTATACGTGCCGGAAATCCTTCCACTCCACGCCAGAGCAAAGGGCACAGCCATCGGCATCTCCTCAAACTGGCTCTGGGTAAGCTCGAGTCCACAGCCCTGTCCCACAACCAACCACTAACAACGATGTAGAATTTCGTCGTGGTGATGATCACGCCGACACTCATCAACAGCCTCCAATGGCAAGCCTACCTCATCTTCATGTGCACGAATCTGGCCTTCGTGCCTCTGGTCTACTTTTGCTACCCAGAGACGAATAATTTGACACTTGAAGAGGTCGATTACCTCTTTGTCAAGGACGGGCGAGAGGGAATCCACAAGTTTACTGGACCCAGTCAACCGGTTAGGATCAGCTTGAGTGGGGATGTCGAACATGGTACACGGGAGATGCTTCATGAAGAAAAGAGAGGCAGTGAAGGCGGTGCTGCGTTCGTGGAGGATGTCGTCAAGGTTGACAAGTAGGGATGTTCCAGGAGGTAGAATTGACAGGGGATAGAAGACATGTTTCACGTATAGAATGTGTTACAAGACCAAGAGCACGACTTGTGATATAATCGGAGATGTGTCCAGAGGGAGCTTGCAAAATGATGGCTCTCGGTGGTTGTCACTCGGTTTTGGAAATCATTGTGTATTCTTATTGCAGATTGTGTTGCCTTTACGATGATGTGGGGTATCTGTCTTTCTTGTCGATGCGATAGGCATATCATCTCCGTCTAACATTGACATCAGAGATGCGGAAATCGAGCCCGACCTTGAGCGTCAAGCAGACGCACTCACCGAGGCTCGTGACAGAAAAACCGCACTCGACACAGCTTGGGAAAGGTAAAGTGGTTTGAGAGCAGTGGACGACAGAGCTAGAGCAAGGTCCACAAAAAGCTGTCTCGAGCACACCCACCCCTCGGTAGCGAGTTAAGATTCCAAAAGCACTCTATATTGCATCAACCTGGGGCGGGAAAGACTCTACTGCAGAAGCATCTGCCCTAGTTGTGTTTCTTCAAGTCCATGTTGAAGGAGGTGTGTCCCGTGGTAACGCCCATGGTGTTTTTAGGCATCGTGCAATAAGACTTTTTCAGCTTCTCCATGGTCTGCTCGCTTCCAATGTCAAGTCGAGCGAGTATCTCCATGAGTGCCACGTATAACATGTCGATGTTGCCATCTTCGATCTTGACCGCGATGCCCAAACCACCATCTGCGCCCAAACGTCTCGTGGCTTCGCAGTCTTGTATGCCCACACCATAGCAACCTTCTGCACCGAGTTTCCCGACTAAGGCTCCGGAGAACAAGCGCATAAAGTCGGTGCAGAAACGAGAGTCTCCGGCAATCATGTCTGGGTGTGCTGCCATTGCGCGGTAAATCCGTGCCTGGTTTCGCGTAGACAGCTCGGAAGCACAACCGGCAGAAAAATCTTCTTTTTGGTCTGCAGCGTATGCTAGTTTTGCGTACATCAAGGCCATGTTTTGCAAAGGCAATGCTGGCGAAGGTGCATTGCAACCATCGATAACCCAGCGGATCTCCTCGGGTTTGAGATTGGCGAGTTCTTCATGTACTTGTTTGATCTTCAGCTGAACTGGATGAGAGGGATCGTGGTAGTTCTCTGTCCCGACCCCAAGAGCCTTTGCAGCGGCCAACATGCCTACGTGTTTGGCAGAACAATTGCTGTACTTTGCTGTAGGTACAAAATCCGATTTTATCCATCCATTGTTGACGGCTTTTGAGAGGGCAGGGTGACCACCACATTTCATATCTTGCTCCGCCGCACCAACTTTCTGCAACATGGCTGTGACGCGAGAGACATGCTTTTCTTCTGAGTTGTGAGAGCCAGATATCAGTGCCACATCGGCTTCGTCGAATACAAATTTCTCGGCTGCTCCGGTCTCGAGGATTGCGAGTGCTTGGATGGGCTTTGCAGCAGAACGTGCAAGTGTCAGGCGGGATGGGTCGCCAAGGGAGTATAGAAGGTTGTTGTTACTGTCAACGACGGCGGCGTGGACGATGTGACTGTTCTCAATCACATCGCCTCGCCAGTTCAGGACTAGATCGTGGCCGTCCATGTTGTGTAACAGAAGTTGATGGCCAGAGTGCACTCGGAGATTTGTCGTCGACCAATTTCGAAGTCGCGTTCTAATCCGAGTAGACAAAAGACGACACGCCCTACTTTTGACACGCTTGCTAGATCGTTGTGCAATCGACGACGTTGTGTTCTGACCTGCTCAAAGCGGAAAGGTCGATCAAGGCCGAGCTCGAGAGCTGGAGAAACACACACATGGCGAGCCGTCGAGTACTCTCGATAGACACGTTTCTGATATTTACAGAGCCTGGGAGTCTGACGTTCATCTGACAAGGCCCATGCCGAACACAGGTCGGTGGCCTTGGCTTCTATACTGGACGAGAGGGACAATGGATGTATGCAAAGGAGCATCATGGTCTCCTCCGATGCTCGGCTGACATCGGGGAGATCGGCAACAGATGCCCCATGTTCCGCAATTATTCATATTCTCGGAGGAAAGCAATTGTCAGTTGTTCGACCATTCCACCGTGTTTCTTTCGTGTATTCCTAGCCCAGTCCCGAAAGCCGACCTATCAAACATGTTCAGGACCGGATCGGCAGCCATGAAGAGGGGTAGCTCCTTCGCCGGAGCTGCCCTGCGCGCCCGCAACCAGACTCCTCGTCTTGCAACGCTCCGCCAGTTCAGCACCTCCCTCCACATGGCCCAACAGACCAGAGCCGAGAGCGATGCCTTTGGCGAGATCCCCGTCGCCGCCGACAGATACTGGGGTGCTCAGACCGAGCGCTCCCTGTCCAACTTCAAGATCAACCAGCCCCATGACCGCATGCCTCCGCAGGTCGTTCGCGCCTTTGGTATCCTCAAGGGCGCCGCTGCCACCGTCAACATGAAGTTCGGCCTGGGTATGCCATGACCACCACCCGTACACCACACCAGCAGCGAACTCGTACTGACGCCTCTCTCTTCGCGCAGACGCAAAGGTCGGTGAGGCCATCCAGCAGGCCGCCGCCGAGGTCGCAGCCGGCAAGCTCGACGACCACTTCCCTCTGGTCGTCTGGCAGACCGGCTCCGGCACCCAGTCCAACATGAACGCCAACGAGGTCATCTCCAACCGCGCCATCGAGATCCTCGGCGGCGACATGGGCTCCAAGAAGCCCGTCCACCCCAACGACCACGTCAACATGTCCGCCTCGTCCAACGACACCTTCCCCACCGCCATGCACATTGCCGCCGTGCTCGAGATTGAGGAGGAGCTCCTCCCTGCCCTGCGCAGCCTCAAGGATGCCATGTACAAGAAGCAGCAGGCCTTCGACAAGATCATCAAGATTGGTCGTACCCACTTGCAGGATGCCACTCCCCTGACCCTCGGCCAGGAGTTCTCTGGCTACGTTACTCAGCTCGAGTACGGCATTCTGCGTGTCGAGTCCGCTCTCCCCCGTCTGCGCTACCTCGCTCAGGGTGGTACCGCCGTCGGTACCGGCCTCAACACCTTCAAGGGCTTCGCCGAGGACATTGCTACCGAGGTCAGCAAGCTCACCGGCCACGAGTTCGTCACTGCCCCCAACAAGTTCGAGGCACTCGCCGCCCACGACGCCATTGTTGAGGCCCACGGTCAGCTCAACACCCTGGCCTCCTCTCTCTTCAAGATCGCCCAGGACATCCGTTTCCTCGGTTCCGGTCCTCGCTGCGGTCTTGGTGAGCTCAAGCTCCCCGAGAACGAGCCCGGTTCATCCATCATGCCCGGCAAGGTCAACCCCACCCAGTGCGAGTCTTTGACCATGCTCTGCTGCCAAGTCTTTGGTAACCAGGCCGCTGTCACCTTCGCTGGTTCGCAAGGTAACTTCGAGCTCAACGTCTTCAAGCCCGTCATGATCCGCAACCTCCTTCACAGCTCGCGTCTGTTGAGCGACGGCATGCGCTCTTTCGAAAAGAACCTGGTCGAGGGTCTCGAGGCTGATGAGAAGAGAATTGATGCTCTCCTCCACGAGTCTCTCATGCTTGTCACCTGCCTCAACCCCGTCATTGGCTACGACATGGCCTCCAAGGTCGCAAAGAACGCTCACAAGAAGGGTCTTACCCTCAAGGAGAGTGCCATGGAGCTCAAGGCTCTGAGCGAGGAGGACTTTGACAAGAACGTCCGTCCTGAGCTCATGCTTGCTCCCAAGGAGAAGAAATAAATGTAGATCATGAAGCGAATTGTATATTATATGTTTTCTGATATCTACCTGACGCGTGAGAAAGCCTCTTTCGATAGCTCGCATCCCAGTTTCTTCAATGTTCGCATCTCCCATTGATCGTGCTTTCTGGAAATGGTTCGAGAAATAATGCAATTTGACGCACGGACGCCGCTTCTCCTTTTGCGGGAATCAGCCGCATCCCCCCGAGCACCTCTCAGAACAATTTCCTTGTTCGCAATACTCGAGAAAACAACTCAACAAAAAAGATGGAGGAGGCATTGGACTGGGTATCTGAGAACCAAGGCATAGCCGCCTTGACTTGGGTCGCTGTCGTGTTTGCCACTGCTGTTTTGTGGTTCACCACAAAAGGAGATTCCGAGGCCGCGGTGGACTTTGAAGTGCCACTGCCCAAGCAACTTGACCCTGATTGGCAAGGAGAGGTTTTGCAGGAGCCTAGTTTAAAGGTTGGTTTCTCTCTTCTTTGTTCTGATCGTTTTCCGAGTCTATGCCTTTCTCTTGTGTTTTCTTTGTATTATCCCGATGGGAGAGAAAATTCGTCAAACATTCTCCGGTATAGGGATATCTCGAAGTCGCTGGGGAAGATTTATGATACAATCGTAACAACTCCTAGTCAAGGGAGTTCTGTCTTCGATGCCCCGGAGACAGGATATGATGATCTTTTTTAATATTCGAACATTACACAAAGGAGTTTACAAGGGTGACTGACACGAACTTGCACAGATCTCAGGCTCTTCAGCTGTTCAATGCTACTGCCCAGCGACAGGTCAACTTCTTGGTGTCATCAATCCCTCTACTCCTGATGGTATCGACAGAGCCATTGCACGTGCACAAGAAGCTCAACGTACCTGGGCACTGACGACGTTTTCGCAACGTAGAGAGGTGCTCAAGACACTGTTGAAGTAAGCCCTCTTGGTGTTGTCTGCCCGAAACAATACTGATCTAGCACAAGATACGTTCTCACCCACCAAGACGAGATTGCCACAGCAGCATGTCTGGACTCTGGCAAGACACGTGTAGATGCCCTCTTCGGTGAACTCCTCGTGACAGCCGAGAAGCTCAAGTGGACGATCGATCACGGCGAGAAGGCTTTGAAACCATCTTCTCGCCCTACAAATCTACTCATGATGTACAAGTCTAACTCGGTTGTCTACGAGCCTTTGGGAGTCGTTGCTGCGTGCGTCAGCTGGAACTACCCTTTCCACAACCTCCTGGGACCCATCATCTCGGCACTGTTTACCGGAAACGCAATCATCGTCAAGGGATCTGAGCAAACAGCTTGGTGTTCGGTTTTCTTTGCGGACATTGTCAAGGGCGCTTTGACGGCTTGTGGACACAGCCCTGAGCTGGTACATGCAGTCACTTGCTGGCCTACTACAGCAGAGCACCTCACCTCGCACCCTAGCATTTCTCATCTGACCTTCATCGGCAGCAAGCCTGTGGCTCACCATGTCTGCACCTCAGCCGCCAAATCTCTGACTCCAGTGGTGGTAGAGCTGGGTGGTAAAGATGCGGCCATCATCCTCGATGCCCCCAACGGAAAGCCCATGGCCAAATCCGAGCTGCAGAGAATCGAGAGCATCATCATGCGCGGTGTCTTCCAATCCGCCGGTCAAAATTGCATCGGCATCGAACGTGTTGTCGCTATGCCTCTTGCCTACGAGTACCTTCTCTCCGTCCTGCCTCCACGCATCCGCGCCCTCCGTCTCGGCAACGCTCTCACATCCACCGAAGTCGACGTCGGCGCCCAAGTCAGCCCAGCCAACTTTGGAAAACTCGAATCCCTCATCGCCGAAGCCGTGGCTCAGGGTGCCACCCTACTCGCAGGCGGCAAACGCCACACTCACCCCGAATACCCCCAGGGCCATTACTTCACACCCACTCTACTCGCCAACGTGACTCCAGACATGCGCATCGCACAGGAAGAATGTTTCGCACCCATCTGCCTGCTCATGCGAGCCTCGACCCCCGACCACGCCATCGCCATCACCAACTCCACAATCTACGGCCTGGGCTGCAGCGTCTTCGGCCCCGCCTCCTCGCCCCTCTCCCACGTCGCCGCCAGCGTGAGATCCGGCATGGTGGCCATCAACGACTTTGCAGCCTACTACGCCGTCCAACTCCCCTTTGGCGGCGTGGGCGGCAGCGGCTACGGTCGCTTTGCTGGCGAAGAGGGACTCAGGGGTTTGTGCAACGCAAAGAGCATTTGTGTTGATCGATGGCCGGTTGCTGTCAAGACTGCCATCCCAAAGGGTTTGGACTACCCCATGCGGGCGACGGCGTGGGAGATGGGTAAGGGTGTTGTGGAGTTGGGGTATGGCGAAAGTGCTGCGAGAAAGGTTCGGGGGTTGAAGAGGATGCTTGGGGGTATGTGAGTGAGAGACTTCATTGTTACAGGTTTCCTTTTTTGTACGTGTCAAGAAAAGAGACACTGGGGTTTACAGAGGTCGTTGAATTGTGCTTGGAATCGTATCAACAGTATGCAACATCACCAAAAGGCCAAGCAAGACATGTCCTAGCATTCCAAACCGGCAGTAGAACATCCAAAAGCAAGGAAACCGGCAGTAGAACATCCAAAAGCAGGAAAACAGCAAATGAGCAAAAGACATGAAACGAAAAAAGAAATGCAAAAATTCATCTTCGAACCAAGTAAAACAAAGCAGACTATTTCCAGATCGCGTACTGGTGGTAACAAACAGCATCCCATCAGTGCATGTAATGCAAGGGGTCACAGGAGCGGATAGAATAACTAAAGTAAATATATAGAAAAAGGGACGGGACGACTAGACTCTAAACGCGAAAGGCACGAGACGAAACATCAGGACTCAGGAGGCACGCAGAAAACGACGATACAAAGAACCAAAGAACAAAGAACAAAGAACATACACATCTATATAAATGTACATATACATGACGCAAACAAAAAAAAAACGCCATCTGGAAACCATAGCTATAGCACTACATCTCACATGAACATTGCCCCCAACATCCACAAACGCCCTTTCCCACTCCCATCTCCAACCCACACAAACCAAAAGGGCCTCAAGCAAACAAAGCCTCCGTGCTAAACCTCCCCTTCTGCTGCACATCCCTCGAAGAGAATCCCAACTGCACCTCAAACTCTCCCATCGGCAACACCCAATTCTGCACCCCTACATCCCAAAAACTGAGATCTTTTCTCGTGAGCTCCATGGAAACCTCGACGCGCTTGTCAGGGGTGACGAATAACTTGTCAAAGGCGCGCAGCACGCGCACGGGGAAATCGACAACGTTGCCCAGGGAGTCGGTGATGGGGGCAGAGGGATACGAGATGTAGAGTTGGACTACGCAGTCGCCGGCGAGGGCGCCGGTGTTTGTGAGCGAGGCTTGGATGACGGCGATGGGGGTGTAGAGGTCTGGGTTTCCGCCCTCGGCGCCCCCGGCTGGGGATGATGGTTGCGTGACTTCGTAGCCCTTGGGGTAGGGGTATTTGCCTTGCTTGATGTCGTCGACGGAGGAAATGTAGGGGTAGATGTATTTCTTGAGGGCGATGAAGTTTTCGGGCCAGAGTGCTGTGCGGGCGTCTGGGATGGAGACGTCCAGGTGGGGAGGTGTGAGTGCTGCAGGGCGCTTGGCGGGAAGGGTCGAGTATTCGGTTGCTACAGGGTGGATGAGAATGCTGCTGAGGTGGAAGGTCGTGTACGAAAGACCAAAGCCGAACTCGTAGCGTGGCTCAATGTCGTGCTTGTCAAAGTAACGATAGTCGATGTATAGGCCCTCGGAGAAGTTCTGCTGCGGGATGACGGCGTTGGGGTGGTAGAGGATCTTGCTCGTTGGACCATAGTCGTCTTCGTGCTTGGCAATCGTGTATGGAAGGCGGCCTGAAGGGTTGACATCGCCAAAGATGATGGAAGCCAATGCACTGCCGCTCTCTTGTCCTGGCAAGTTTGCGTACAGCACAGCCTTTACACCGGGCAGATCGATCCACTTCTCCAGGATGACAGGGCCGACAGAGTGGACAATGACAATCGTGGGACCACCGCACTTGGCTGCAACCTTTTGAACCAGCTCGTCACCACCCTTTTGAGCGTAAAGATCGTTACGGTCGCCCTTGACGTCTTTCCAAGAAACGTAGCCCTCACCACCATCGCTGTTGATTGCAACAAAGCACAAGTCTTGGTCGGCCGCGCGCTCAGGGTGCTTGTCCAAGTCCTGGTAGTTGGAAGGGTAGTCAGAAAGAGTGACGCTCTCCTTGTCAAACCCAAGATGAATGCCCTCAGCAGGAGCAATAAGATACGGAAACTCGACTGTGCCAGATCCCCATCCTTGAGCGAGGGTACCTTCGTTGCAAGCACGGTCTGCGCAGGCATTGGGTCCCTTGCCGTTGTTGAAAGCATCTTCGCCGAATATAGCGACACGAAGCTTTTCGCCATTCTTGGTCATTTGCTTACCATCACGGTTCAGGGGAAGAACATGGTCATCGTTCTTCAACAAAACAGTGCCCTCGGCAGCAATCTGGCGAGCAAGTTTGCCATGAGCATCCTTGCCCTCACCTTGGACGTTGACGAATTTGTTAACAACACCCTTGGTAGTGTCATTGCTTCCAGGATGCAACAAACCAACCTCGTCATTGGTCCATGACGAGAAGTTGGGACCACCGCCATCCTTCTCGGCAGGCCACTTCTTCTTGTCGTCTTGACCGAATTGATACCAAGCAGCAACAATACGCAACACCATATCATTCAGACGCTCCATTGGAACACTGCCATTGAAGACGGCCTTGGTCAGTTCGCCGCCCCAGACAGACTGGCCGTCTATCCAGCGGAGGCCATCTCCAGGCATGCTCATGTCCAGACCAGCAAGAGCAGAAGCAACACCACTTCTCTGAGCGAGCCAGTCGCTCTGTACGAAACCTTGGAAGCCCATTTCGTCCTTGAGAATACCGTTGAGCAGCTTGCTGTTCTGGCAAGCGTAGGATTGGTTGACCTGGTTGTAAGAGCACATGACACTCCCAACACCAGCCTTGACACTCTCGGCAAACGGCCAAGCGTAGACCTCGTGCAGCGTTCTGTCATCAATGTTGCTGCTGATGGCATTGGGAGTACCCCATTCCCAGCTCTGACGGAAATGCTCCTGTTCGTTTGCAATGTAGTGTTTGGCGGTCGCAATGATGCCTTCCTCTTGAATACCACGGATCATAGACGCGGAAAGAAGACCTTGCAGGACAGGGTCTGAGCCAAAGCCTTCCCAGTTTCTACCACCAGCGGGCAAGCGACCGAAGGGACCCATGCTTGGACCAAGCACGATGTGAACACCCTTGCCGCGAGCTTCACGGCCGTGAGCGCGGCCCTTGCGGTGGATCAAGTCCTTGTTCCAGGTAGAACCAAGAGTGATGCCGGCAGGGAAAGCGGTGATGTTGTCGGCGAATCTCAGACCAAGAGGGCCGTCCTGCAAGCAGAGAGAAGGGAAGCCCAATCGCTCGACAGGACCGGTGTTGCCCACGCACATGCCCATCTCCCAGCCGGTGCCGGTGGTGATGTTTACCTTTTCAACGACAGACATCTGAGAGACCAGGGCAGCAGCCTTCTTGTACGCCTCTTCCCACGCGGAGACAGTACCTCCTCTTGGTGACGGGTACCACGGGTCACTCTTGCCATCCTCGGGCTCGGTCTTGTAGACCCAGATACCTCCGGCACTCAACAGCAGGACCAGAGCGGCAGTGAAGAGAAGGACCATGATGCAGCACATGCGGGAGGGAACCAGGTAGCGACGCCATGTCGAGCGACGGCGTGTGACGAAGACCGAGTCGTGTGTTTGCGACTTGTCGTCCTTGTACGGCCGGTCCGAGGCCTTGAGAGGGTCCAGCTCGTTGATCGAGGACGAGATGGAGTCGCGCGACGTCGTGGTCGACAGGCGGTAGTCTTCGGCTTGGTCGAGCGATTGACGGGGTGACGCTCGATGCGTCAACTCGTAGCCTTGCGACATAGCTGTGCTTGCAGGGTGTCGGCGTTATGGCATACGACGACGAGTGGAATCAATGTTCTATGTCGAAATGTCTACACAAAGGCAGAGGTAGAGAAGTATTGAAGAAGCATCCTTCACCTTGTACCTGACAAGTTACGCCATCATCTGGAGCAGAGACCGGACCGAGCCGCCCAGCCATTTGCATCTTGATTTATCGCTTGCCCCACGCCAAATCGTCGTCTTGGCCGCTTTGTTTCCTGATTCGGTCACATCGAGCAAGCCACCAGCAAGCCCCCCCTCAAAACTCTCCGACGCGAACCACATTGACTGGGACAACACAACATGTCTCTTTGACCGATTCGAGATTTGGTTTCGACCTTTCATTACCTCAACATATACACAGAATACCAATCCTCCACATTCGTGTCACAACTCGCCATAGCACATCATCACAAGTCCAGCGCAGCCTGGGCAGGTCCGACCTAATCCATCAATCAGCCTTTCCGTTCGGGTATCAATCTGAGCCTGCTCAAACGTCGTCGCTGACCATCTCGATCATCTTCCTCCTGCCTACAGCTTCGAGGCAGGAGCGGGGCTACCCACAGTCGTGATTTCGTCGTACAACAGCCTGTGCAAGTCGCGTTAGCAATCCTGTCCCACCCTGAACAACTTGGAAATCCATGGCGTGTTACATACGATGTCAAAAACTCGTCATACTGCTCTCCAGTCACCTGTGTGGCAAAGTACTTTTCTGCAAGCTGGTACTTGTGGCCCTTTGGTGCCTTGGAGCCGAGCTCTTCGGCCTGCTCGTGGAGGAGCTTGAGTGCGTATTCCTTGTTGATTGTCTTGCCTTCGTCTGTTGTTGCTTGGTGCTTGCACCATTGCCAAAGTTGACTTCTGCTGACCTCGGCCGTTGCTGCATCCTCCATCAAGAAGTTGATGGGCACGCAGCCAACGCCTCTGAGCCAGCCTTCCATGTAACCCAGACCGATGTTGAGGTTCTTTCTGATGCCGTCTTCGGTGATCTTTCCAGGTACGTTCATGTTGAGGAGATCGTATTGCTTGACGTCGACCTCCAACCTGCGCACGTGGAGCTGGTTGGGTGTAGGCATGTGCTCGTTGAACACCTCGGCCGCAATGCTGGCGAGAGCCGGGTGAGCGACCCAGGTGCCGTCGTGGCCGGCCTTGACTTCACGAAGCTTGTCGGCACGGACACCGGCCATGGCCTTGTCGTTGGCCTCCTTGTCGGTCTTGATGGGAATTTGAGCGGCCATACCACCCATGGCGTGAACACCTCTACGGTGGCATGTCTTGATCAAAAGCTTGACATAGGCATCCATGAATGGAGAAGTCATGGTGACAGCCGAACGGTCGGGTAGAACAAAGTTGGGGTTCTGGCGGAAACGCTTGATGGTCGAGAAGATGTAGTCCCAACGACCACAGTTCAGACCCGAAGAGTGATCACGGAGCTCGTAAATGATCTGACTAGGTGTTAGCTAACTCTGGAGCAAGTTGACCAGCAAAACTTACCTCGTCCATCTCGAACGCTGCCATGATCGTCTCGATCAAGACAGTACCTCTGATGGTACCGCGGGGCATGCCGATGTAATCCTGAGCGAGGTTGAAGACATCGTTCCAGAGTCTGGCCTCGAGATGGCTCTCCATCTTGGGAAGGTAGAAGTATGGGCCGGTTCCTCTCTTGACGAGCTCCTGGGCGTTGTTGAAGAAGTAAAGACCGAAATCGAACAAACTGCCCGAGATGGGTTCACCGTCAACGGTGAAGTGCTTCTCCTCCAGGTGCCAACCACGAGCACGAGCAATGAGTGTTGGCAGCTTGCGGTCGGTGCGAAGCTTGTAGTCCTTTTCGCCAATCTTGAAGTCGACTTGCTTGCGAATGGCATCGTAAAGATTGAGTTGACCGTTGATCATGTTGTCCCAGGTAGGTGCACTCGAGTCTAGAAATTGTTGTTAGTGGCTCGTTTCTTGGAACCAACTTGAACACATACCCTCAAAATCTGCCATATATGTCCAGACGTCCGAGTTCAGGGCGTTGACAACCATCTTTCTGTCGGTGGGGCCAGTGATCTCGATTCTGCGGTCAGTGAGACCAGGTGCTGGTGGTGCACCTTTCCATGCATCGCTGTCGCGGATGTGCTTGGTCTCTGGGAGGAAGTCGGGAAGTTTGCCGGCATCGAGCTCGGCCTGGCGGGTCATGCGTCTTTGCAACAGTTCCTTGCGAGTCTTGTTGAATGTGCGGTGGAGAAGGGCCAGGAAGACGGTAGCTTCCTTGGAGATGACCTTGCGGTTCTGGTCATTGAGGGGTCCGAGGATGTTGACCTCACGGAGGATGTGGTCTTGATTTTGTGCCATTGTTTCTCTTCTATCTGGGATATAATTGTGTTGCACAGATGATGATGGGAAGGTTCAGAGAAGGAAGAAAAGAAGGGATGAGGAGCAGATCTCCTACGTATATATGTATCTGTCTATTATATGCCGTCAGAGATAACCTTACCGAGGCTAGTGATCTAAGCTGCTCTACACCTTGCTCGGAGAGAACGGCGGGCGAGAGGAGGAGATGGGCCAACTCCAAATGGTCGAGATTTGAGAGCAGATGTGGGGAAGTTCTCTTTGCCGTGGTTCACGTCATACTCTTTTCGGCAGACACATCCCGCCTTCCTAAATGGACCCTCAGTTGCTTGTCAATCGTCGTCTGCATACAGAGTCTCTTGTTCGTCTTTTACGTCTGAAAACAACCAGTTGCCTAGGGGAGTAAACACCGCGGTCTGGCGTATCACTTTTTTGACCCTTCACATGCCGATGCCGAGGTCAGAGAAACAGTCACGATAAAATGTCAAGCTTGTGCAAGGACCCGACACCGCTCCGTGTTCCCCCATTCCGGTACCCCGGAAGGCGCCGTGCTCGTGATAGGCATTCCTCCGCGCCTTCTTTACATGTAGCCATCGAGTCACTCTCAGGTGTTGGCATCGAGTAAGACGAACAACACACTTCATATCGACGCTCAGCATTGGATCCTTCGGGCTCACTTGAGTATTTGTTATATGCATCCATCGAGTAACACTAGAGCGCTATCTCGGCTACGCGTATTCGGTCTTAAGGGTGGTACTGTCCCCGTCTATGTCGCCGAGACCGTCGAGAGCAGACTTCGTGGAAATATGGTGTCGTTATACTAGTTCGCCATCGCATTCGGTGAAGTCCTTAGCTATGCCGTCGCTGCTATGTTCGTTATAGTAAGTTTTCCCCCTCCTTATATAAAAGAAATTGCTACTAACACCCTTCTAGGTTCCTAGCAACTAGATGTCCTTCTCCGCCGCATAAGTTTCTATCGAGTAAACGATACATATGCGTCTAGTCTTACGTCTATTTAACCAAGAAATCGTGTCGGCCACTATCGTAAAAGTCTCGCGTGTATTAGAGAAGTCTCGTCGCAATGCATAATACTCTCGACTATCAAAGTCACATTCGAGGAGACTTCACAGCACCACATCCTTGATGGATGACTGCGAATATCGAAAATACTATGTCCTTCAAGAGCCATGCCCTGATCGCCATTCCAATCACTATCATAAGCGAGACTCTAGGTTCGGGATGAGTATGCCAACCCCAGTCTGATACGGACCGAGAGATTGCTTACCGCAGCCGCAAGGTCCAAGCAACAGCAACTGTACATCTCACCAAACTCGTTGATGCACAATCTGGATGTGCTGGTCCTGTGCAGTGTCAACCACCCTCCAATCTGGAGTCCGACAAAAATAGCTACTGACCCCATGTTTACAGTGTACCCCAGATAGACAAGCTGCTCAAGTGGTTTTCTGCAGCTAGTTAGCTGGTATACGATTCCTTACGATCCTGAGCTTCGAGCGAAGAGTATCTCGAACGGCGACAAGTGAAACTCTGACCGACAGTCCTATTTGGATGGGGTTCAGAATTTGGCGTACGACTCAGGTACGAAGCTTCGAATTCGATCAATCGAAGGGCGGGTCTCGCGAGTTGATGTCTGTCAACTCGATCTCCATCGCAATGTGATCAAAAAGACTCCGAGGCGAGAGACTAACTTAACACACTATTAACGAATCTGTTGGTGGACAAATTTCGATCAGCTTGGCGATGTTTTGACTTGTGCTGGAGCAGCAAGGAGCTACATTTGTTTCACATCGCATCCCCGAAGCTACAGACTTCTGATCTTGCAGCATTCTCAGCTTTGATACAGCTTCTATCGAATTTGATGTTGTTTTAAGCATGACTTGTGGCAGCTTTTGAGAGAAGTTAAGTTCGGAAGCCTGAACGCCGAGACGTTGGCTTCACCGGGCAAAACTTCGCGCGGAGTGTTTTTGTCACAGAAATCCACCACGACTCATAAAGTGGTCCTTTCTTGCAGGTTCAAATTCGGTCCCGACGTCATGCGCAAACGGGCTGTCAAGCGAGTCGAACGAAAAACAGAAGACGCAAAACTTGCGGTACATTTGGACGACCGGCATGCGTGCTCGACTTGCCCTCGACCGAGTAGGGTCACTAACAACCCAAACCTGTTGACCGACGCCGCGAGACGATGTTCACGCATGCAAAACTTTTCCTAATAACGTAAACACTGTACCTGCAGCATGGCACAGCTTCGAGCTTCCGAGCCCTAGTTTTGGACTGTGCTCTGCCATTCCAGTCTACCGCCACGGAACGGCCAATGCCATGCTATCCAACCTATCCACCTTCACCGATCAGATGGGAAGTCTTGCATTCAATGCTCCACTAGTGGTCAAGTATAATACCTCCGAGACGTCCACCGTATCGTCATAGTCTTGTGACTTCTTTCAGATTTTCGAGGTCGATTCTTAAGGACCATCGAACCTATCGCACACTCCCACTCTCTACCTCCTTTCAAGAATCCCCTCCACTCGAATCTTTCCCTACCCTTCTCCAACAGCATTCACCCTTGGTTGGTTTCAGTGCTTCCCTGCCGTTTCCGACAACCCACGACATCCTCCACATCTCGTGCTTATCGCTACGTTTGACAGAGTCGAAGAACGAAAGACTGTCTTCTCAACCACTCAGATCCGATTCGAGCTGTGCGTTCTGTGCGTGCCAGGCATCTCCACCATCGAGTCATCTACCCAAGCAACAACACTCGCCGAAAGCAACACGAGTTGTATACGATACCAAAAGCAGCACTCTTTTGATCTATCTCGAATTGAGACAATTGCGTACCCGACAACTATCAAACTTACCAAAGCGCCCATCCAATTTGCGACGTGATATCCGACACTACCGTTTTTGCTCAACTTTATAACCTTCAACATGTCCGACGGCAAGGTCGCTAAAGGAGATACTACCTTACAGAGCAATGCTTCATCTAGCGAATTGTCCGGCACAGTAGGCTCTGATGGTATCGTGGGGCACAGTCATGATCTGAAAAGAAACTATTCGCTTTGGTCAATCTTAGGAGCTGGCTTTTCACTCACGAACTCTTGGGTTAGTTCGTATCAAGAATTACTGTCTCCTTAGTGCTGACGCGTTACAGTTTGGAGTCTCTATTGCCATGGTGACAGGTATCAACTCAGGCGGACCTGTGTTGCTAGTTTACGGCATCATTATTGTGATGCTGATCAGCGTATGTGTTGGCATCAGTTTGAGCGAACTTGCTAGTGCACTCCCGAATGCAGGTAAGTACCTACAATATCAGCTCATGTGTTGGTACTATATCAATTCATCCGTACCGTCTTCTAACACATCCTCAAGGCGGCCAATACTTCTGGGCTGCTCAATTGTCGCCAAGAAAGTACGCCCGATTCTCTAGCTATCTCACCGGCTGGTTCTCCTGGGCTGGGGCTATCTTCTCGTGTACATCAACCACTATCGGAGTAGCAAGTGGACTAGTCGGCTGCTGGCAGCTCTCTCATCCCGATTACGTCGTCAAGGATTATCACGTCTTCGCGACTTATCTCATCCTCACATGGGTCTGCTTCTTGTTTAACTGCTACGGCAAGATTCTGCCCTCGGTTGCGACTACTGGTCTTTACTGCTCTCTGATATCCTTCGTTGTAATCCTGGCCACTGTACCCGCAACTGCACCGAGTCATCAAACTCCCAAGTTTGTATTCGCGACTTTTATCAACAACACCGGTTGGAGCAACGCTGGCATTGCCTTCATTACTGGACTTATCAACGCCAACTGGGCATTCGCTTGCCTCGACTGCGCAACGCATCTCGCAGAAGAAGTCCATCAGCCTGAACGTATGATACCCATCGCGATCATGGGTACCGTAGCTATCGGTTTTGTCACCAGTTGGTGCTTTGTTATTTCCATGCTGTTCAGCATCATCGGGGATTTCCAGGATGTCGCAAACAGCTCGACTGGTGTCCCGATCCTTCAGCTGTTTTACAACGCTCTGAACAACACCGCTGGAGCCATCGTCCTCGAGGCTTTGATCATCTGCACAGGTCTGGGCTGTGTGATTGCTGGACACACTTGGCAGAGTCGCCTCTGTTTCTCCTTCGCTAGAGATTCTGGAGTGCCTGGGCACAAGTGGCTCCAAAAAATCGACCCCAAGCTGGACGTCCCCCTGAACGCTCATTTCACTAGCTGCGTTATTGTCACTGTTGTTGGATGCATGTACCTGGCATCTACAGCGGCCTTCAACGCCATGTCGAGTGCATGTATCGTGCTGCTCTACATCTCCTACGCCATTCCGGTCATCTGCCTTTTATGTAAAGGCAGAAAGCAATCGCTTACTGGACCCTTCAACCTGGGAGTCTTTGGGCTCATCTCCAACTACGTTCTACTTGGGTGGACGGTCTTCACATTGGTCTTGTATTCATTCCCATCATACATGCCCGCAACTGCCGGAAACATGAACTACGTCTGCGTCGTCTACGCAATCGTGTTGTTCATCATCGCGGTGGATTGGACTTTTAGAGGCAGAAAACACTACAGAGGACAAGAGGAGACACGAGTTGATGTTGGACACAACGACATCTTTGTCAAATCGGGCTCAACAGAGGCATAGGTAGATGCATCGGTCTTCTTCCCTTTTTCACGACACGAATCATGTAAACACTTCCAATCCAACCTTCGCACGCGCTAGAGTTTGACACTTACGTCGCTACGGAAATTCACGATTTCCTTTGAACCAGAGTTTTGCCCGTCAGCATACTCAATCAGCCGCCCTCTCCGTGAACAATTTCATCTTGCCTTGCAGAGTCGTGAGCCTTTCTATAGTCGCAGGATGTTGCATCCTGATGAATTCCTCTCACACACACAAGCAAGTGAGGTACTCGTACGCCGTACACAAGGGTATTCCGGGAACATTCTTTCGTCATTCCCGAAGTTTCAAGCCATGAGGATGCGCCAATGAGAGACAAGCATTTTCCCCACCCGCTCGGCTCTGTGTTTTTGCCTGTGCCGTTAAAGTCTTGTGCACGCTTGACAGAACTTTCCAAGCTTTTTCGCAAGCCTTGTTCCAGCCTTTCCCGCTCATCTGCAGGATCGGAAAGACATCACTTCAGATGCCTTGAGGCTTGTCTTTCGAGTCGCAATGTTGTTGGATTTGCAGTCGAAGAGACGAACGGCGTGCTGTCGAGGACCTTTCATCCTTTGGACTGACCGGGTTGAATCGGTCTTGTGACAGGAAAAACGTTACTTTGACAAACTTGCGTGGTGCACGGCTTGAAGTGGTCGCAAACATGATCCGGGTTCCGGTCAAAACTCGTCGCTGTCCACTTAGGCGACCGCAGATAATGAAGCACCTCGTCATACCGACAGTCGGACCGAAACCACACCCTCACCGGTGGGCACACCATTCCTGAAAGAACCTTGGAGCGGATCTCCAATTCGGACCTTCTCACCCATCCTGCAGGCTTCCTGCATGTTTTGGAGCAACTCTGGGGCCAACTTCTCCATGGAGATGGGAAATGGAGAGACCGCATGCCTCCACCTTCGCAATGGTCTGCCCACAGAGAGTGATCGGCTCGAAGCACGAGCATCCCCATGAACGTTCTCCACTTTCATGGAGCGTACAAAAAGGTGGAGGGCCACCCAGTTGATCGAGAGTCTCCTTTCTGAAGCATATCTTTTCTCTCCCTTTCCCTCCATCTACATCTAAACATACTCGTGCATCAACATGGGTAAAGGTGTCAAGGGTGCCGCCTCCGGCGAGCAACACGAGAACATCGAGATGTTCGATGCTGCTCAGCAGGGAAGCTACATGGACCGTCGCGAGATGACCAAGGACCCGATGGAAGATGCTGTCCGCTCTGGCAGCGTTCCTCATGTCAACACCAGAGAAGCCGTCGACATTGCAAAGAACGGTGGCTGGGAAGTCGATGCCCTCATGACGGAGATGCAGAACGAAATCGACGCTCAGGGTGGAGAAAACAAGGGCCACTTTGATCTCGAGTTCCAGAACCCCAAATACTTCACATACCTGGTTGTATCATTCGCCTCTATGGGAGGGCTACTTTCGGGATTGGATCAGTCGCTCATTTCCGGTGCCAACCTCTTCCTTCCCAAGGATCTTGGTCTCAACGATCGCCAGAACAGTCTGGTCAATTCAGGAATGTCTCTCGGAGCTGTCGGTGGTGCTATCCTTCTCTCCCCCGCTAACGAATACCTCGGACGTCGCTGGGCTATCATCTTCTCGTGTATTCTCTACACAATCGGTGGTGCTCTCGAAGCTGGTTCCATGAATTACGGCATGATCATTGCCGCTCGCATCATTCTCGGATTTGGTGTCGGTCTTGAGGGCGGTACTGTCCCCGTCTATGTCGCCGAAACCGTCGAGAGCAGACTTCGTGGAAATATGGTGTCGTTATACCAGTTCGCCATCGCATTCGGTGAAGTCCTTGGCTATGCCGTCGCTGCCATGTTCGTTACAGTAAGTTTTTCCCCTCCTCACATGAAAGAAATTGCCACTAAGACCCTTCCAGGTTCCTGGCAACTGGAGATACATCCTTGGTAGCTCGCTGGTCTTCTCTACTATCATGGGTATTGGTATGCTTTACATGCCCGAGTCTCCTCGTTACCTCATGCACAAGGGAAAGCCTGTAGAAGCCTTCAAGGTCTGGAAGCGTATTCGTGGTATCGAGCAACTGGACTCTCGTGAGGAGTTCTACGTTATGAAGATGTCCCAGGAACAAGAAGACGAGGAAGTCGCCAATGGTCGTGGAAACGCAAAGTACCCCTGGATGGATCTCTTCACAGAGCCTCGCGCTCGCCGCGCGTTTGTTTATGCCAACGTCATGATCGCGCTTGGTGAGTAGAGCCTTACTTATTCTTTTGCCTATGCTAATATTATGATTCAGGTCAATTAACTGGTATCAACGCCATTACATACTTCATGAGTACCTTGATGAAGCGTCTTGGTTTCGACGATCTCCAATCCAACTACATGTCCCTGGTCGGTGGTGGTTCGCTTCTTATTGGTACCATTCCCGCCGTCCTTTACATGGAGAAATACGGTCGCCGCTTCTGGGCTTGTGCAACACTCCCAGTCTTCTTCGTCGGACTCATCATTGCTGGTGTGTCTCAGTACGCCGGTGGCGAGAACGCTCAGATGGGTGTCTACCTCACTGGTCTCATCATCTACGGTACGTGATCCTTGCTCAATCCCTAAGTTTCAAGCACTAATTCCCAAGCAAGAGTCATTTTTTGGAACCTATGCCTGCCTAACTTGGGTCATTCCTGCCGAATCTTATCCCACTTATCTGAGATCATACGGTAAGCGTGTTCCTCTGTACCCATACTGTTGATATCTAACGCAATCTGGCAGGTATGACCACCTCCGACGGATGGCTCTTCCTTTCGTCCTTCATCGTCACGTACAACTTCACCGCTATGCAGAAAGCATTTACAAACATTGGTCTGACGGCTGGATTTTACGGCGGCATCGCATTCGTTGGGTGAGTCAGATTGATTTCGAAAACTGACTATCTAACTCCATGGAACAACGCTAACTGATCTTCCTCAACAGATGGTTCTATCAGCTCTTGTTCATGCCAGAAACCAAGGACAAGACCCTCGAGGAAATCGATCTCATCTTCTCCCAACCCACCAGCAAGCTCGTTGCCCAGAATTGGAAGAACGTCAAGGAAACCACGAACGATCTCCTCCGCTTCAGATTCAGAAAGGTCTTTATCGATGCACACAAAGCACCCGTCGTCGACTTTTCGCAGGGCAAGCACGAGCTCGGTCACCAGGCATAAGATTTCAATGTTCTGTGAGGTTCGAGAGCGCTTATCGATTCATATTGCTCTACCAAGTATACCCTTAACATCTATTCTCTCACAACATCCTAACGTGACTTGCGATTGGTCCTCATGGTGTGTCCCAAATATGGTTGTTACAAGCTCGTGACACAACGCGGACTGTTTTAAGTGTGATTGTACTCAAGGCCATTCGGAAATGTAAACATAAAACGACATTGTGATGTTCTAGATTGAATAAGCTTCCAGTACGCGCCAAACACACGTTGACATAGGCTAAAAGACAGACTGAACGTCTCTGCTAGGTAGTATATCAGATAGCTACCCTGGTCGTCGCGTATTGTCGTCGTCAACCCTCACTGGTATAGTTGCGGGTATGACCCTGTCAGGCCGTTGGAGGGTCACCCAATATCTCACTTTATCAGCGAACGAATTGTGAATATACTTTGATGTTTGCGCCAAATCCTGCTCTACCTGACCACTACAACTTCTTGTCATCATCGACCTCAATCTCATCACCTTCGTCAATATGTCGAGTCTTGTTCCTGGAAATGTCAGGACGTACAACGAAGAGATGGCACCTCTCCTCGAACAGCTTCAGCGATCGTATGTGCCTTGCAATGTCAAGGCGGCTTTCAACAAGCTGCTGGAGCATCTCCACAACGATGAGCTGGATGAATGTATCGATGCGGGAGAAGAGCTTTTGAAGCAACGCATTCCCGACACCACCCGCACAAGAGTTCACATACTGATAGCATCCTGCCTTGCGGATCCTGACGAGATGGAGGAGCACTACGAGAAGGCCCTACACCTCGTATCCCTTTCCTTAGCCGGCACAGATTTTAGAACACTCGACGGTTGGACTTCTAGAAATGTACCATGGAGAGCACCGAGATGATCGTTCATCCACAGAATTCTCTTTAGTACCACGGAGCTCGTCCATTGCCAAGTGAGATGACGCCTACCCAAGTGACCCTCTATAAGCTAAGACGATCGTCCTACATGTCTTTCAAACTTGGTCGCGAAGGATTCGCTATACACTTGGCTCTACAATATCGAGGCATTAGCATGACTTCAAGGAGGTCAAAATCTGGGTTTGGGTCCACATTGTCCACTGAGCATTGTTGTTCGTTTTCCTGGAGCCATGGAGCGTCATACCTCATACGGCCGCAGGCAGAGCACTGGACTGAGTCGACACGCACATAAATAACCACGTTGCTCTCTACCATTCCTGGTCTATTGCCATACCTCAACATCACTTACACACAATGATTGCGATCCTTTCATTGTTCGTGTTGGCTTCATGTCAACAAGCCCTAGCACAATCCTGCTCTGGCTTTACCGTCATCAAGAGATTCCCAGATCCTACCTACACATCAATCCGCGATGATGGCCAAATCATCAGCGAGGGCGTCGACTGTCCTCCTGAACACAACTGCACAGTCCCTTATGGTGGCTACATAACCGGCGGCCGCACAATGAACATCTCGGACCAAAGCTTCGCCGACTCGGTCTTCAAGACCATTTCCTCAGCCGTCAATCTCGAGTTTACCGAAACAAAGACTTATCCAGTGGCTATGGGTACACAGACAGTCGCAAACGGCACTTCAGCTTATATCCTCTACACACCTTATACTATGTGCACCACTGGACGGCTGTCCGACTGCGGCACAAATTACGAACTTAATGGCGAGATTGTCGAGGCATGTACATTTGACCTTGACTCTGATGGAGGTATCACTGGAAAGATAAATCCCGTCATTGTTGCTGGGCAGACTGCTGCGGGATTGACTTGCAATCCTTCCAACACGACGCAAGCGAAAGAGGGAAAGTACTATGGTACTTGTCCTGATGGTCAAGTTCAGGATGGGAAGGAGCCTACTAGTGCTGCTAGTGGGCCAGGCGGAGTGTCTGTCTTGCTTGTGTTGGGTTCTTTGCTTGTGGCCTTTGTTGGCTTTTAGTCTGCTTGACGAGTAGGAAAGGGATTTTTATGTAGATCCGAAATCGAGTTTTCTTCCAGACTCATGAGATTGGTGCGACCTTAAGTAGTCTCTCTGTTACGGACAACATACTTGATGTTTGGATGGTCGAATTCCAGTGATTTTGTTGTAAACAGTAATATTGGTTTGATTGGTGACCATGTCCTATAGGTTGACAGGGTCATACTCACAACTATGGCTTTACTGCTCGACGACGACATTATACGACAACCAGGGAACCCATCTATTTCTCTATATGATGGACTTGTCCTTAGCACTGTCAAAGCCCTGTTAACATATCCCTAGGCTGTATCAGCAGCGTATTCGCTACAGGACATCACAATATAATTTTATGCTTGCACTTTCGATCGAAGTCGGCCACTATCTCACACAATCAACTCGACTTTGTCTTCAAGTTGTGAGAATTCGAACTTAGAGCATATCACAACAGTTGAGCTTAGGGTTTGATTGAGCTCTCGCGAAGCAACAAGTATTGTATGTATGCTTGATGGTGCCATATGAACCGATAAGCCAGTAGAAAGGTCAGAGGCAGACGCGTAAAAACGATGCGACTTTCGCACACGGGTAGGGGGTATAGCGAAGAGCACCAAGATGATCATCCATCCACAGTCCTTTGCGCGTCCGTCTCTGCCTGGCGTCGAAGGCCATCCTCTTTCATTCTCGCCCTACGCTGCTCGATAGGTTCCCAAGCGGAAGGGCCAGAAAATTGCGACTGCTGAGGTTTGAAACCTGCAAATAATGCTTCCCGAAATGCTTCTGTTCTCTCCTTGTTCACTCGAAACCTCTCGTTGCAGAGCTCGACGAGTACCCGCATGTACGCTTCCGTAACCATGGGTATCAGTTTGCCGTCAGCGCCCTCGTATCCGATTACGCTGTCGAAAGCAAGGCTGGTGGTTCGAATTGCGACCATGGCGGTGGAGGTCCGGAGGTTGTCGGTTGAGATGCTTGAGATGCCGCTTTCTCTGAATCCAGATTGCAGTGCTGCCGTGTTTACTTTCTGTGCGCTCTCTAGTGAGGAGCACAATACATGCAGCATCTGAATTGTCAATTAACTCGGAGCTGATGTTGGTACGAAGCAGCGTATCAAAAGAAAATCTGCAGAAAAACAAGAGACAAAGATATCACCTACCATGGACTCAAACTTGCACCGCACCCACCTCACACCCTCAATAGACGAAGGGATTCCCAAGTTGGTATGATCGGATAATCCCAACATTGGGGCCACAGGCCCCTTGCCTGACAATGGTAACGGGTCGTGCGAAACGAACAGTGACTGACTACTGTCTCCATCGCTAGTAATAGCAAGACCAGATATTCCCATATCATCGTCTAAGTTCGAGCGCGGCGAGCTCAAACTCTTGCCTTCCAGATACACAACAATGCGACCCGCGCAACTGCTTGTCGTCGCAAGCGTATCTATTTCGTTGATTTCATCCACCAGTCTTCGAATGCCGACATCTACACTGCTCTTGGACAAGCCATTCGTGTCCGAGGCATTAGGCGCTGTGAGTTGTTGCAGAAATTTCGTCTTCTGAGCGGCGAATCCCGACGACATTGCGATTATCTTTCAGCAGCGATCTAGAATAGGATGTGGCTCCGTTTCGGCGGTGTTCAAAGCTCCTCGTGTTTGGTGATCGACTGGAATCGTG
Source organism: Aureobasidium sp. SLJ-2021a (assembly GCA_019677095.1). Classification (NCBI taxonomy): domain Eukaryota; kingdom Fungi; phylum Ascomycota; class Dothideomycetes; order Dothideales; family Saccotheciaceae; genus Aureobasidium; species Aureobasidium sp. SLJ-2021a. The sequence goes on along the minus strand of JAHRBU010000050.1, from coordinate 44,038 downwards.
TAATTGTTTCCTTTTTCTGTCCCTGTAGACAGAAAATCCACGAGATGCGAGGAGTTGCGACGTTTGGAATTGTCTTCATGATGTCATCTGGAATGCGATGCTCACGCGATGTTGACGGTTTGTTGCTGTTGTGTGGATACGAACCACGGATTTGAGTTGGGACACACGGACAAAGTACTGGCCTCCATCGCACTTTCTTCAAATTGTTCAAAGTCTGGTTCGGAGATTCTCTAGCTACAAGACTGGTGTCTCAACGTCTACGAGGGATTAAATACTACTGGACCCTCACCCCCACTTGGATATCAATCTCAGAAGCCAAACAAACGACGCGCAATATGGCACGGAAGCCAACAGAGACGCTTGACAAGAAAGAAGCGAAGAACCCAAGTATGGGGGATCGCAAAAGAAAGCAGCAATCTACCCGAGGACCTCGAAGGGCTGCTACCAAAAGCAAATACTTCGAGCCTGATACTGAGAATGAATCCGAGGGAGAGGAAACTCCTGGAGACGGATCATCTAGTGCCGTGATGGAGTCTGAGGATGACTCTGATGTCTCTTCAGAAGCATTGTCAGAAGACGAACAGCCTCCACAGAAGCGAAGGGCACCAGCATCTTCAAAGGCAACGGAATCTGCTCCGACCTCAGGCAGCAAAGGAAAGGAGCTTTGGCGTCAAGGTGTCAGCACTGGACTTGCTCCTGGAACCCAGGTCATCATCAAGAAGCCAAAGCCTAGAACTCCAGGAAACACTCCGTACTCTGATATCACGATCCATCCTAACACCATGCTGTTCCTCAAGGATCTTAAAGCGAACAATGATCGAGAATGGCTCAAGAGTAAGTGTTTACCCATGTCTTATTCATCGTGCATCTCACTTCAAAACCAATGCTCCTTGGGAGTGTCATCTCTCCACATCACCATCTGGGTTTGGGCAGCGGCCAGAATGTCGCATGTTCATCTCCCCATAACGACTGCGCCGTCCAATATAATCCTATGCAACACAATACGAGACCATCTTCTCTCGGCCGAGAGAGCCTTTCATCGGCTGATCACAAATGATGATGGTTCGCTTTGCAGCTCGAGCATTTGTGCAGTAGCTTGCAGCCAGATCATCCACAGGACATTGATTTCCGCCAGTATTCCAAAAACCACCGCCCGCTCCGCTTAATTACACCGCTCCCAAGATCGCGCACCCCATTTTCCAAAGATGGATGGGCTCACGTCTTAAACATGCGGGTTATAGCAATTGACTGACTCGTTGCCACCTCTGCAGTGTACGATGCCGATTACCGCTCGAGTTTGAAAGACTGGAACTCTTTCGTGGAGTCCTTGACCGAGGAGCTCACCAAAATCGATGACACTATCCCAGAACTGCCACTCAAGGATGTGGTCGGTATCATCTACGGTATGACTGTTTACACGCAACTGACTGGATTCCAATGCACAGGTTTTTCGCATCTACAGAGACATACGATTCAGTAAAGATCCTACACCCTACAAAGTATGTAAAGAAGGCTTTCGGCCGCAAGACAAACCCGCAGGCTGTCGAAGTGGCCCCTGTTATCTACTGCGACGCTAATACTAACGCTTTGACCTCTTATAGCCATATTTCTCCGCCGCCTGGTTAGTTCATCACGCATGAGCAGAAAGATCAGGGACTGGACACTGACCAAGATATCGCAAAACGTTTAGGAGCCGAACGGGCCGCAAAGGACCATATGCCGCCTACTATGTTCAGATTAGTCCGAACGACAGCTTTGTTGGTAAGTGATACGATATCTGTTCGCATCCTTGTTTTTTTATATGGCGCTTGTCGGTCTCGCGCGGCTGTGGCTTGCTCAATCTACTTGATGGCCGCTCCCGTTCCCGGAGCGACACCCTCTCGAGCCGCTATCCGCTCCCGGAAAGCGCGATTGATAGTGGATTTGGGGAACACAACTGCAAGCATTTAGGGTCAAGCCGTGCCTGATAAGATCCCGGCTCGATCATTTGGTCCAGACTTGATCCTGCAATGTCTGGACGACATTTTCTACGTGCTAGGGTTCGTCACTCTCACCGTCCTCCCGCCTGGAACTACGCCTAGTAACAGGGTTGTCTGTCGAGACACAACAACTTACAATCAGTCTGGTCCTTTTCGGCGAGCGATTGCTTGCTGCGCTCTCCCTGGGCCCCACGGATGTATAGCAGATGTGCACCGCTACAGCTAGAGATAACGAACTCTAGCACGTTGGAAAGGATGTTCCTCTCGGATATTCCTTGATTTGTTCTTGGAACAAAAATCCTCCCGAAGCACATTCTTTCTTGATCCTCAGACGGACAGCGATGTTGCCATGCTCTTCTGTTGTGCTTCAATACGATAGTACTGAGAAATGTTCGGGGTTGCCATTGTGCTTGCGTCGACCATCTCTTTCTTCGGAAATAAGCGCCTTGTTGCGCTGGCGCTGTATGGCGCTGGGTGTTCGGGAGGACGCTTCGGATGTGTGATCGCTACGAAACGATCGGGTGGTGCCTGTGCTGGTGGTCAACAATGTTGTCGCATTCTAGTAAATGTTTCCGCATGCCCCTCCTGCTGTCCTGAGTCGAGCTTGGTGCAAGGGTTTCGCTGCCGTATTGAGGATCATGGGACTTTGCGTCGCAGAGTTGGTTTCAAACGCATCGACGGCTGAGTGTTGAGCCTATTGCCTGGCCGCAAGCTTGGTCTTATCTGTTCAGTAGATAGAACGACTTTTTGTGGACTGACGCTGACTCTTGATTGTGTAGGTGGAGGATACTGGTCCCCGGATGCGAGAGCCCTGGCAGCTCTCCGCACCACCATCGACAAGAACCCGCAACGGCTAAAGGATGTGTTGATGAAAGACAAGATGCGAGCTGAGTTCCTCTCCGGCAGTTCGACAAAGGCGGCCGTGAAGTCTTTCGTCAAGACGAACGCAGAAACTGCGCTCAAGACTAAGCCAAAGGTAAGCAGCCAACGTCTCTTTGCTCCACTTCATAGATAGATCGTGCATGTCCTCAACCAGTGGTTGTGAGCAAAGGCTATCGTGCCGATGCTCAGTCTTGCTTGTGTCAGCAGGCAGGTATTCTATGAAGGATGACGACCAGCGCTCAGCTCTCTCCGCGAGCTATGTGGCTGGCTACCCTTACGACAAGCCACTTGGACAAGTCCGAGAGGAAGCGAGCCTTGTTGCTGGCGCGCATCGTGCATCTCCACTGGCAAGGAGCAGCAGAACCTTGACTGCCGAAGACTCGAAGAAGGAGGGAAAAGAAGCAAAGTCGATCAGTCATCAGGAGTCACGCTGGACTGCGAACAATGCAAGTCGCCACAGGTGATAGCTTAGGAACCTTCGGCCCATGCTTCGTCCCGGGACGGGTAGGGGTTCCTCGCTCGCTACTAACTACCTTACTCCCGCTCGGGCTGGAGCGTCCCGCGTTGCCTCTTTCTGTGGACACCGCATGGAGAAGAACAAAGGAGATGATGATTGTCAACTCCTAGTTCGACTCGAGCGAGAACATCAAAGGTACGTAAACAGTGTCCTGCTCTTTCGGTACGGTTAATATCCTTTCACTTACTCTTCATTTCTTGCAGACACATAGCGACGACACATATGCCGAGATAGCGAGCAAGACTCGTGAAGTGGTTGTTCTTTGGTAAACTAGTCGGTTGGAAGCCGCTAGTCAAAACCTACCTCGAGCTCGTGTGTCTCATGGCATGAGCGTCAAAATTAATCAGGATGAACGATGGCGGGATGGTGACACAAAGTGGCATACATATGCGAAACAGAGACTGGGAACTGACCCTCTTCATGTGTTAGGGATACGACGCTGGTCACCCGGACATCGACCTTCTGCGCCTCAGACGCTTTACAGTCGGTACGAAGTTGACTGACGCTGAGGTCCTCGACGCGCAAGTTCTGCGCCGAATTGCGGACCTGTTCTCGGCGTTGCACCCGTTTGTGAGTTTGATTCTCAGTTTCCTGCCCTTGCTTGATATCTTTGTACAGACAAGGGCGCGTCTTCAACCATGGTACTCGAATTGACCGTCTCTCGACGATGCGCCGATAGGGGCTGAACGGACCTTTTATGGTTGCGAGTCATTGTCCACAACATGCCAACCGTCCGGCCCCCGGTACGGTGCGCCGTCTGTTTCGGTCTTTGGAGCAAGCCCTGGGAAACCTTCTTTGCCAATATCCCTACTAGCCAACCATTGATATAAAAGTGATGGCTGACATTTGCTCATCTCCAGATCGCTTGTTTGAACCGCATTGTTCTCCCCGACCCCGACGAGGAAGACGAGGATGATGAAGACGACGGTGAGGACGGAGAAGCCGAGGACGGACAGGACGCGGAGTCCGGGACAGAAGCCTCTGATGTTTAGGCAGCAAGGTGTGAAGCTGATGCATGGCAAGGTGTAGAGGAGTGCCGTTGCAACGGGTAAAAGGTTCCAACACACACATTAATCCTCTTGATCACTTTAGCCAACAGCGATGAACAAATCGTCGACTGCCACGAAACGTATCATTTTTTTCAGTAATCGCTGCGTGATATTCTGTTTTCATCTACTCGCATTCTGCAGCACTTGTAGTCTGTGACAGGTCGACGTTGGAACTTCAAAAAGAATATGCCAGCGCATCAAGGCCTTCGCATAACTTATGATTGGTCTCTCCCTCACATTCGCTTTAGGGCGTGCATTTTGCATTGAGCGGCCGCATGAGCTTTCAATCACCTGACGACGCACCATGCGCTTTTCGGCCTAGAGCCCCCACGGTACATGCGCGCGCTGGGCCACCTTTCATGTAGGCTGTTCGGTGCTACCCATGTCCGGGTGTGGTTCATGATTAGTTAGCAGGGTAGTTGGTTGGGCAAGAGGCAGGGAAGGACGACAGGACCTGTGGCTGTATGAGGTTTGACGATCGATTGATGAATACTGCGACAGCTCTCTCATGTCTGGGCAGGGAATGCTGGCTGCAGGACGTGGCTGTTGCAGTGTCTAGCTTGCGCGGCAAAGCCTGTCCAGCGTTACGAATCTCTCGTGTCGCATCTGTCTTTTTTGTCATTGACCGACTTGGGACGATCAAGGTTGAACGGACGGTCCTTTTTCGATCCGCACCGCCTTCCCAGCGTACCGTACCTTATGTTGGGTCGTTCGTTTGCAAGGCTTGCGCGCGCGGACGGCAGCGAGCTTCTCGAAACACACGACTGAGATCGGCTTTCCGGGAGCCCGCGGACGGGTCAACGTTGCCGACAGATTGCAGGTCTCTGTTAGATCGAGTTGTCTCTGCCCTGTGTTGTGTTTCATTTTGTAGAGACAAAACACATCGTCCAATGTTTCTCTTCTAGTCTGGGTTTGTCCAACCTCGGAGCGGACCGCTGTCGGCCGGAGGGGTAGGCCTGACGAGGGGATGCATACAAGCCGCAAACAAATGCATCACAAACAAGCGACATTCAGGGCTTGCGAGCTGACATGCTGGTCGGCTCCCTCTTTCAGGAGCCATATTGCGAGCAAGTAGGATCTATAGAGTTATTCCCAGCTTCTCACCGGATCTTATAAAGCGATGTTGCATTCGACTATCGCGAGACCGCATGACGGTAATGTATCTGCGTTGGAAGCAAAGTAGGTGTGCATTTAACTAACTCCCCTGATCATGCAGGCTTCATTTTTATCGCGAAGATGCATCTGCCCGGACCGCCACTCCACATGCTGTGCGCTGTACGACATGTCAGCTACAGTCTGAACGCAAGGGAGGGACAAACACTGTGATGTGATTCAGATGCCATGCATTTGCGCTTCGTCCCGGGCCTTCTCTCCAACTGAAACCTTGTACAGACCCCTCTGCATACCGCTTCGTCTTGATGGTTGATAGATCGGAATTTTTCATCTCGATTCGATGATGTAGCGAAGAGAGCGCCAATTGAAATAGCGAGCGTTGGAATCATCTCTTCCACGTTCCCTCGATCGAGTTCTACTTTCCTTCAAAGAGCCCATGACGTCCTGTTTCTTCAGAGCAAGACAGTGTCCAGACGACTCTTTTTCAGTGATTCCAATTCGGAAGGTTCTGCCCAAAGAGGACGAGAACAGCCTGGACGAGGCAAACGTCAAATCAACGGACGCTGGATTCACGCATCTTCAAGTCTCACTCTCTTGATTGCAGTCGTTGGAACGGTGTGGACTTGAACATCCTCCTAGCCGTAAGATGCCCTTCCCCAAAGTTAATATCCTCGGGGCGCCGCATGAGCCAGCGGGTGGACGGTTTGGACTAAGGTAAGTGTCCCGTACCGCACGTGTCCGTCTAAGACATGATCGACTTGTGTCTCTCCGTAATCAGTCGACGGGGCGCAGACTGACTCGAAAGGGCAGGGCAAAGGATGAGGTGACGATCTGCTGCAGTGATCACTCGAAAGCAAACAAATTGCAAAAGTCACCGGTCAAGCGACACGACAGGCGGACTCGGTGACAGTGACAAGCGGCGGGGCGCTACAACTGGAGCGGTCAGCAAGGAAGATCGACCCTAAGCGCGTCAAACAGACGCGCGCACACGCCGGAGCCGCTGACGGAGCAGATTTTGGCGAGGCTCGCACCGTCGCAAACGGCGAACGAAGGCTTCACCCTAAACGCAGATCACTGCATCCCTCGAGATCCGCCTTGGTCAGAGAGTTCATGCTGTCGCGTGGCAAGCCGAGGGTCAGAAGCACTCGGACCAGGTGAAGCAAGCTGCTGATTTAGCGCTCCTACAAGACACCAAAAGACACGACGACGACGACGACCGAGTTCGCTTTTGAGCTAGCTAGGGAGGCAGCTTAGTAGCAGCGATCAAGGCCCCTTCCGTGACACGTCCAAATCTCGCTTTGCCCTGCCCTGCCGGTAGTATTATTTGTCTTCTGACCGCCTGCTGCGCGCCCCAAGTGGAGTCCTACCACCCAAACAACGTTTCGATCACGGCACGGCTCTCTGCGCACTGAGTGGCAGCGTCCGCAAAGCTAAAACTCGCTCTGCTCCGACAGTGCGACATGGGCGTGGCTGCCTTCACCCGCGCGCGCGCCGTGATCGACAGGATTGTTTATTGCGTACAAATCTGCTTGCGCTAGAGCCGCGCATGCCCTCGCCTTTGGTGAGATTGATAAGTTTTTAGCGAAGCAGCAGGAGCGGAGCGGAGCGGCCGCATGGGCGGTCTGTTGATGGTCAAATCGACTCTTTAAGACTCGGTCGCCGGAGCGCAGAGTGGCCAGGTGGTGTCTTTTGGGAGGAGTGTCGCAAAGGACGCTCGGACTGCTAACAGAATATTGGATTCTCAAAAAGCATCCACAAAACCCACAGACACACTACCCGTCCGCGTTTCTCGCTAACCAGAGAGCGCCCCGGGCCTATCCATAATCCCGCCTGAGACCAGTAACGATCTCAACCAACCAAACGAAACCGCTTCGACAGCCGGTCGCCTTTCGCACCTGAAATAGCGGCAGGAACCCCACCATCTGTTCCTTGGACATTTCCGTGCCTGTGTGTCGGATTCACATCGTTTCTTTCTACCGCTCCTTCTGCCGCCCCTAGAAGCGCGCTTGAGGTCATTTGGTCCTGTTTCTTGTACAAGACAGCCTGCACACCCGCACCCGCGACACCTTCCAGCTGCCGCGCACAAGACTTGGACTCGCAACTGCTCTGCTGCTTTTTTGAAGACACCTTACCGTCAGTTTCTGCTGCAGCTGTCACCCGACGCCGCTGTCTTGCCTTGAGTGCCGTTGATCCTGCAGCTCGCCTGCGGCCCGCGCCTCCCTTGAGCAACTACGACGTAGCTGCCACATCCCACGCCAGCCGACGTGCATACTCGGCTACTGCTGTTCGACAAATCTCACCAAAGCGCATTAGTCGCTCCCCTCTCCCGCCTGTATTTATTTTGACATGTACCCAAACCCCGGACCTCCTGCTGCTTGGACGCCCAATGCCAATGGTCAACCGCCGCCGCAGCAGCAGCAGCAACAACAACAACAACAACAACAACAACCACCTCACCCTCAACACCCCCAACACCCTCAACACCCTCAACATCCCCATCAACAACACCCTCACCAACAGCAGCAGCACCAACAAGCCTTGCAGCACCAGCAACCTCCCCCTCCACCACCTTCCACCTCTGCCCCTCCACAACATCAGCAGCAGTGGGCGCAACCACCTCCAACGCATCCCAACGCCCAGTACCCCCAACAGCGTCATCCCACTCAGGTGTGTCGAGTCGCACAAGCAAACACTCTCGCGTGACACTAATCTCTCTCCTATCCAGATTCCTCCCATCAGTCAGGCCTTGCCTCAAGGGGGACCTCCAAACATGACCACTCTCCAACCTTCTCACCCGGATCACTATCGCTCGCTGCCACCGCCTCAGATGTACGGACATGCTCCACCAGGCCACTACCAGCAGCCTCTACCTTATCCCCCTCAACCTGCACCTCGTCAGAGAACAGCTATCGCTTGTCGCTACTGCCGGCGCAGAAAGGTACGTGCTTGTCGCTTGAACTTGGTAGTACTCTTCTAACACATGCTAGATCCGATGCTCTGGGTTTGACCAGTCCGAGGATGGTCGTTGCACAAACTGCCAGCGTTTCTCGCAGGAGTGCGTCTTCACACCCGTCTCGGCACAATCGCAGGCCTTTGTCCCCGCGCATACCGTTTGGAGACAGCAGGGTCAACCACCACAGCAACTGTACGGAGCCTATGGCCAGCCTCTTCCTCCTCAGCAACATCGCGATCCTTACCCTCCGCCGCAACATCCCTACCCTCCTCAGGGTTACCCTCCTCAAGGCCCACCAGTCTATGCAATGCCTCAAGGCCACGTCCCGCAAGGGCCTCCCCCTGCTCACATCATACCTCCGCAACCCACCGGAACACCGAACCCTGCTCAAGAAGCTGGTCGCAAGCGTCCCAACGAGGAGCCGCACACGCCAACTCTTCCTCCGCCAAACCCTGCTCAGGCCGCTCAGATACCTCAACAAGGGCCTCCTCCGCCTCACGCACAGCCTCAGTACACTTATCCTGACCCCTCTGTCATGACTCCTGCAGCTGGCTCTCCTGCTTCTTCTAGCACTTCGTTCCAATCCGCTCAACCCCATGCTCAGCCGTACTTTGCGCCTGCACCTGTACGCAGACCATCTCCCCAACAAAACGCCCACTCGTACGACCAGCCTCGTCCTTCTCACTCTCCCCACACGCATGCGGCATCTGTTCCTCCGACTGCCTACAACCCAGCTGTGACGTCTCACCCTGATCCAAAGCCTGTTCCTTCGAACTCGGAACGTTCGAGTCCTACGAACGCTGCTAGAGGTGTACGCATCAACGAACTGGTCGGTCCTAGTGGTCAGCCTCAGCCCCAGCAAAACCACACCCAGGCACCACCGCCCTCGACTGCGGCTCACTCTCAGCAGCCTCAGCAAGCACCTGGTGCTCCTCAAACAGCATCCCAACAGGCGCAGAACCAAGCCAACTCCGAGGGTGGCAGAAGCCAAGCTGACAGCAACATGCTCAGCAAGCTCAACAACCCGCGCATGTAGGAATGTCGCGTGCGCTCTTTTGGTTGTACATGCCCTGATGCTGGTCTTGAAAGAAGACGCTCTTGTGTTGTTTTTCCCAAAGACGAGAGCTCCTCTGACGAGACCGTCACCCCTACCTGGTCCAACAAAGGCTAAAAGTGAAAGTCACCAGGTCGCTTTTGCTCAGAATGATAAACGTTTTCTTTTTCTTTTCTATTTTTGTTTCCTTCGCTTCTATTCTCACCGTGCTATGAGTCCGGCTTTGAGGGAAGGTGTACTTTCATGGCTGATGCTACTTTGCTGAAATGGTTGCTAGACTCAAAAGCATTGATTTTTTTCTGCTGGCAGGAGTGTTCTGATAGCGTTTAACTCATGCATTGGGTGGTTGGTCTTTGATTACCATTGGACGGCACTGCTTGGTCAGTATCTTGAGATAGTCGATAGCTTTGGCTCTAGAGAAGAGTCAAAATTTTTTGAACGTGGTTATTTCGCAACAAGATAATCCTTCTCGACGTTGATACTGTTCTGTCTGGAAATCTGATTATCATCATGATCATTCTTGTGATCCGAGATTTATCAAACAGAAGTATCAAATTGATCTCAAAAAATATTATCTCGAGATGTTCTTCACATGCAAACCGAAGCAGACGGTGACGGCGATGACGACGCCAAGAACAGTCACCGCGCTCGACTTCTCTTTCAACACCTCATGACTTTGTCTTGACAACCAACCAAGAGACAAAAACGTCGAATCTGAGATTGAAAACCATGACTGAAGCATTGGTGAAGTGGGCAGTGCCCCAGATCTCACGTCTGTTACCATTGGATGAGGATTCGCTCAAACAGATCATAACATACCACGACACGTTACCCAGAGATGTAGCAGCAGAACAACTCGGAGGTCTGTTGGGTGATTCGCCACAAGCTCTGGAGTTCATTGCTTCTTTTAATTCACGTCGTCAAAACCCACCTTCAGAAGCTCGTCCAGCGCCCGCGCCCTCTTCAGCTCAGGATGAAGGTGTACCAAAAAGACAACCAAAGCAGGCAAAGAAGAAGGCCAACATTCACAGTCTGCCAGCGCGACAGGTCCAAGATCTCGGAGGCGGTTCTGGTGCGTACAGGAAACAGGATGAGGGCGATTACATGGCCGGGTCTTCGAGAAAGAAGCCGCAAGCGTCTCTGTCAAACACTCTGGCTTTACAGGAGACGCCTGATGCTAGACAACTTCCTGTTCGCACCGCTGGAGGTATCTCTCGGGCACCCAGGGCTCCTCCTTCGGCATCTGGACCTCTGATTTCGGATGTGCTCCCTCCACCATCGCAATCATCTACTCCTCGCACCGCATCGCCAGCGCCGACCAAAACAAAGGTCAACATAACTGGAGGTACCAACATGCATGGAGCCGGGAAGACTCTTTCGGATCTGGATTCAGCCATTCGATCTTTGGAATTGCAGACCAACCCCACCCTGGCCTCAAATTCACAATCAGCGGCGGATCTTGCAAAGCGAAGATGTAATTGCATGGCTACGCGCCATCCACTGTTGACCATCGCACCCAATTGTCTCAACTGCGGAAAGATTGTTTGTGTAAAGGAGGGTCTAGGACCATGCACATTCTGCGAAACCCCCCTCCTCTCGTCTTCAGAAATCGCAAGTATGGTTCGCGTACTGAAGGACGAGCGCGGCAAAGAACGTCAAGCCGCCAACAATGCAACTCACAAACGCGCCGAAGTCAGCCAAAAGCCTCGCGCCTTTACCGGCCGCGATTTCCTCTCTTCCTCCGCCGCAGCCTCCGCAACCGCATCACCACTCTCCTCTGCACCTCCTTCAGAAGACGAAGGTGATGTTGCAGTCAGCAAGGCCAAAGAGCACAGAGACAAACTTCTCGCTTTCCAGGCCAATAACGCCAAACGTACACGCATTCACGACGAAGCTGCGGACTTTGACGTCCCTACTTCTGGAACGAACATGTGGGCCTCACCTACCGAGCGTGCTGCAGAGCTCAAGCGCCAGCAGAAGATTATGCGTGAGATGGAGTGGAACGCACGACCCGAATACGAGAAGCGCCGTATGGTTGCCAGTATCGATGTCGTAGGCGGCAAGATCGTCAAACGCATGGCAGAGGTTGAAAGACCCGCCAGCGACGCAGAAGAAGAAGTCGAAGAGGAAGACACCACGCCAGTAAGACGAGACGACAATGCTGGCTCGGGGGCTTTCAGCAACAATCCTCTTTTGGGTGCGCTGATCAGACCCACGGCTAGAGCGGACAAGGGAAAAGCCAAGGGGCAGGAGGGAAGCGAGAATAGAAAGAGTGCTTGGAGGAGAGTGCAGGATGATAACGATGACAATGAGGCATGGATCTTGGATGGAGGTGCATATGGTGGCAGAGTTGAGGGCAGGAGACTGGGCGAGGAGGAACACGCCTTTGGCTCGTAGTCTGACCATTTGACTTAGGCATGCCTTCTCGTGCTCATCCGTACTAATGCAAAATTCAAGAAGATCAGCCCCCAACAGCGTTGAGTCGCCATACTTCACGTCTATCTAGAGGTCTTTCGGGGTTTCGACCATGATGTCCAAGCTTTCTCCCCTAGGTTACCTTGCCGTGCAGTCACATCCACAAGATTGGTAAATTGTGCCAGGGTCACACCCCTCGACAACCTCGAGAAGTCTCGACTGCATCACTGCATCACACTCATGGTTGCCTCTTACATCGCTAATGATGGTACGTCCTTGGAGTGGCTTGATGTACGAGTAAGCATGTATATTACGCACGACTGATTGGCAAAGGATCATCTGCACAAGCGGGTTTTTCACGCAACATTACTCTAATTGGTGCAAGTAATGCAAGGAGTCAAAAGCTATTCAGCTGGCATAACTGTCGAACCAATGCAGAGGGCATTTACTAGTTCTCAAGCTTACCACCTTTTCCTAAATCACGAACCTCGCATGCTAGAAAGCCGTTACTCTGTCCCCAGTATTCAAATATAATCCTCGCACCCTGACTATCGCTGCGTATTGGAGGCGTGCAACACAATGTGCACGCGCCACAATGTTATTCAAGTATGAAAAAATTACGGGGCTTCACAAGCAATAAGTCGCGGTGGTGTAGTGGTAACATTCTCGCCTTCCAAGCGTGAGCGGTGGGTTCGATTCCCGCCCGCGACATTCATCTTTTGCTCCTTGCGCTTCCAACGCGCTACTTTTCGTCTTGATCCGAGTTGATTTGAAGGAGTTATGGCTGTTTTGGTAGATATGGATTTTTTTTTTTGAAGCCTGTAAGAAAGAAGTCTTTCGATTGCCAAGACTGGCGTTTGTGGTGTGCTTTGGATAGTGATGGAAAGTTGTGTCGTTGGTTCCAGGGTCTCGTGGCTTCAAGCTCACATACAGCATACAGTTCTGGAAATGCTTTGGAGCACGAGTGGATGTTCTACCTGCGACCTGGAGAGGCAGCAGGACAAATGATTATTTAAGCCATGTGGGAAAGGTAGGATATATCTTTCTGGATGGCCTACCGTTCTTTTCCTGGATTCAGTAAGTGGTACAGCAGAATAGTTGATTCTCAATCTGTACAAAGCAATAGTCCCCAGACAGCGTAAACAGCAAGCAAGCAAGCAAGCAAGCAAGCAAGCAAGCAAGCAAGCAAGCAAGCAAGCAAGCAAGCAAGCAAGCAAGCAAGCAAGCAAGCAAGCAAGCAAGCAAGCAAGCAAGCAAGCAAGCAAGCAAGCAAGAGCAAAAACCCCACCAGCAAAGTACAGCAAATCCTCCTCATCCTCAACACATCTCTCACGATAAGCAACACCCAACACCTCCAACATCCCCATCCCATCCCACCATCACAAAATCTTCACCATCACCATATATCATAGCACCTCCACCATCACAACACCCTCAACTCAATCCCCCCAAACGGCCTCCCCTGCTCCGCCTTCAACAACCCCCGCGTCACCAACCCCAAAACATGCAAAAAGCCCTGCGCAGCCACAACCCTCGAGTTCTGCTCTGGCGCCAACAACACTTCAAACTCGACGTATGCGTCATCGTCATCGTTGGCGGCAGAGGAAGCCTCGACATCCAAGACCGAGGCGATGGCTTCGATGGTGGTTTCGTTTTTGGCCCGTGTTTCTGCGATGGCGGCGCGCACGAAGGCGAGGAAGTTTAGGGATTGGGTGGTGAGGGCGGTGGTGAGGAAGGAGTGGGTAGAGGCCTGTTGGGTGGAGATGGGGGCGGCGGGGCCGAAGAGGTCGAAGGATGGGTGGTGGGGGTTGTTGTTTGGGGGAGCGGTGTCATCGTTGTCGTTATCGTTGTCGGGTGGGAAGTGCAGGTCTTGGAGTTGGGCGGCGGTGGTGGTGTGGACGCCTCTGTTTACGAGAGGAGAGGCGGAGACGGTACGACGGGTGCGGTGGGTGCGGTGGGAGGATGCTACGGCAAAGCCGCCGCCGGCGATGGAGGAACTGGGGCCGGCTCCGAAGACGGGGAAGGGAGGTACAAAGGCGGTGTGCGAGGATCCGCGCGAGGGGGGCGCGGCATGGTTCCAGGGGAGTGCTGCGTGGACAGAGGAGTGGAGGTCTGCGAGTGGGGTGGGGGCTTCACGGCCTTGCTCGATGGTGTTGTGGATTGTGTCGTCGATGGAGAAGCCCGTGTCGTCGAAAGCTACGGTGTCGTTTGCGGCTCCTTCTGCTCTACCGGCTTCGTTGGAGTTGCTGCGGGTGCGGACTCTGCGTTCTTCGCTGTCGTCTTGATCTGCAGTGACGTCTCTGGGGTGTTTTGTTCCCGCCAGGGTCAATTGGACGCCTGTCAGTGCTGCGAGGAGTACGTTGCCACTGAACATTCTCAATGGCTCTGGCATGTGGTCTTCTGCTCCTCGATACGCGACCCCCAAGTCACCAATGCCATTCTGCAAGACCCAAAAGTCTGCATTCCTGCGGGCCAGCACGAGACTTTTGTTCTGCAATTTGTGCTGCAGGGCTCTGGCTTGATTGTCCAGATATTCACGCTCCCAGGCCTGGAGATCGGCGTTGTGGAGTTCGAGTTCTTGGTCCTGAGGCAATGGTTTGGGCACGCGGGTGCGGACGGCGGGGGCTGAGGCCGTGGTGGATGAGGTTTGGCTGTGTGCTTCTTGTCCTTGTGCACTGGCTGGATCGTTCGGGTCCGCTTGTTGGGCAGCGGTGCGTGGGGCAAAGGGCTCGGCATCTTGTATGTCGATATCGTCTTGGTATACAGGCAGGGGCTCATCGTCGTACATGGCCACATCTCGATCGGCGTTTGAGTCTGGCAAGACACCGTCGCGTATAACAGGCGCGGGTGTGTGTACCGAAGCTGCTCTCCCGCCGCCCGGTGCCGCAGTGTCGTCGACAATGTTGCCGTCCACTTCGAAATCGAGGCCTAGATCCAGGTCTATTTCCGGGAGAAGGCCTTCTTCATTGGCACCGAACACAGAGCGACTGTAGCCCCTGTGGTGGTCAGAGCCGCCCACGCTTCCACCGCCGAGACCAAGACCAAGACCGCCTCCTCCAGCCGACGATGAAGGGAAGACGAGATCCAAATTAGGATCCACATGTTCAGAGCCGAGCCCGCTCGAGACAGCAGCATGCGGGGACAGAAGACTCGATCTCTGAGACGAACCTTCACCACTGGTGAAACCAAGAACATCATGGAAAGGGTCAAAGTCAAAGCCCCATGCGAGTTCGGGTATGAAGTCAGGGTCGTCTTCGAGGACGAGTTGGGCAGGTCTGTCAAGGCCCCATGTTAGTCTTGAGCTTCGTCGATATATTGGAGAGGGAAAATAACATACTTGGCTTTATGTCTGCCATCGAGCTCAATGGGTGCCGCATGCAGTGAGCGCAACAGAGTGCGGATCTTGTTCTGCTCGACTTGTGCATCCTTGAGTACAAAGTTACATTGCTCGCCATACACACGAGTGACTCCATATCTGATTACTTCTCGTCAGTAATGCTCAAAAGTCCTGTCAAGAAAGATAACAAGTCCTTACAGCAGATTGCTCTGAAGTCTGAGTGCCATGGGCGCCTCTGGTGACACGATTGTCTGACATGCTTTGGGAATGTTGACTGCGCAAATCTCTTTGCGGTCGACCTTTTTGAGTGTGGATTTCGATCCTAGTGTTGCGACGAGCCTGGAGAGTCGATGAGACGCGCGTCCTTTGGATGTGTTTCGATGTTTGGCTTACCAGACTGTTGCTACGCCGTGCTTGCGTGAGGTGAGAACTGTGCGCAATCGAATCAGACGTGATGATGTGAGTTGATGGTGGGTTGCTTACCCTCGTGGCTATAGAACATGATTAAGATGCGCGTGGAAACATGTGAACAAGAAGAAGAGACGAAGGAAAAAGGATTGTACACGTGTTGAACAGATGGATTAATGACAGAGAGGGGAGACGGAGAGTGTTGTAGCGTGAGGTGATAGTCAGAGGACGAGTTGGGGACAATGCTCAAGGCGTGTATTGTTGATGGTGCAAAGAATGCACAAGAAATGGTTGTTAAAAAGACGATGTATCGAGGGGATGCAGTTCAAATGTTCGAGGTTAAGAGGAGATGTCTTACGCTCGATGCCATTCAAGGTGGGGAACAAAGAAGAACACCACATTGACCCAGAAGACTGCCCTCCACTCACAGTGCTCTTAAAGGCCCTTTTTACAATACCTCGATTGATTTGGCGACCAATGGTGGCCATCCGCCCTCGAACTTCTACTTCCTCAACTCCAGATTGGTTATTCCACCCATGTTCCACCCAAGTCAGCCCTCCCAAAAACGCGGCTGAGTGCTTTGATTGGGCATACTCTTGGCTTCTGCGACAAGACGCGCGAGTTCCTTTGCGACTGGCCAAACCACATGAAAAGGTCGCTCGTCCAATCCTCCGACGCTCCAAAGGTGAAAGATTCTGCGAACGATTCATAGACGACTGCGCTCTTGCAAGATGAAAGTGTTCCTTGCAACAGATGGGGGCTTTCCAAGCTATACAGCTGCTTGATTTTTTGCCGTCGATGGATCCGGTTTAGCCCTTTAGGTTTGTTGGTATCGGCGAGGGTAGTGCTGAAGCGTAGGGTGTTCTTCCTTTGGAGAGATTGGGCTGGACTGGCTCTGTACCTGGATCGTCTCGATGGCTGCAGCCAACGGTGTGATCGAGAATCCTTCCTGGTATGGCCGTTTCGAGGACGACTGGCGAATGCGTTCCTTGTCCGAGGGAGCTCTCACCAGGATATCGCTCTCAGAGCCCATTCAAGGCATTCCTTGGTCTCTCACGCTGTCGAGCCCATGACCGCTGCCCGTGGCTGCCAGACAGAGGTCGGTCTGTACATCTCTTTCTCTCAGTCGTCAGACTTGTTCTACTCCCCCTTCTCGGCCTTTTCCTTTTCCAACCTCTTCAACTCTTTCAACCTCCTTCTCTCTTCTTTTCGTTTCTTGACCTCTAGCTCTTCAATCTTCTTGTCCAGCATGATTTTCTTTTGCATGAGGTTGGCACGGTAGGTTTCCAGCTCAGTGATTTGTTGCAGTGGTGTTGCTTCGGCTGCTTTTTGTTTCTCCTGTGTTGCGGGAAGAATGAGCAGTCAGTTTGGATACAAGGTGAGGAGATGGAGAGACAGCAGGGATGGAGGAGGAAATGATCATACCTGTTTAATATCTTGCTTCATCTTCAAGCCTGCACCGTACCAAGCCCCCGTTGCCGTGACGGCGGCGATACTGCCCGTAAGCACAAAGCGACGGAACGTCGCAAACTGTGGTGTCGACATGGCAATTCGTCTGCTTCTTGTTGGTATAGAAAGATGGTATCCAGAAGATGAAGATGGCCAACAGCCAATGATTGCAGAGATCCATTCGCCGGCTTGTGCCGCCGCTGCTTTCTCCGCAAACTCCCCCAATGTTTACACCGAGGCACTTGGACTTGCACCTGTCGCATCCAAAACATACCAGCACAACCGACCCAAAGAGCACATCACAAAAACGACAATACCTTCTTCGCAAACAACAATGTCCAACCCATCCCGCCACTCCCTCGCCCCCTCCTCGCGCACTACCACCCACACCACAAACCCCTACACCTCCTCCACCACCCCTGCCCCCTCACGCCTATCCACCCTCCCCACCACCGCCTCCAAGCAACGCCAACTCTCGCACCTAAACTCCCAACTCGCGCAACTGACGGCACACATGGCGGACCTCGAGAACCTGTTGCGCATGACTGCCGTACAAGCGGAGGGAATGAGGGGCTTGGGTGGGTATGCGGGGGGTATGTTTATGGCTGCGAGTAAGGTTTTGGGGGAGGAGGCTGTTAGGGGGGACGAGGGGGGACGGTGAGGGGATCAAAATGTCACAGATGGAGAGTGTGATGGTTGAGGAGGAGAGCACGCGACCATGAACAACCACAACCGCAAACCAACCAAAGGAGCTCTGATGCCATGTCAGGTCTCTGAACCGCTCATCAAATGGAACCCGAGCCGTTGCACTCTTTGCATCCCAGCATTCAGAGTGTTGTTTTCGTCAAATCACAACGAAACCACATTTCCGACAACACGAGTATGCTTATCTGCCAACAAACGGACCCTCATTGGAAGGGGTTTAAATCATGGCTTACACTCTTGTCCTGAGACGGCCATGTGTATCTCCAATTGAGTCGGGAGAGACAAGAGAGACAGACAGAAGAGGTCGATGCCTCAGAGAGCCGAAGCTCAAGCACCAAGAGAACATGATCAAGAGAACATGATCAAGAGAACATGATCAAGAGAACATGATCAAGAGAACATGATCAAGAGAACATGATCAAGAGAACACGATCAAGAGAGGGCCAAAGACATTCGATTGGAAATATTCATCATTGCATGTCATTCCACGTTACGTATCCGTCTAGAAGCTCATCAACACACAAAAGGCTACGAACCGCTATAGCCTGTAAGAACCCCCGCTGGAAAAAAACGAGCAACCCTCCATGTAATCAAGCAGAAAAAGTTGCAAGAACCCCTCTCATCTATGATTGTCGTGTCGTGCTTCGTGTTACCCGTCGCATTCGCTTTTCTAAAGGTCGCTGAACGAAAGAGGATTTTGGCGAAAGGATATCTCCTAGCCCAGAGCCTTCTATGCCAAAGCCTTTTCCTGCTCCTCAATCGACTGCTTCGAGGGCAGCTCGACGGCCTTGTACAAAAGGATCAGAGCAGAGTGGCTTTCGCCGCCGCCCGACAGTGTCTCGACTTTGTCGGCCTCGACCTCGCTGACCTTGTCGTCGTTGAACCACCACCACTTGCCGTCCTCCTCGCCAACGGTGCCGTCGGGGGTTTTGCGACCCGTCTTCTTGATGTATGACGTGTAGTGACCGCTGTCTGCGCTGGAGCCCTGATGAGTGATGACACCGCGGAGTTCGAAGAGACCGGTCTGGTTGGCAGCCTCGTCGGCAGCCAGTTCGGGGGAGACGTGGGCGAGGAGGTCCTTTCTCATGGCGAGAATCTTCTCGGCACGCTCCCTCTCAATCTCGGCATCCGTCTTGTACGTCTCTGTGCCACCCATCTCGGTGTCGCCACCGGATGCGCTCATGCCGACAGCCTTCTGTTTGGCAAGCTGGGCTTCGGTGTCGGGACCGGTGGCCTTGGTCTCGCGTTCCTTTTCCTTGCGCTTCTCGAGAGGCTCAGAAGCGTTGCCAGCCAGGTCGTCGCGCTCCTTCTGCATTCTCTTCTGTCTCTTCTTGGCACGTTCGACATCCTCCTGCTCCTTGCGGACCTCGCGAATGCGGTCGCGGATAGGGATGAGCTGCTTCTTGAGCTCTTCGGTGCAGAACTCAACAGCGTCGAGCTCCATAGGGAAGGTGACCTTGCGCATAATCTTGGCCTTCTTCTGGGTGTCCCTGCGCCAGAAGAATCGAACGAAGTGTACGGGCATGTACTTGGGTAGGCGAGAGATGCGCGATGATTTGGTGTAGACAGCCTCACGGCCCAGAGATTCGGAACGCTTCTCGATCTTCTCGTCAAGGGCGATCATAACGCCTTCACGGAGGTGGTTGGTGTCGCCGCGGATGTTGCAGTTGAGCTTGAAGAAGACATCGCTGCCCTTGACGGGCTCTTCGGCGGCGTCGGACTCGTCACAAGTCATGACTGATTCGGTAGTGCCGGCCATGAACTTGTCAACCCAGTTGTTGCCACGGACGTTAGCCGATGAGGATGATGACGACTCGTCTTGCTGGAGCTTCTGGCGAAGCATCTGGATGATGGAGGACCAGGCCTCTTCGGCATCCTGTTGTGCGTAACCGTGCCCATCCTTTGCCTTTTGGTTGAATTGAGGGTAGCTCTGGCGGAGAGCGTTGAGGAAGACGAGGGGAGGGAAGCCTTGCTGGGTCTCACCCATCTGCTTGTACAAGTCGCGAAGGGAGCCGGTGAGGTCGGTAGAAGAGCCGAGGCCACCCAGGCCAAACTCACTGAGGTTGCCCAGGCTGGATGAGGGACCGGCGCTGCCACTGTGAGTCGTGTCAGTTGCATGTTTCGCGAAGGGTCAAGCATGTGAGAAGCGGGCATACCTGTCGCTGTAAGTGCCGAGAGCGTCTCCGAGCTCGGGAATGCTCTTCAAGGTCTGGAGGGCCGAGTTGAGGTAGCAGGTGTTTCCAAGGTTCTGGAGACCGGCAGGTGTGGCGCCAGAGACTTGAGCGGCTTCGGCTTCGGTCATGTCCTCAAGGAAACGAATCTTCTCGGTGGGGCGGTCGACTTGGGAGGCGGCGTCGCCAGAGGGAGTGCCCATCATCATGAACTGCTGACCGGGCTTGGCCTTGAGCGATGAAAGGGCCGTGTCATCCTTGAGCTGGCCTCCCTTGATGAGGATCTTTTGGCGTTCGGGCTCGACGTTGGTGAGCGAGTAGAGCTGGTACTTGAAGGTCTCGCCGGTGGCTTCGGGGTCGAGATCGACATCGTACTTCTTGCCCTGGTGCTTGACGACGACGGGAATGGAAGCCATGGTGAATCTTGACACGCAGAGGCAGTAAGAGGGCGGGCCAAAGATGTGGTAGAGATAACTGCTTTGTCCGAGCAGAGAGGCAGAGGCGAGTGGCATCGAGAACAACATCGTCACTGTCGGCGTGTCGGAGGTCGGCGTCGGCAAACTCCGTGATTTGCATGTGAGCGTCTTGTTGTCAACTCCAAACAACAACCAAGAATTTGTATGCCCATCGTCTGCAGCCTGTAGCCTCTGCGACAATCGTCTGCAGCCTGAAGCTTCTGCAACAATCGTCTCGCCAACAAGACTCTCGACACACGCGACAACACCATCACCCACGTCTCATCAACACCATGCAGCACACTTCAGCCGACGACAGCTTTGCCCATCTCAGCCGCCTGTCGCAAAAGGCAGGTGTACAAGCGACTCTCATTCTCTCTCGCGAAACCGGTGCTATCGTTCGTTCCTCTGGTCTGATATCGCGCGACGAATCCTCAAACCCGGAGAGCACACTGCCAGCTTCCAATGGCTTGACCGACGACCGAACCGACGGTGCAATGCCGGATGCCGAGCACGTCGCCGAAGTTGTTTGGAAGTTCGCAAGGGCTGCCGGCGACATGTTGCAAGATTTGTCAAACTTGCCCGACGACGACGTCAAGCTGCTCAGGCTACGCTCCAAGAACAAGGAATATGTCATCTTCCCAGGTACACACCTACTCCTCCAATCTTGCTACCGACCCTTCACTGACAAAGAGACAGATGCAAAGTTTATTGCCGTCGCTATTCACAATACTCCTCCTGCATGAAGATCCGATCCAGAAGGCGACATTGCCTTATCGCATCTGCCAAGCTTCCTCACAACATCACGCCATCTACCAGTCAGGACATGATGCGACACTCCGAGTTTGAGCTTGCACAAGTGACTGCCAACTGCTCCATACTCTACGGCATGTTCCACTACCAGTGAGCCTCGGAAATCTCGACCGAGTTCACGTCGACACCTTCCTTGAACCATCGCTCCGCCTCGCTGATCTCGATGTTGTTCCCACTCATCTGTCGCTTGCGCATCTTGCCATCCTCGGCAAAAGTCCAGTCCTCAAGGCCGTAACACCTCATCCACTTGCCCGTCTCGGCGTGCTTGAACTCGTACCAGAACTGCACCGCAATCTTGTTGTCGCCAAATGCGAACAGTTCCTTGCGAAGGCGATACTCCTTTTCTACAGCCCATTTGCCTGTCAAAAAGTCGACAATGGCTTGAGTTCCGCTAAAGAAGTGGTCTCTATTGCGCCAGATACAATCTGGGGTGTAGGCCTATGTTGTGTGGTTAGTACGAGGACACTTGAGAACGAGCGTACGGGAGGAATTCAGGCTGCAAGAGGATCGAGCAAGAACGATAGCAGAGATTCAAGAACATGTATTGAGGTTCGGAGAGAGCTTCCACATTTGGTTTACCTTTGCAACGTCTTCCGGGTTCCTACGGAATTTGATCAGCTTCTTCGAACACCGAACTACAGCAGGAGATGTGTTTTACTGAGCATTCCACAAGTCTTGGGCTTTCTTGACCTTCTCTTGCGCGGTCGCCCGAGTAAACGGCGGCTTAGACATGTTCTTTTGCTTGACTAGACGGTCCTTGATATCAATCAAAGAGTGATGGTTGCTGGTGACGTGTTTTCGTTGTTCATCAAGGTGGACTCGGAAGTCTCCCAGCAGCTGCCCGAGATCGGTCCGGTCCACGACTCGGGGAGCAGACCACGTTTTCTCGGCAACTTCCACACCTGTGGAGCTCTTCTCCGGTGCAAGAGCGGTGGAGAGGCTCGACACGGTCCTCCCTTTGCCATGGAAAGTGCCAGAGACTCAGGGGCTCCGCTTGTTGTGGCCGTATCGGACGAGCCATCGTCTGATTTGAAATCTAGGTGTCTAGATCAGGTAGCTTAGCTCTCATACATAAAAGTGCTCACATCCACCTGGCAATCTTTCCTTGTTCGTTATCAGATCATTTTATTTCGACGCTCCTCAATTGACTTTCTATCACCTTTCCTACAACACTCACATACCTAATCACATTCACAATGGTTCTCAAGGCTGGCGACAAGTTCCCCGAGGGTGTCAAGTTCGGCTGGGCTCCCATTCTCGACGAGGACCCGACCGTCTGCGGTATCCCTCAGCTTTACGATGCCAACAAGGAGTGGGCTGGCAAGAAGGTCGTCATTGTCGCCGTCCCTGGTAAGTCGTTGCAATCGATCTCTGACCTCCCTATGTGCGAGAGCCTTTTACACATGCAGCCATAGAAAGACACAGTTGTTTCCGGATTGGAGATGTATACAAAGAGAGTAGTGATTCTATGGGCTCTCTCTGTATAGACTCTCTTTTGTCAACAACTGTGTATTTCTATAGCTGACACATTACTCTATACCGCTGTGGAAAGAGCGTGAAGGTTGCAGACTTTAGCACACGGGGAGGCTAGATATCTGAAGCAAGATACTAACAATCATTGACAGGTGCTTTCACCCCCAGCTGTTCCGCCTACCACCTCCCCCCCTACGTCCAGAAGTTCCAAGAGCTCAAGACCAAGGGTGTCGACATTGTCGCCTTCATCGCCAACAACGACGAGTTTGTCCTCAACGGATGGGGCAAGGTCAACCAAGTCCCCAAGGGCGATGACTTCCTCATGCTCTCCGACAGCAAGACCTTCTTCTCCGAGAACTACGGTTGGCAGGCCGGTCCCAACAAGGGCGACCGCACTGGTCGCTGGGCCATGATCGTCGAGAAGGACGGTACCGTCAGCTACGCCGAGAACGAGGCCCACCTCCAGGACGTCGAGGTTTCCTCCGTCGAGGCCGTCCTCTCCAAGCTTTAGAAGCGTTCAAGATGAGAACAATCACCCACGCTATGAAATATGGCGTCAAAAGAGACCATATCGGTTTAGAGGGTCATACAACTAGACTATAGAAATGCCGCAATGAATGACAAACATTAATCTTCACACGCAAGATGCACATTTTGAGCAGTGTTCTCTTGGGGGAAGCACTCGAAGAGAGTGAACACGACCTGACAGCGTTCGGCCTTCTGCTCGAAATCCACACGACCACAAGGTGCAACATTAGAAGCACCCGAGGCTGCAGGTTATTGTCTTGACGACATGGCTTTCACAATCATATGTTGCATCACAAACGACCCGCTTCCTTCAGTTGAAATATGGAGCAGGAGATACAGGACGGACTTCTTTCTCACGCGACCCATCGGGACCGACAATGAAGCGGTCAACCTGCCTAAAAGCCTTTTCCTGAAGATATCAAAGACTCGCAGCGGGGCGCGGTTGAAAGAAGAAAAGACCAAGCGACACAGAGGTGCAGCGTTAAAGAGAAAAAATAATGTGGGAGCTTTGGCCACATAGGAGATAGGATCTGCTTATCTCCTTGTGCTCCGAGACGGTCTTAAATCTCCGACCTTGGGTATCAGTTCTACACATTGGCACTTCTTTTGGATTCTGACCTTGTCCTCAAGCAAATCCTCAAATTATCTGACCCTGACACTGCTTGATGACTTTCGGAGGCAACGAGCAAGCTTAAATGGTCTGTATGTAAGGTGAGCGCGAGCGAGACCAAGAACCCCTCAGATCGAAGACATGAATTGTAAGTTGCACCATACGTCGACGCGCTATCTGTCTATCTGTCTGCTTTGCTCGTTTCGAGTCACATGGTTTCCGAGCGTAAGTAGAATGTATACAGAAGAAACATGCAGAACATTTTCATGCAGCTCGGTGGTACATGCGATCAAGGGAGCGATGCATTTGGCTGAACCACTTGAGGAGGTCTAAAGACATATACGCCATCGTCAAGATTGTCTACGCATCTAGAGGTGTCTTTGTAACGACCAAAGATGTTAACACATGTTTTCAAACACGGATCCAATGACAAACAAACAAAGCCTTAGGAATTTCCTTCGTGCGCGTTCTTTGAAATTGACGCGGCATACAAACGCGACCAGCTTTCCTCAAGCAAGACAGATTCATAGAGACAACACCACAAACGCAGCAACACGATCCGTTCCGCGACAACACTACCTTGCTGGCGTCTCCATCTAATACTCTCTGACTCTGAAACGTTGCTCTTTTCTCACCTATCATCGACCGCTGCACACTCTGTGGACATTCCTCTACCTGTTATCGCATACCCCTGGACAATGATGGCGTACTTTGGCCATAACCCCTGGTTTGGTCAGCTGCCGGGGCCTCCAAACCTTCATCCTGGTCGCATCTGTACTCGCCGTAATTGCAATGCTGCTGGACAATATCAAGACTGGACTCAGTTCGTTTCTACGGCACAACTACACACTGTCCTGAGCGATACTTACCGACCTACCGCGGTCTGCGCACGATGTAGAGGCCAGGTTTGGCTCGAAATCGAGTGTAATCGTGTTGTGCTCTTGCCACAGGCTGTTGGCCTCTTCCCACCTAGTGCACCAGGCACACCATATCCAGCCCGACTACAGGTTCATCCTCCCGGGACCCTGGCTATGTATATTCGTTTGCGTCAGCTTCCTGCCAATCCTCCACCCTTCAACCAGGGCCCTGTACCAGCACAGCAAGTTGCTCAAGGTCTTCAAGGTCTTCAAGGTCTTCAAGGTCCTCAAGCACCACCCATCAACCAGGCCGCTGCATTGCCGCCACTCTTCATCAACCAAGGCCCTCCACCCTTCATCAACCAGGGCCCTGCACCAGCACAGCAAATTGCTCAAGGTCCTCAAGGTGCTCAAGCACCTCCCGTCAACCAGGGTCATGCACTCCTACAGCAAACTCAGCAAGGTCCTGCGCTGGCACAACAGATTGCTCAAGGTCTCCAAGGTCCTCAGGGTCCTCAAGCCCCTCCCTTCAACCAGTTCCCTGCTATGCCGCCACCCTTCATCAACCAAGGCCCCGCACCAGCACCCACGTTCAACAGCCAGGGTCCTGCACCTGCTTCAGGCACTCCTCTCCTTCCTGGCACTCCCCTACCACCACAGCGGGTTGGTCAAGGCCCTGCCTCAGGCGCTCCTCAACCACCACAGCAGGCTGCTGCTTCAGGCGCTCCCCTCATTCCTGGCACTCCTCGCGTACCACCTCTGTATGTATTCCAAGCTGGACGACTTCCTGCAATCCCCCAAGCATCGGTTCCTGAAGCATCTCTTCCTCGCGGCGATCGTCAAGTGACTGATCCCGACTGGCCTATTGCGTATCCTGCAATCGCAAGACACTCTGTGGCAGTAGAGCAAGACGAAATGGATGCCGCCGCTGCTGCAGGAACCTCTCTGCTGTCCCTCACAGAAGGCGATCGCTGCATAGTCAACTCACGTCGCTCGGCTGATGGTGAATTTGTTGAGGTCATCAATACTGCTCAGATAACAGGTTGGGTGCCTTGGAATGCGCTCGACATTGGTGATGTATCCTCATGCAGGGAGGAACTCTTCATCAATACCGATGCACTGCAACGTCGCCCCATTGAGGTTACCATCGTCAAGGATGCGGAAGATGACAACGCGCTGGCTAAGGTTGTTCTTGGCCTAACGCATGCGCTTTATGAAGATAGGAACACTTATCAACGTTACAACCCAGAGTTGAACGAAAACTTCGACACTGAGGAGAAGCGAGTCCAGGCTGCCCAGATCTTCTACAATGGAGTGAAGGCAGTGCCGGTCGATCCAGCCCGCGATCCATCAACAGTCAAGCCTCTCTTTGAGCACCTGTCGACACCGGATTACAATGTCAACAGCTTCCGCCACGGTCGTCCTGTCCAAAAGTCCGATGCACCTGCCAAAATCATCATATACATGTTCATCCACTCTCAAATCATACAGACTGATGGCCAGGATGATTTCGAAGACACTGAGCTAGACTTCGATCGAGATGCGGACTCAGAACTGGATGAGTTCGACGATCAGGAGGAAGAAGGCTTACAAGAGGACGAATCTCAAGAAGATCCCCAAGGCGACTCTCAAGACGACCTCCAAGAGTTAGACGCCAGTCAACAGTCAAAAATTTACCCTGGAAAGTCGGGTCGGGTGGGTGCAAGATTCGGAGACCATGACAAACACATCAGGTCTTCCAAACCGACCAAAAGTGTGCATTACAGAGCCGCACGAAAGTCAAGACAACATCACATGTACCACGTATGTGAGTTGGACGCTGAAAACGAACATCTCTCTTGGTTCTGTGAACAGATGGTGGTCCTACTATTCGAAACTACTTGTCGTCCACTTCTCGCCCTCTCCTCCCGAGCATCCGATGCAAGGAAAAAGGACCAAGCCCTTGCTGGAGCTCTTCTTCGCACCGCACACCGCGTGTTCAAGACCACAGGATGGCCAGGAGGTTGTCTCACTTATCCTGGTTTCCTATGTTCTGATGGTCTTAGCTGGGCTAATCCCATCGAGGATGACACCTACATGCAAATGGTTTACACGAAGGACGTTGACGGTCCTTACGAAATATTCCAACGCCCTTACAAAAACGTTGGGGCTAGACGTGTGCTCCTCAAGCTAGGAGGAATAGGCAATATCATAGGGCCTAGGTTCCTGGTTGCAGGTACTCGAGTTGATATTGTCTTTGAGTTCACCAAAGGTTTGACTCCTCACCCCTACTCTTGGGCGGGACCAGTACTCCCTCCCCTCTGCGGAGTCAGCGACATTGATAGGGCACTTTCTTGGGCTCTTTGCATCAAGTGGTCAGAGAACGGTACCGACAAGATAGCCTACATTCGACGTACGATTCCAAACAAGCTCAAGCCCTTCAAACCATGCGCCTTTAGCGTATATGTGATTGCGAGCAAGATATGTTCTTATTTCCAGCAAGAGATCCCGGCCATTGATCGCGAGACCTCAGATCTTAACTTTTTGGCCAGGGGCGGTTTCCGTACCGCAGAACTTGTGACACAGACTCTGGATTACAAGAATCAGACTTTGATCATCGAGCGCCTCGAAGACGTGAAGCATCTGAGTGCCGACCAGAGTCCCCGTTTGCTAACTGATAAGGAGAAGTTGGATAAGTACGAGCAGGCGTTCATCGATATGCCTGAAACTCAGGTTGGCGGTGCACCTCCAGCTGATCACGGACGTTGCGATTTTTGTGCATGGTCGGCCCATCCTTGCGAGCCCCAAGAAGAGATTGATGACGAAGGAAACGAGAGAGCCAAGCCGTGTGTTCATTGTCAGGAATTCAACATGCTATGCTCGTTTTCTCGGATCGTCAATGTCGAAGACTTTGCGACTCATCCTCTTGGAAAGACCGGCACAACCAATGCCATCTCGTCTAGCGATGTCCCAGACGAAGGTTGCCAGTTGGTTATTTATTGAATAGGGTCCGGACTCGTCGGCGGTATCGGCAATGAAATAAGGGGAAAGCTTTATTACACGTCGTTTCGAAGCAAGTGCTGGGGAAATGCCTACTGATGATTACGTTGGGTTTGCTCGGTCAAGAGCTTTTCACTCGATGGTATGTAACTTGAATGAAAATTGTTCTCTCCTCGTTGTGCTTAACATATCACATGCTCGAGGCAAGTGTCATGACGCCTCAGACTCTTGGTCCAACGATAGTCCGAACGTCAGCACACTGCCCTGCCTCTCACTCGACTCACGAGCTGGAGCCTCAATAGATCATTGGTTAATTGCACGATCGTATTGCTAAATACCACTTGCACCTGGATTCAAATGTTCGTGAAACTCAACTTCTACTCTGCCACGTAGAGTTTGAGTCTGGGCATACGGATAGATTGCACAATTACGATGTACCGAGTAAGAGGGAGTGCACACGGTTCTTTCCTTATATGTGCAGACAATTTGCAACGGTGGAGGACGAGGCAGGTGGGGGTGTCTAATGTGCCTTCTACATCCGTCGCTGCCTCAGTATTGCAAGAAGACAGAATAACTTCGCCATCATTCTCGAGGTTTCTTTCTTCTCCAACAACAGAATCATGCCAAAGTAAGTCATCCATTTCTCGTTTTCCTCCCCTGTCAACTACTACATTGTCGCACGATATTGCTCAAAAACTTACCTCTCGCTATACCGGCTTGCACTCTGCCTCCCCAAATTCCAACTCCGTCATCACAGAAAGACTACGCACTATTACACTAGAAAAAGCAACCTTCCTTTAATCAAAATATATTTATCAAGACACTCTATTCCATTATGAATCAAAAGTACCATGGCGGCAGGTCGTGGTAGGCTTCGCCTACCAGGCCTTCAGGATACCCTGCATTGCTCATCTCTGAGCCCCTTGCTACTGACACACAGCTATTTGTGTTAGACAAGGTCTAAAGCAGAGTACTGATATCGTTTCGTCTATAGAGCGATCAAGATCACGACGAAAGGACAGATTGCCGCTGGACAATGGCACCCGTACATGCCAACAATGCCGTCCTCGGTCGGTGTTCCCACCTCCGCTCCGCCTCCTACTGGCAGCTCAACTCTTTAGAAAAGAGTAGAGGATGCTACGAGTACAATCTCCTCTGTATGTGGTTCATTATCACTAATTTTAGGCAACCATAGTAACATGAAATAGTCACGAAGCATCGAGATGGTCCCCAAAGTCATAGACTGGAACAAAAAAGAAGAGAGAAGCGAGAAAAAACAGAGGGCAAAGAAGGCAAAGGAGGAAAACATGGAGACGATAGAGGAGAATTATGCACAAGAGGAGGAAGACCGGTGGGACAAATGGATCGAGGAGTTCACGGCCAGAATTCAAGCCAAGGACAAGGAACCCTCGAAGCGCTCCAAGCGCTCCACGATCCGTGCTCATTCGCCTGGAAGCCCACACACTCAAGAACCTTCACAATAACTATAAAACTCCAACAACTCACCATGGACTCTCTCGACGGATCCAGCTACGATGTTCTGATCTCTGGAACAGGCATCCAGCAGTCCTTGCTTGCTCTGTATGTCTCTTCATGCTTTGCTGTTTGACTTGACCGAGAGCTTGTCTGACTGACGCAGCTTCTTTGCCTAAAGTGCTCTCTCGCGCTCTGGCAAGAAGGTCTTGCACGTCGACAAAGACGACACCTATGGCGGTCCCGAAGCTGCTTTGAGTCTTAAGGAAGCCGAGCAGTGGGTTGAAAAACTCAGTTCTGGTACGTCACCACTTGCCATACGACTCGATTCGAATCCCATCCTGACCTCTGTACAGCAAAGCAATCTAGATTCAGCAATGCCTCAATCACCAAGCCGACCGAAGGAGAGCAGAAACTCTCTCCTTCCAGGGCATACAACCTGTCGCTTGCGCCGACTCTGGTCTACACTCGTTCAGGCCTGCTACCCATCCTCGTGTCATCCAAGACCAATGAGCAACTCGAGTTTATGGCTGTCGGGGGCTGGTTCGTCTTTGAAAAGCAGGATGACGGTGCGCGAGTGGTTCGTGTGCCGAACGGGCGTGAGGACATCTTCGCCGACCCTTCACTCACTCTCAAGATGAAGGGGCAGTTGATGAAGTTCCTGCGTTTTGTAGCTGCGTTTGAGGAAAAGCCTGAAACATGGCAACCTCATCGCGACACTCCGTTTGCCAACTTCCTGTCGGAGCAGTTTGGTCTACCAGCCGTCGACACCCTCATGGCTCTCTGCCTCAGCCTCGAAGTACCGGAGAAGACGACTACTGAGTTCGCTCTACCTCGCATCGCTCGTCACCTTCGTTCAATCGGCGTCTTCGGTCCTGGCTTCGGTGCTGTCATTCCCAAGTGGGGTGGCCTTTCGGAAGTTGTTCAAGTCGCCTGCCGAGCTTGTGCTGTTGGCGGTGGTATCTACGTTCTTGGCCAAGGCATCACTTCGATCGAGCCTTCTCAATCCGAAGAGGACGGTGTCGAGGAAATCCCGAGGGAGCCAGAGAAGCCTGACGTCTCACAAGACATTCACAACCTGATTACCGAAGGCGAAGGCTTTGTCGACACCAACCCAGACAGTCTCGATGAACTCGAGTCTGGTATCAAGGAGCAGTCTTTGGACGATCTTCTTGCTGCAGCTGGATACAGTATCGCAGGTGTAGAGGAAGAAAAGCCCACACCTGTTGCTGAAAATCCTGTTGAGGAACAGAGCGCTGCCGTGCCTTCTGAGAAGAAGTCATCGTACACTGTCCAGCTTAGCAATGG
Organism: Aureobasidium sp. SLJ-2021a; assembly: GCA_019677095.1. Lineage (NCBI taxonomy): Eukaryota > Fungi > Ascomycota > Dothideomycetes > Dothideales > Saccotheciaceae > Aureobasidium > Aureobasidium sp. SLJ-2021a. The sequence continues at coordinate 13,510 of JAHRBU010000050.1, read as the reverse complement.
AGAGAAAGTGTCTGCGCAGTTTATTGTCGGCTGCTCAGACGATCTACCTGGATCCCTTCCTTCTGCCATCATTGGTACCAAGGTCCCAGGAGCTCAACCCGATGCTGTTTCCCGCAGCATCACAGTCATCTCATCACCCATGCAACATTTATTCGTCACTGTTGCCGAGGGTGGTGTCTCGCCCGCAGGTGCCGTTGTGGTCTTTCCCGCTGGCTCTCTTTCGAGCCCAGCTCACCCACCTGTTCAGATCATGGTTCACTCTAGTGATACTGGTGAATGCCCTCAAGGACAGTGTAAGTCTTGACCCTCTTTCTTCACCCTCTCCCCCCTGGAAGCATCATTTGCATGATGAATGATTTTACGAATACTTATCTACATTGTCTGAACAATAATGTCGATCAACACATCTCTGACAACCTGATCGCTTTGGTCTTCCAACCATTCAACACACTCTCAATCGTTATGTTTTCTTGCCAAAGCAATTGCTAATCAAGACTAAACAGGTATCGCATATGCAAGCACTGCAGTTACGGGTCAAGAAGGTCAGAAGCTTCTCGCTGAAGCTGTCAAGTCACTTCTGGCAGCTCAAGATGGCGAGGCTCAAGCTTCTTGGTCGCTCAGCTACGAACAACATGCCGAGGCAGCAGCGCCGTCTCCCGAGACCTGTCAGTCCAGCATCTTGAAGTTCCAGGATCCACCATTGGACTTTGTCTTCGATGATGCGGTGATTGAAAATGTGCAGGCGGCATGGCAGAAGATTCTGCCTGAGGCTGACGACTTTATGGTCTTTGGAGAGCGGGGTGCTGATGACCAAGAGGAGGCAGACGATGAGGAGTGATGAAGGCATGCTTGGACGCATGATAGAACTATTACATCGCACGAATGCCATGACTGTATACCAACGTTCTATCATGTTATCTTGACCATTGCCCATGCTTGCTGCTTAGATACCTGTGCTTCGTGTTGACAAAGTGTGACATGATATAGCTACCCCACATGACGTAGGTGTTTCGTTCCTGCATCACCATCAAAAGTTCACTCCGGTCCTGCCGCCTTGCATCTGCTATAACTTGACATCTTTCTTCTACTTCTTTCCTAAAAGACAGAAACAAACCATTGACTCGAATCCCACCAATTCACAAATTCCCCTATACCAATCCGCCACACATCATGTCTTCCGACAGTCTCGCCCTCTTCCGTAAGAGCATGGGCAACGAGCTCGGTGCACTTGCAGAGCAACACTACCAACACGAGTTCGTGCCTCCCATCTCCGAGCCTTCGTGTTGTTTGCCTACTGATCACATACCACAGCCTCCAATCCTCAGACCGCGAAGCCCTCCAATCAGCAGCATCCCGCGTCTCGATGCACACGACCATCGGCTCTGTCGTAGGCTTCTCCCTAGGCCTCTACCTCTCCTTCCGCCTCCGCGCCAACCGCACCGCCATGTTCAACGCCTTCCGCACTTCCGAAAAGCCCGTCGCTGTGCAATTCGCCGGCGGCCGCACCGAGCCCCTCCCCGACCTCGCACCCATGCTCAAGCCCTCGACCTTTGGCGACATTGCCACATACACGCTCTTCGGACTCGGTGGCTTGTTTGTTGGCGGTGAGACTGGACTGCTTACTGGAGGTTTGAGTGCGCAAAGTGCCATCAAGAAGGACCCTGAGGCCAAGAGAAGGATCGAGACTGCGTTTAGAAAGTTTAGAGCCGAGACGTTGAGGTTGGAGGCGGATCAGCTTGAGAAGGGTGAGAAGGCGCTGGGGTTGTAGGAGATTCTGGAGAGGGATGTGCTGTAAAACGAATTTGCTTTTTGCTCTTTATGATGGAAATGACAAACATCCGATACTCTTTTGTCGCTCCTTATTCACCGGGACTCAAGGTGGTTATGAAAATGGCTGGAGAGTGAGTGCTGACACTGAATAGGGCCGCTCATCTACTTCTGCAGATCTGATGTTCGATGGCCATTAGTTCTAGAGTGATGGTGCGTGACAAACTTCGATATCACAAAGTAAGTCTTTCACCTTTCGTTTGTCAACTCGTTCCGCCTTTCACCTCTCGTTTGTCAGCTCGTTCCGCCTTTCACCTTTCACTTCCAGGAGGTGCTGTGTTCTGACGATACTTTCTACCCAGTTCTAGAGGTGTCCAAGGCTTGCTTTGCCTGTTCAAACATCGTCTCGTTCTTTCAGGAAACATATCAAGCTGGAAAGTGCTGGAAATGGATGAAGGTGTATATGAAGACTTCATCTTGCTCACGTTCTTCTCATCTTTTTTGCATCTACACTTCAGGTCGCTTAGGCATCACACCAAGGATACTTTCTCTCACTCGCCCTACAACGCGGTATCCTCACTCACGCTCATCAATCATTGATTGAGCAAACTTGGTTCGATCGAATCACTCAACTGCTCGTTCGGAAACATTGTCAGCACATATATAACACATCAAGAGCACCTCATCTCCAAGATGTTCTCAATTGGATACCTGTCCTCACTTGCTCTCATCTCATTTCTATCTCACCTCTGTTGTAGGGGGAGAGCATCTTCGCCGATGACTGATCCATCAACCTGATCCATCACATTCTTCATCTCTACTGGAAGATTTCAGGAAAGATGCTCAATAGTCCCTCAGACCAAGGCCAGGACGTATACAAACTTCTACGCTAGACATGGACGGCAAAAGCACCAACAGCTACTTGCTCACCACATGTTGCAATTGATCATCTTCTCAAACGCAACGTTCCTTCTCACAATGATCATCACAACGACGATGCATGATACCTCAACTCTTACGATCCAGTACAAAGCACCTTCCTGTTCTCCAGCACGGATGCTTCCTTTTCGGCGTACTGGTCAACTTCACACTCATCACCTTCATGCCCGCGTCAGCTACACAACAATATCAACATTGCCAACGACCATCACCATGTCCAGCCCTTCTAGAAAGACTGCCAGTGCTCAGGTCCGGAGTTTGATCTTTAAGCTCCCCCTGGAGCCCCTCATCATCATTTACAAGTTTGTACTATCCACAGTTCATCTACTGCGCCAACACTGCTGGCGCACTGTTCGCTGTCTGAGAACTTCTTCTGATCGCGTTCCTTCTGGCTTTCGTCGTTGTGTTGAGTCCTTCTGCCTGACTTGGTGGATCGACACAATGCCAAGCCTGCAGTGCAGCGATATCGCCACGAGAGATGTGCCATCATTGAGTTCACCTGGAGACGAAGTTCTATCCTGACTTATATATATGAGCACTTTTGGTTGGATCTTTACCGCCATTGGACTACACCATTGCCACAGATACAGTTGTGTTCGCTTCCTGACAACCATGCCTACTTCCAAGAGCCCAGTCAACGCCTCCAGCGAGCAGCAACTCACCTCAAACAACATACGTTTGTCCAGCTGTATCTCGATCTCCTGACTTTTCCCTTACCGCCGGCTCGCTTTACAATCAGTTTCTGGTATGCGCAAGGAGTAGAAGCGACAGCTTGCAACAACAGCCACTATCGTATGGATACGCCGACCACCTCACAACCGCTGCGTCGGAGGAGCCGCAGTCCAAGCCAAACCCTCTCAACACCAGCTTCTACAACTACAAAGAGTGTCTAAATCAGGAGCGAAGAACTTCTTTCCGAGTCACTGGCAATCTCAGACCCGACGGTTCTTTTGGTACTATCCACGAAGTCATCTTCCGCACCTGGTAACAACTCATGTTGAGACATATGTGCAATCTTCCACAACAAAGACCATCTCACATGAGTTTGGAACGAGAGGTTCCGCGCACCATGCCTACTTTCACTGGCAATACACAGATCGGCAACACAAGGACCCAACGTCACTGCTGTTGTGGCTTATATACATCGGATTCTTTGCCTGACTACCCTGTTTGGGGTCTACCGCGATAAAGGCAAGATTGTCCGCCTCACTGGACTTTCGTCACAAGAGTATCGGATCCACCACCCCCTGCTTGCTTACACACCAATGGTTTCAGCAATGGTATATGAGGAACGTTGTTGTTTGTAAGATTCGATGAACTTTGCAGAGACCACAGCTCGAGCAGTGGACTCATTTTGACATCCTAAGCATAGCAGAAGGACAAGGGAAAGATCCGCGAACACTATCACCGCACACACATATATACGAAGATTCTCGCGCGTCAAGTTCCTGGAAACAGCGTGCGAGACCTTATCTCATTTCTTTGAGACCACAATCGGCGCAAAACATCTCATGACATCTATATATAAAGCAGCTACCGACTCACCGATCGCCAGAATCAACAGCCATCACAGAGCACAAAGACACCTGGAACCCAGATGATCTCCTCGGCACATTGCGGCCACTCACAGCAAGGCAGTCATCACTATTCTCGAGAACGCGATTGAGAAGGCTGGAGAGGCTGGAGAGGCAGTCTCGATGCTCTCGTCCCACACGCACAGACAGTCTTGCGAATTTCACGAGCGCATGCGCCGGTTCTTGTCGAGACACCAAATCGAAGCTCAAGGAATGGAAGCTCGTCTCGAGGCCCCCAAGAAGAAGGAAAAGGGCATGGATGACCAAAGCACCACTGCGCAGGAATCCATCTCTATCGCCATCTCTATCTCCTCTGTGCATCATTCCAGCCCAGTCATGGCGGGCAGAGGCAGGAGGTCCAACGCCTTCAACCACCAGACCTTACCTTCTGATCCTCCTGCTCAATATGCCACCTCTCTGCAAAGAAGTCGGACATGACCCCAAAGAAACCCGGAGCGTTTTTATATACAGCCGTGCCAGTGTGCTTGGCTTCTCCGTCAGGAGTCGATCCCTGCCGATATAACACCCAACGTGCTAAAGACCTACAACAGGTTCGTCGGCAGCACAGAGAGAGAACAAAGCAAGAAGAGAGCTTGATTAAGTGAACCCATGACTCTCAAGCAGACGTCATTTCTCGGAGCGCAAGATTCGACACATCGGCCTTTGTCAAACTTGGCTTTGCGCAGGCTCTTGAGTGAGCTGTCGCGAATGCATCGAGAGTCTTCCTTGAATTTGAGATTGTCTGTCGCAGGCTCGCCATTAGTTATGTCAAAATCATGCGCTTCGTCTCTTTGCACACGACATAGGATGACCGAGGAAGACCGAGGAAGACCTCCAGGACTCGCAGGAAAATGAGTTCGAGATGAAAAGCTGTCCTCTTACCGCATGTTTCGTGTGGTCATGTGGAATCATGCTGAGATCTTCAGTCAACCTCGCTACGTCAAGGGGCCCGACCCTTGATAGGCTATGCCCTTTGCTCCTTGTTGTCTCTTTCTCACAGCTCCCAGGGTGAATCCATCGGCTCTCATCTCGTCAGTAGCTGTTCTGGATATGGCGGCTTGGGTCAGGGCAACGAGGCCCAGCACGCCCCTGCTACCGACGCAGACACAAGCAGCAAATGACCACTGTGCTTTAGCGATGATATGGCCGATTGGAAGGCTGCCGCAAAACCTGCTCGTGTGCAAGATCACATGCTTTCGACCAGTGTGCTCTGTCATTACAAAAGATGCATATACATTCGGAAGCGATTTTTGGAAAGACCGCCCCAAGGAGATAGAGGAGAGAAGCTGTCTATATATACGGATGCGACTTTTGGAAAGACCATCCGAGAGAGATAGAGCCTGGCTGTGGCTCTTCCTCACCTTCCAGACCCGCGGTCGCTGCCCCAATAAAATATCCACCACTAGAGAGTGCCTCTAGCTTTGAGATGAATTCAGAAGAGGAGTACCAGGCCATAGGGAGCTCTCTCGACAATGAGAAAGAGAACAGAACGCTGCAACATACAATGATAGATCTCGCGGCAACAACATCAATTAGATCTGCGATTACATCGAACCTGTTCGTCGAACCAGCCAGCTCAGGCCCAGCAGATTACAGCGTCCGGTGCAAAAGCAGGTCGCGCAGTCTACCCAGTCTCTGCTCCTGTCACCACAATCACAAGCGAAGGTACTTACACATTGTCGCATGGACAAGTGTGTTAAAACGAGAGAGGAAAAGCGCAACACCTGAAAAGGGGCTGCCCAAACAACCATGCTATGGGGTACACTACCTCAAAGGGCCGCAACGAACATGGAAAGAAACAGTATGGGGACTTCACTCAGCCAAGCTCTGGATGCTGCATGCAGCGACCAAAAGTATGCAGAGAGCTGAGCATCGAAGAGGTACTCCAGCACAACGTATCCGTACAATACCTCAGGAAGCCGCCGCCAGAGAACCTTATGGATGCAATCGTCAAGGCGAACTTGGGTGCACTTTCTCAGCGAACTGTCCCGCAACCCACCCGGCCAGGAGTTCGACGATGAGGCTGATACCATTCCTGACCCGGACTTTAAAGAAGACACCCTCCCTTCCGTCATCGGTTCAAGACAGATCCGCCCCGACCCCTCCACTGTCGACTACTACGGACCGTCCTTGATTCGTGAGCGTCACGGGAAGCACCCTGACTCGTATGAGTGGCTTACTCTCATCCCTCTGGGTCAGAACCGCCTTGCGGACATGGCCAAATCCAGCGAGTACAACTCTCCATCCAGCCGTTTTTGCTCACGAGACCGAGCATTGCAGTAATATTTTGGCCTTTGCGTCGGTGGTACTCGAGATCGTCGAGATCGTCTCGTGCACTGAGAAGACATTGAGTTGATCACCACCAAACCCGATCAGAACTCCCGCTATATATTTTCCATGAGACTATGCTCCTTTTTGTATCACTCGAGGTCTGTGTTGTCAATCCTGCAATGTTCAACAACAGCTATCAGACGAAGAAAAGCGCCGCAGATGCTTGGAGGGCTTTAACAAGTACACGCTGGGCAGTGCTACCACAGTCATTACACGGCTTGGCCCAAGTGCGACGAGAAAAAGTTCGGTGTCTCTGTCGAATCCATTCTTGTTCGTGAGGCAGCCGCTTGTGCTGCTCGCACTGCCAAGGCATACATCAATGCTCCCAAGAAGACAATATCGGTTTGAACGACTGTCTCAAAATCGTTGCCAAAGTCTCAGCTGCTCAAGCCCAAACGCCCCTGCCAGAAAACATCGGCTAATATCATGAGGTTACGACGCCCCTGAGAAGAAAGATATTCCTCTGGACGATTACATCAAGACTGTCACGAGAAATCGTTGCGAAGCTTATTCCGTAGCTCGAGCTCGACGAAGCACAAGAATGGTTTTCGTTCAACCTTGGTCGCTTCCAGTCCTACGAGACCATGCAAGACAAAGCCTCTATCGGACAGGTCACTATGGTGCAGAACGCAGAGACTCGCGGCCAAAGTCCTCTGTTCTGTCGGGACGACACGCCCCCACTCAGCGGCGTCCCCACTGGTTATATTTCAGTGCGCCAACGACTCCTCGAACTCGGCCAGCATGGTAACCTGTCTTCCTCGCGTCCACAGCGAGCAACGCTCTTTCCTGAAGTTGGCAAGTCCCGTTCGACAATGACTCGCTCACAATACAGCAAGTTGATCAGGGCCCCTCTTGTTACAGCACCTTTGGACTTGAAGAATCCAGATCGTGCCTGCGCCGTGACCAAGTTCCGCGCGTCCCTCCTTGTGTGGGCACAGAAGTTCAAGAAATAAGTCTGGTCGCGTTATCGTATGTTGCCTTGGCTCGCCGCCTTTTGCAAATGCTGATGACTTTTTCAACCCAATGGCGCTAAAGACACCTCTAACAGGTTGGAGTAAAGTTCCTTTAACGAACATGGGTTTGCTCAACGTGCTTTTCCATTGCCAGATATATAACGATGCTGCTATACAACCCCGACAAGCGTCGTGCCTACCTCGAATCCGTGAGCAGGGGGCTGTGGCGTACTACAACAACCAGTACCGTATGTGGACTGCCTTCCCACTGAAGACCAACTCTAATCAATTCAAAGACTGGCAGACCCGGCACACAGAAGGAGTTTTACATCTAGTTCCTGAAGGGACGTGACCAAATTATCATCGAATGTCAGAATAGACATCGATGAACCAGCCCACATCAGCGGAGTCACGAGCGAAGAACCCGGAACACAGAGACCTCCAAGAGCAATGAGGCTCTGGAACAAGTCTCGCAACTTGTTCAAAAAACTAGAACAAGCAGAGAAGCAATCCGAAGAGTATCAAGTACCATAGTGTGTTAAAGAGCCGCCAGCACAAGACCAAAGTGCCTGTTGCTGTCCTCAAGCCCACTAAAGTCACAGAGGTACTGATTGCGTTTGACACTGAGTGTCATCCAGTAACTACTCTTGCCGAATGGATCAAGGAGAAGATCCCTGGACTGCCAAGGGGCGGTTCTGTGGGCTTCCCAAGGAACCCCAAAATGATCAAGCGTCCCCAGGTTACTTCAGTGACGAGTCCAGATCTCTCATCAAGTATAAGCGACAGTTATACAAGGAAAATGACTTTGTCAGGTCCTTCAACACGGTCAAGGTCGATGACCATGCTGGTGATGGAGAAGACTTTTTTGAGCGAAATCGGGCGTGGCAGCTATAACCTGCAACTAGAGAGGCTCAAAGAAAGTGAAGATGCTGGCCAAGGGCGGATAGTGGATGGAAGGACAGCTGAAGAAGATGAAAATCGCTTCGAAGGCTTACAAGATGAACTTTGGAGTTCTAGCCCCTGAATCCAAAAGTACGTCGCCCGCAGAGCCAATCACAACTTCTTACCACCAAGGCCCTATCCAGACTCGGCTCTATCACTCTCCAACAGCTCTCACGACAGCACCAGCAGCGACGAAGGCAATTATGCCAGCGACCGCACCAACCAGAAGGGCAACCCCTTCGACACCCCCATCATTCGTCCCGAGAGCGTTTGGAATGAGGAAACGCGATCTTCTTCCTAGAATCTCTGTTACATCCTTTTGGAAATCTCCTACCACAATTTCTTCCATTTATCATCACCACAACACGCCGCTACACCAGTTAATCATTCTACTAACCGCCCTACCGACGTCATCATGTTCGGCATCATCGGTCTCTAAGGAACCTCCGTTCTAACCGGTATCGACTACGTCGATACGCTCGGTCTCACCGCCGCCTGATATAATAACATATCGGTCGTTTAAGCCCACGGACGCTCTCGCACCCGCATGCTAAGCGTTTAGCCTGACCGCTTTGACATTGCACGATATGCAATCATCCTGGAAGCTTGAGTGCAGACTATGAGAGAGGCACACTCAAATCTACATTCTCTAGTCTCGTTCATGATGTTCGGCGTCAGCCACACTGTCAAGATCAACGGCATCCCTCTCAGGGAGGAGATCTTCGACATCCTCTCCGAGATCGTCGATGCCCAGCTGAATGGCCGCGGTCTGGTCGAGGATGTCTTGCAGGAGCTTGAGGGCATGAAGACCTCGCTCGTCGACCTGAGAAGAGTCTGCCTTGTCAAGGACCTTCTCTCCCTGGTCAAGGCTCTGACCCACATCTCCGCTTCATGAACACTGACTACGAAGCTGGGGCATTGGATATTGTGATTCGCAGCATGAGACAACTGAGACGAGCCGCACGACCACTAGCATGGATTCTGTTTTCGTACTGTCGGCTCTAAGATAAGAAAGCACGTCACCTTAGAGTCAACCATCTCCTGGACAGAAGCGCCTTGAACAGACACGCATCACGGCAGCTGACGAAGTCCAAAGTACCTGTCATACGACAAGAGAGGTCCTGTAAAGTTCACCCCACTGGTCAAAGGTCATACCAACCGCTACAAGGAGAAGGGGTGTGAAGAACGTGAGCTGCAGTAGGTTGTGATCTGTTGCGCTCGCATAGTATGCAAGTGCGAACGAGATCAGCTCAGGAAGGTGTTAAGGAGGATATTTAAAGCGATTCGGTGAACTGATTCAGCTGGCAGCAGGCCATCGACAACAACACCAAAGCAACGGAAGTCTGGCTGCCCAATGTCTTACGCAGCTGGTCCGCTATCTCGACATACACCGCATGACTGTGTTGACATCAAAGGATGTCGATGAAGACATGGTCCAAAAGCACACTCAGGAGGCAGAAAGCCGCCGCCAAAGAGCGCAAGCACTTACAGAGAGTCGAGAAAGTATCGGCACACACCAGAGAAAGAATCGACAGATCGCGGTGTTCTGTGAAGTGACCACTCTAGACTTAAAGCAGGGACCCAGCCTTGATGTATATGTTAATTAGGAAAATCTTAGGCAACTATCACTACAAGTGTTATTATCTAGACGGTAAATTTCGCCAGGTTAGCCATAACTAGATTCGTCACGCTAAAAAATTTAGTAGTGAGCGGTTAAAGGAAACCGTTAGATATCGGTATAAGTAGGGTCAAATACTAGAGGTGATGGAAAAGGCGGCCATCTGTCAAATACGGAGGCGGATATGGCCACTCGCCATCTGAACACTTATGCAGCCCCCATCAAGAAGGCCAACGAGACAAAACTCTACATCAAAGACGACGTTATCGGTGTTAAAGACTAGCATAAGGCCTACCTAACAAGCAGCCGCCGGAAGGCTTTTTGCTCGGCTCGTTAACATCCACGAAATCGACGTGAGCGCCGAGGGCTTCTGCCACGGGGCCAACTTTTTCATGGCTCGTAGGTTGACTTCCTATAAGGGTTGGTTCGACAACATCCACCTCGATCTCTGTTTAACCATATACGCCGTGGCCATGCATGGTCTACCGACAAGATCACCGGAGAAACTTTGGCCAGAAGTTGGCTGTATCGAGGTCCGGTCTGCGGTGACACGAAATCACCTGTTAGTTTTCTATCCGTCGATTAGATGTCTTCACATGACCACAATCATGACATCTCTCGCGAGTGCTTGGCTATCCATCTGGAAGTTGAAGTCGACAACAAGATGCGGGATCAGATCCCACCGACCGGAGGGCCATCGTAGTGCAGAAGGAGATTTAGTCGGATATCTCTGGGCTCCGTTTCTCAACGAGGGCCGATGGATTGCCGAGGGCTCTTGAACGTTTCTTCGAACAAGCGAACGGGGCAAGAATATGAGGGATTCGTCAAGGTATTGGGATGGGACCGGTGCCATTTTTCCTTCTGTTGAAAAGATCGACAGCTCGGGGAGGAGATGCTTAGTATTCGAGATTGGAGAATACAGTGACGAAAAGCTCATGGTTGATATAACTCCAATCAACTATACAAGTGCGATTGCATCTCGCCATACAGGCTCCTCCTTGCTTTCCGCCGGTTCCTTGGCAAAACACTTTCCTTCGAGCCACCTGGCAAACGTCACCGAAGGTACATCTACCAACCGCATAAACACATCAGCCCACCATATGCACACGATAGTGACACAAGCCGCCATGAGAACAAAACACGTCTCTTTGCGATCCTTGCCAATGATGCTCCAAAACGTGTCCAGCAAGCCGTAACCCAAAGTATGAATCACAGACCCGTGTATCAGATACAAGGAAAAGGATATCTTGCCGAGGTATTGCGATACACAATTGGTGAAGAGGCTCTGAAGCATACGGTGGTTGGAAGTCGACCAGACGATCATGAGTGCCGCCCATGAAGTCCAGTATCTCCACTTGTCGATGATGTACCCGGGTACCAGAGGCATGATGGTGGACCAGACAGGTGTCTTTTCTACGTTTCTCTCAGGCTGACCAGCCAGGAAAACACCGCACATGAATACTGTAATGTACAAGGCGGACCAAAGGATCTTTGATGCTGTGCTCGTGTGGGTCTTCTGGAGTGCGTTGGACGTGGCGCTTCGCCGGATGTCCAATTCGGCCATGAGGAAGCCGCCGTAGAATAAAGTCATTGTCCAGTAATCGACGCGGTGAGTCCATGCGATCAAGCAGATCAAGCCCAGCATGCGAAGGATCGGCCGCAGGCGAGAAAGTCCGAGCTGAGTGACGTACAGGATAATGGATGCTTTCTGTAAGACTTTAGCTAGGAAAACACGATATGGCATTGAAGATTCGACTCACGTATTCGACGGGGATGGTCCATAAATGACCGTCCAGATAAATACCCTTCCCTTGCCCAGTCGAGGAAAATGGATTCATAAAGCCCCAAAAGCTTCTGATCCAAACCCAGAATTGCTCAGTTATGGTATCATAACGCCGGGCATGATGCTCACGGACACCAGGCAAACGGGAAGAATCATTTGCAAGTTCCTTCGTCCGATCATAGAATCCGCAGCGCACAAGAAGTACAATCATCAAGGTGGAGGCCGCACAAGGTAAATATAGTCGGACCACTCTGCGAAAGACAGACGAAGACAAGCCAGAAAATAACGCATTGCGTTCTCCACTACGCATCTGTTTGACAGGCTTGTAAGACAGAGCGTATCCGGAAAGAACGAAAAACAGAGAGACCATAGAGGGACCGGTGTAAAAGGACTTAATGAACGGCAGGCGTAGAAACTGATAATGGCCTTTGCTCCAACCGGTATAGACATCGTGCGTCGAATACGAGAGATGATAGAAGTAGACCAGCAAAGCAGCGATGCCGCGCATGCCATCTAACCATGCCGTCGGTTTTGGAGTGGCATTGCCGGTCGTTGGTGTGGTAGAGGGGTAGAGGATATTCTGAACGGGTGTCGGAATGAGAAAGACCAGAACTTGCTTTGCGGCATGTGAAGCAGTGGAGCGTGATGGAATGGATATACTGCCTCTCGCACGAGATCCAAGAGCTGCGATATCCCGACGGGCTTGTTCGATGTCCCACCTCGAATTTGTCTGGTCTTGGGTCATGGTCGCCTATAGTAGGAGATTTGATGGGAGGAGAAAGAGTCAGTCGAGTGCTGGCGCATCCAGAGTGCATATCAATGCATGCCTGCGGCAAGAGGCCCTGCTAGGAATCTGAAACGATATTGGCTGATTCTGGGGAATCGGGTTGGGAAGTAGGGACGTCGCAACGGCGTATCGGCGGGTTCGTTATAGGGGCTTAGCTAGCAGCAAGCTTTTGGCTAAGGTTTAACTAGCGTTCAGCTGAGAGGCGTTGGGATTATTCCATGACTTGGATCCATCACTTGCTATCACTCTATAATTGCAAATATTGGCTAAACAACTTGCAAAGAAGAATATGGCATGGTAATGTAAACAGCTTAACAACTCGCTAACCTAAACAAAGTCTCATTATTAAAGATAACACCCAACCCGTTCTCTATCGCGACAGTGAACCCGTAAAACTCTACTCCTACCTAGATTGCAAGTACACTGCCACAACAACAATGGCCATAGCCGTGTTATTAGCTCTAGGCTCAAATTCGCGACTGCGATTTCTCGTCCTTCTAACTTCTAGTCTTTATGGTCAAACCCGCCTGGCCTCCCTATGTACACTACCACCGCCATCGTCAAGAAATCTCCATTTTCACCCACATAGATACCATTCCAACAACCCCGACTAAGCGCACGAAAACCACGCCACTATACAACAAGAAACATCACAGATATGAGAGAAGAAAACAAAATCGCCATCGCCCACACCCACACCCACGCGAAACTTCGGTTAGGGGGGGGGGGGGGGGGGGGGGGGGGGGGGGGGGGGGGGGGGGGGGGGGGGGGGGGGGGGGGGGGGGGGGGGGGGGGGGGGGGGGGGGGGGGGGGGGG
>JAHRBU010000005.1:732360-954958 GCA_019677095.1 Aureobasidium sp. SLJ-2021a | reverse complement strand
CCCCCCCCCCCCCCCCCCCCCTCCCCCGGAAACAGCAGATTGTCTGGCCGTTGGGTTGCCGAGCTGCGCTACTCGTACCTTGGATAGCCAACTCTGATTCTGACGCAGCAGCCTTTCGCAGGATCACCAACGTTGCGTGTGGCGGGTTGGCTGCACCTCGCCGCTCTATCCACTACTATTGCTGCACCTGGCACCTGCTGCTTGCTTATCACCCTTGCGACCCTTTTGCCGCTCGTCAGACGAGTCTTCGTCTTTGTGCTCGTCTCTGTCCTCTTTTACGTCTCCTCTACCACGACGGCGTCCATGTCATACTGATCCACCGTCGACCCCCCATGTTTCGTCAACCCTCTCAGCTTCATGACATGCTTTAACCTGACCGGTACGCCTTTTATATGCATATAACTCGGCAATACTGGGGCCGCTCTTGTGCACTATTAGCGACGAATTATTTGCAAGGCTCTAATTAGAGGGACCGACTGATCTGAACAAGCCGGCTAGAAATCGATTCCACCCCAACACATCTGGCTTCCTGATATTCGGTCATCACTTCCCCCACCATTCCGCCAGCCATGTCGAACCCCCGAAATAGCACGAGACCGATGCTTGCACCAAGCAGCAGAAAAAGAAGCGGTAGTACGACCGACGACTACCAACCCACGACGCCGCGACTCAGCGCGCGCTTCTCCGATCAACCCGCTGAAGAAATCCCCGCCGAAGAGTCGACTACCAACACCCCGACCACAGGAACCTTCAAGTTTCTCGCCGACAACCCGGTCGCCGCTGACCAGCACAGTGGCAGTATCGGTGTGAGTCGCGAAAACTCGCGCCGCTCGGTACATTCGCACCAGTCTAGCGATTCGCAAGATATAGACATGGATGATGGCGATGATGACGGCCACGACCAAGCAGGCTCGGATAACGAAAGCGACGAAGACGGAAAGCCGTCCAGGAAGAAGAAGAAGGGCCAGAGATTCTACTGCACCGACTTTCCACCATGCAATCTCAGCTTCACTCGCAGCGAGCATCTGGCCCGGCACATCCGGTAAGCACATGGCTCAAGTCTGGCATGGCGTCTCATACTGACAAGTGGCAGAAAGCACACGGGTGAACGGCCCTTCGAATGCCACTGTTCCCGCCGATTCTCTCGACTCGACAACTTACGTCAACATGCCCAGACAGTGCACGTCAACGAAGAGATTCCTGGCGACTCACTGGCAGCGACCGGGACCAGGTTCCAAAGACAGATCCGAACGGACCGCGTACGCCCGCCGAACGTGAGACCTAGAGCATCAACTGCCGGAAGCGGTGGACACAGCGCATACAGCAGAGGGCACAGCAGAAACCTGTCAGCTTCTAGCGTCCTGTCGACGACGTCGAGCCTAGCCATGTCGGACATTGGAGAGAGCCGTCCGCGCCCCTCCCCTCTGATGCTGAATCAGGATCCCGTGGCGAGAGCGAGACTGAGTCTGGACACGTTCAATCCGGCAATTCCCAACAACGGTCCTCAGTTTGGTTACTATCAACAGCCGCCTAGTGGTTACAGCTCTCCCACTTCATCTAACTTCTCTGCGGGTGAAAGCAGCCCTAGGTTCCAGGCCAGCATGCAGTCACCATCCCTGCCAACCAGGTCGTCTTTCTACAACGGCCCTAGAACACCCTCTCGCCGCCTGTCCGTACCCTCTGGCGTCAGTCCCTACTCGCCACAGATGGCAACCTACCAACCAGTCTACTTTGCCCCCCTGCCTTCCGCTCCCGCTCCTCAGTACTCGAGCCCGAACAGCATGGTCGCCAGCCCAACCGCCTCCACCTTCTCGCACCACCGTCGTGAGTCTGACGCCGAGCTCGAGTGGAGGAGAAGGACATGGCATCCTGGCACTCATGCAAACTATGCCAGTCGTCCTGCAACCAGCGGTTTGGCTTACAACCAGACTCCTGATGACGCCGCTCCTGCTCTTGCCTCTCAGCCGGCAGCAAGTCAGATCACCAGACTTCCTGGTATCGAGAGTTTCGACCACGTTCCTCCCCCTCCTGCTGTTCCAGCACGCAACGTCACCAGCCCTATGCAGATTGATTCTACCCGTCGCTCGTCGATACTTTCGGGCCCGGTTGAGGTTTCAACTTCGGCCCCTGGTGACCGAAGAAGCATAGGTTGGGAGCACAATCTCCATCACGGCCTCAACAGGTTGGAGATCGCTCATCCTCCAGTGGACCAGTCCCGCATACTCCCAAGCCAGCGACCAACCGCAGCAGCACCTCGTTCCGAACAGCCGCAACAGCCTGCTCCTGGCTACGCGCTGCCTCAGCTGCAACCACTTGCTGATTTGCGCTCGGTTGCTGCTGACGACCGTGCAAACAAGCGCCAAGCCTGGTATGGTGGTCCCATGGGCCCTCCTCAGGGAAGCCAGCCGATCATGATCGCGCATCGGACCTCACCAGAATCCAGCAGTAGCGAAGGCGTCCCCACACCCTCAACTTCCCAGGGCAGAGAATTGCATCCAGCCATCATGCACGCGAATGGCATGGTTGAGCTCCAGCCCCCAGATGCCGTGCTGACTGATGAGCAAAGAGCTCTTCAGGCCCATTACCAGGGCAAACCTGAGCCAATCAGAGCAGACTCTGGCTTCCACAGCTATGTGCACATGCCTGGTCAAGCACCGACTGTGTACATGATGCAAGCTGGTCACAACATGCAGGTCCAGTCTCCCGAATGGCGTCCTGCACCTATCAACCAGAGAGCCAACCCTGATATGGGCAGACTCGAAGCACTTGTTGCTGTTGCTACGAGCGAGAACCGAGCTGTCGAACACCGTGGCTAAACTCGATTAGCCACCCACAACCAAAACACCGACTACCATACTTCCCAACGCCCATTTACACCTTATAACTAATGTTTCATAATATAATGAAACTGCCCCGAGAAACGACCACGACCCGCGAACGACATGTCACGATTCTTCTTCTTTTACTGCGTCCTTTTGAGCGTTCTTTCTTGGATCTTTTGTTTTGCTTTTTCACTACGTTTCGAAGCGTGTTCTCGCCATGACATTTCCCCACTCCCCCAAATACCCCTATTCCCCTTTCCCTCTTTGATTTCTTGTTGTTTCTATTTTGCAAGCACATAAAGCGCTGTTATGTTTTTTGTTTCTCCTTACTCTCGTTTTTGAATCTTTTGTTGGGTGCGGTCTCAGTCAAGTTATTATTTCGATACCCTGATACCCCACTTTTTTTTTTTCTTCGACTTTACTCTTGCTGTTTGAACTTTTTATCCATCTATCTACACGATCCACGAATCTCCTAGTTTTCAAGTTAGTTGCTCTGCATGCAGCCTTGTTTGTTCTTGAGCAGGTGGTGTTAATACTAAAATCTTGATTTTGCCCTTGCTGGTTGAACATTTCAGAGCCGTGGCTGCTCCTTCTTTTGTGACGATCGAGTGTATATGTTCCTCCCCTTGAATACGGGTGGGCAGGAATGGATACCAGATAATGGGAACTGACTGGTCCTATGGTGCTCGAGACTTTCTTCCTTGGGATTTCTATAAGCAATCCTATTCTAACTAGTATTCCTGATCTAAGAGCCCTGTCACCCTCACTTTCCAAAAAAAATAATGAGCATCGCCTTCTTCCTATTCCTTACTTCTGATCTTTCGTCTACCCGGGTAATGCATGCCTACCTTTGATGCAAAAGAACAAAGAAAAAACGCCCAAACAATGCCATGCTGAATAACCCCAACGCCATGCTTTCCATATAGAATCCCCAACAACAAAAACAAAAAACAAAAGAAAGCCCCTATTAGACGGAAAATGCAAAAAAAAAAAAAGAAAACAGCTCATATGCTTGCCTTTGCCCCTCAAGCAACGACACCGGCCAATCCCTCGCGCATGCGTTCAACGCCCTTGACACCCACTCCCTTCATCCTGCCCAACTCGCCCACATGTCTGACTTCGTCGTCCATCTCGCAAAGCGCATTGACAATCATCTCTGCCTTTTTGGCGCCCACGCCCTTGAGCAGACGGATCTGGGCAACGTCGCGGCTGTTGATGATGCGCAGGATGTGCTTGGAGCGTGGTGTTTGGTCGGGACCCGCGTTGATGAGCGAATGTGCCAACTCGTCTTCCGAGTCCGAGTCCGTGGCTTGACGTTGTTGCGAACATTGGGGTTGTGGTGCTGTGGTGGCTTCGTCGCGGAAAACGCTCAGGTTGCGGCGGATGGTGGGTCTGCTGCTGCGCGGTTTTGTAAAGACGGATTCGTCTTGGTCGTCTTGATCGTGGGCTTCGGGTTGGTAGTCGTCGTCGTCTTCTTCGGTCAAAGGCACGCCGCCGCTGGATTTGGGTCTGCGCTCTTCTTCTTTGCGGTTGATTTTTTCTTGCAGCTTGAGCATTTTTTGCGCTAGCTTTTGGTTGTCGGGGAAGTAAGGGAGGGCGAGCTGGTACATTTTGAGGGCGCTGACTTCTTCGCCGCGGACCGTGTGCTGCTTGGCCATGAGGAGGTATTGTAGACCTTCGGCGCGTGCTGATTCTTGGTCGATGACTCTGCGCTCCAGAGCGATCAAGCGTGCTTGTACGTCGGGTGAAATTTCGGTGCCTGCTGGTAGCTTTGTGCTGAGGGCCTGTTCTGCAAGCTTTTCGGCTACTTTTCTTTCGATGAGCTCCTCGATCGACTTTTGGGACATGGCCTCTGGTCTGGCTGCTACAGTCGGCTTCAGAACTTTGGATGGTCGGTTGATGGTGGGTACAGCTTCACTGCTAGTGCGCTTTTGTGCCTCAGCGGTCCGTGGGTGGCCTTGTCCAGAGAGATGGCCAGGTCTCGATATGGCTGCTGTCTTGGGCTTATCGGAATAAACAGAGAAGGCTTTGACTGGCTTCTCGATCTTGTCCTTTTCGGCTTGCTCCTTGCTAGGGACAACATTGTGCGACAAAGCTTTGGGCCGCAGAGGTTGACGGTTAGCCAGAGGGATCGAAGGGATGCCGGACTTGGATTCAGGCTTTGGTGCAGTACGGAAGAAAGGCCGGTTCTCGACCTCGTTGACTTCAATCTTCTTTGTGCGGTTGGCAAAGTTCAGGGAGCTAAGGGTATCGAGGTGGTAGCTTCTGACAGGAGCCAAGTTCAGAATCATGACTGTCAGACCGTTGTTCTGGCCAAGAGACAGGATTCGCGTCATCTTGGACTCGCGGTACGGAATGCGGTTTTGCTTCTTGCTAATAGCCTCAACACATTGAGCGAGAACGAAGAGAGATTTGTTGATGCTTGCAGATTCGACCATTCTCTCCTTACCATTGTCGGTGCGGCGATTGTCTTCAGAGCCAGCCAGATCGATGGCGCTTGCCGTGCTTACGCGAACTTCGTTACCAGTCACCTGAGTTACCTTGACGCAGAGGACAGCGTGAGAGCGTGAGGAATGTGCGTTCAACTGAACAAGTGGTTAGTGGTGTTTGGCGTGTGATGAAGTGAAAGAAGGACGCACCTTTGTAGCAGAGGTAGAGCGGTTGACGTTGGCCTGGTCGTAAAGAGACTCGAAATCCTTCAACGAGGTGCAAGGTCTCTCGGTCAAGCCAACAACAACCGTCTTGCCATTGTTGTCGCGAATGGGCAAACCGGCAGGGGTGCGCTTCTCGGGGGCCTCGAACAGATCAAAGACGCGGTCGTTGTAGATTTCGTAGTAGCTCATGGCGACGTCAATTTTGGTATCGCCTTCAGAATCCTTTTCAATCTTGCGGCTTCTGCGGTAGATGCTGCTGAGCAAACGTGGAATGACACCTCTTTCAGCCAGCAGTTTACCACCACGCATGGTGTGCGTCTTGCCGGTTCCCGTGACTCCATATGCGAATATGGTGACGTCGAAGCCCTTGAACAAGTGCTTGACTGTAGGGGCAATCTCGTTGTCAAAGACTTGTTGTTGTGTGGCTAGCTGGTCGTAGACGCTGTTGAACTGGAAACTGAAAGCCTCGGCCTCGTTCTTGGGGTTCGGGATGCGCACGATCGAGGGAGTGGCCAGCGGTTCGGAAGCGTTTGTCGCAGCCTCGACGATTGTGTCCTTTTCCAGCTCCTGCTTGAGCAAGGGTCGGATGCGCGCGACGACGCGGACGCTCATGGTTGGAACTTGGCTGGGGCTCAGGGGCGCTGCTTAAAAATGGTGTCGGTGCGTGGTCAATACACCCTGCAGACGTGTCGAAGAATAGAACAGAAGAAGAGAAGAAGAAACGAATCGCCCTCCTGGGCTGGCGTGTTGGAACTACTGGCGTTGGGCGTGCCTCCTGCTCCTGAACTGACGTTAAGCTGCAGGAGCCCTTTCGAGACTTCACGCTTTTTCCCCACGCGAATCTGTCAACAACTCGTCGTCTTTCTCGTCGACCCAGAAACCGTCGCTTTTGGCTTTTGTGCTCCTTTTCCTTACCCTGCTCAACCAGCACCCGAATACAACTTCAATTCGAGACTTGAATCAAGCCTGTATCCTGCGTGTCTTGATGTTTACATGTAATCTTGCCATCAAGTTTGGTACACACGGTGCCGCTAATAGCGTCGATCTCGCCTGATTGTGCTAACAATCGCGACTTCGATAACCCACTCGATAAATCAACTGTGCCAACGTTCTCTCCAAGAGAAACCCGCAGGTCGCAACGTGCTCATGACGCCAAACATTTGCTTGATCCTACGTCAGGTCCTGGAATCCTGCACCTTGTGCCGTCCTTCATCATGATCCCTGAATCCAGCATCATCTTATGGCCGAACGACAACCTTTCAGATCGTATTTTGTGCTGAGATCGCGCCTGTCATTTCAACCGAAAATGAGAAAATCGATATCAGGCGCCCACGACATCTATGTTCGGCGCATGTTCCATTCTATCGTACATGAAGCTATCAGATGCATACATCGTAGACTACCAGCTCCTCAGCTTCCAAGCTTCTCACGATGTAGCCTTCTTCGTC
Organism: Aureobasidium sp. SLJ-2021a; assembly: GCA_019677095.1. NCBI lineage: Eukaryota > Fungi > Ascomycota > Dothideomycetes > Dothideales > Saccotheciaceae > Aureobasidium > Aureobasidium sp. SLJ-2021a. The sequence goes on along the minus strand of JAHRBU010000005.1, from coordinate 948,034 downwards.
TTGACAGGTCCTGGTGTGGCTGCTACCTTCTGGGGAGCTTTCGCACTGCCAGTCTTACTGCTTGCTGCAGTGCCGTTGGACAAAGCCGGTTTCTTGCTACCACTCGACGCTTGAGCTGTCTGCTTCGTCGCTGTTGACGAGGCCGAGGTTCCCTTGCTCGCAACGGGTGTCGTCCGTTGCTTCTGCTTGTTCTCGGCAATTTTCTGTACACCCTGTTTGGCTTTGTGAACTGCCAATGTCGATAGAGGCCGTGTGATGGCGGTTTCCACAGGCGTCATTGGTAACGATTTGCGGACATTTGGCGCTGGCTTTGGAGATGCTGTCTGTGATGCTCGCACAAGTCGCCGCCTCGTCTCTTCGTGTGCACTATCAATTGTTTTTTTCAGCTTGGGGTCCAGATTTCGTCCAGCTGTCGGCTTTTCGTCTTGTTCTGGCATAGGATGCTTTCTCATGGCTTCTTCAATCTCCCTCTGAGTCTTTGCAGCGTTCCTGGTGATTTTTTCCACTGCGGATCCTTTGATCGGTTGACCACCTGCTGATTTCGCAGCATATGTCAGAGCTTGCCGCATGTCCTCGGTTGATTTTGGTGCCTTTGGTGCTTTACCTGTCGTCAGCAGATTCAGTTGCTGCTGTTGAGCGACCTTGTTCAATAGTGCGTCAAAGTCGATGTTGCCAGGCGCTATATCACCGCTCGAAAGTGCTGTTGCGGCGGCAGTGATGGGAGCGAAGATGGCGAGGAACTCCTCCCATCCACCTGCCTTGACCTCGGTTGTGATGAACTTGGCAGTCTTGTTGACCGGTTTGATGACTTGCTTCTTCTCTCCGTTGCTGTTGCCATTCGCGAGCTTCTGCAGCGCAGCTTCGGCTTGCATGGCTTTGATCGGACATCCGGCAGGGAAAGAGCCATGGCGGTAGAAGTGCTCCAGAAGGTAATCCTTTTCAGTCCAGCGATTTTTGAGCCATCTCTCGAAAGCTTCATCGTTGTCGATTGGGATGTCGCTTATCTTGAACCGTCTCCAGTACATGTTGACAGACTTTGGCGGACGGCCCTCAAAGAATGAAGAGCGAAGTGTGAATATGTCCTGTCCGAACTGACCTTCGCTGCCCTTTTGTCAGCTGAGTTTGATGTGAGTTGATTGCTTGGAACATACGGAACGCCCTCATACGCAATTGTGCAGTCGTATAACCAATTTGTCGATTCCTTCAGTCGCTGTAGGCAAAATTGCAGTCCGGTCTTGCGAGGCAACAGCTGGTGTTTCATGTCGCTGACGCCCTGTTTCTCTGCCCAGGCTTTACTCTTTGCACGAGTAGTCTCGCTCAAGTTTGTACCTTCCGGGAATATTAGCAGCCACATAGGATCTTTGGGATTGCTGAGTTGGCTCAGATGCCGTTGGAAGCGACTCTTGTCTGTCTCCCACTTTCGTGACAAAAAGATAAAGTTGTAAAACTGAGCACCCCAACCAAAGATGGGAACATTCTTCAGAGATTCCTTGAGAATGATATAGATGCGGCCGTGCATCTTGTTGGTATATGCGATCCACCAGAGGTATAGCCAATCAGTATAAAGCTGTCCTTGTCAGCACTGTCGCTCGCTCATCCAGCATTCTCGGCAACGTACCTGATGATTAGCCATCATGACAAGCCGATGAGGGAAGTTGCATCGGAGACTCCCATCTTCCATTTGATACAGCTGATCTTTCATGCTCTCATCTCCGGTAACTCTGACGGCAGTAGGCGCCCACCACTGGGTCATGGTCGCGGTAAGGACTGCAAAAGACTCTTTGGTCCAGGCCATGTATCCATCGTAGAATTTAGGGTCAATGAGCTTCAGAGGAGCACCAATGAATTGGGAAGCGCTTATACTGAATTGCAGCATGCTAATCAGAGAAATGTTCTCAAAAACACTCTTACGTCTACTTACGCCAGTACCCCTGAGAGGAACGTCGATGCAGCAGAGAAGGCCCTCTCAGCCTGCCCCATTGTACCATGTTGAGGGGGTCCCGCTGGGTGTTGGTCTCCGGCTTTTGATTTCAGGATATCGAACCCTGCTCCTAACAAGGTGTCGCCAAACGCTCTGGAAGCTGCCTCGACTTGCGGTCTCGACATTTTGACTTCAAACAAAATTGCAAGGAGTGAGGAGACACCGAACAGCCACAGATCAGCTATTCATTTGATCGAAGACGAAGCGAGTGACTTTGAGACGTCCAGACCCTGTCGCCGGCAATGCAGCATTCCTGCTTTTCGACCAGTCCTTTCATCGACTCGCGTCAGCAAGCGACGTGCGATGAGGCAATGTGGCACCGTGCTGGAGCCCGATCGAGTTCCGAGCTGCGGTTCAGCCACGACCAACCTGATTCGCGCCCCGCAAGGAACAGTAAAATGACGTGTGGTTCGTGAGCCGCTTTTTCGATGCGAGTCCAGCCACCCAGTGCCTTGCCTAAGTTGCCTTTAGGTCTCGAGATCGCACCCTTCTTCTTTCATATCCAATCCCACGTAAATACCACGAGATCACCACAAAGCTTTTACTTGAAGACTTCCCCGAACTCGGAAGCCTCCCTCTATACTTGGATACCTATCACTGTTCGTACCAACATCTATCCGGAACCAGCATCTGTCCGGACCCACGGTTTCGTCACACAATACCCATCAAGACTCGATATGGCCAACGCTCCTTCGGCAACTCGTCCTCACACCAACCAACCGCGAACCAACGGCGTAGCCAGAACGAACGGTGCCCCTCGTGCAAACGGAGCAGCTCGAACAAACGGTGCAGCCGCTGGTAGAGCAGGCGCATCTCGTCCAGCAGCCAGAGCAAACAGCGTTTCCTCTCAGGGAGACACACCCGTGAACGGAGTCGGTTCAGCATACGCCATAATGGCCAACCGCATCGCAAACCGTGTTGCCGAGATGGCTGAGAGCATCACATTCGTCGAGAGGTGTGTTCACACGACTCGGTCAACATCTTGCTCGTATCGCTAATCAAAGCCGCAGACCCAAGCCGCAACAAAACGGACAAGTCCTCAACGAAGAGCCGGCCGAGAAGAAGCGCCCTCGCAAGCTGGAAATGCGCCTGGACACGGGCAACGACGTCAGCTTCAGCGCACCTTTCCTCGACAACACACTCCAGAAGATGCTCGCACTTCAAAACCGCATGCTCAAGAGCACGGCAGACTTGTCAAAACAAGAGGGCGTCGACGAGAAGATTGTCAGAGAAGCAGCTGCCCAGAGCGCAGAGCTGAGTCGCATCATTGCGCTCATCTGTGCGGAGAAGGCTCGTCAAGGAGCTTAGCGTTTCTCTTGTCTCGGAGCACGGAGAACAACAGCACGGCATCGATGTTTCCTATCTTTTTTCTTTAAACTAATGACGAAGGGCTATGAAAAGGCACGGTCTCTGCTTGGGGCTTATCTTGTAGCCGCCGACGATTTATCTCTGTATCAATACCACGTATCGGGCGTTCTTGTTTTCAGAAACCGCACATGTTCACGTCGCGTCTCCTGCCTCTCGTTACACTCCTTGGTAGGATTTAAGGAGAGGAGCTCTTGCCGGCCCCTTTCTCAACTCTCTTTTCACAGAGTTCACCAACCGCCGTTCGGTCGCGTGTTGTTGCACGCTGGACCGCTACGTAACCTAGACGGCTGTTCAACCGTGGTCTGCAACGGTCGATTGTCTCAGTCTGCCGTGTGACATCTCGTGCCACTCCTCCGCTCGTTTGCGCCACACTTTACGTCACATCGCAAATGTTCCGTTGCCCTTGTTGCGCAGCCCCAGATCTTCCAACCTTCGCTGCCAGGTTTGCGGGAAGAGTTGCAAGGGATGTTTATGCACAGTGATGCTCCTCTGGCGAAGAAGATGAGTCTGGATCCTTCTTTCTCTCCATCATCCGGCTGGTTTGTGCTTTTGCTCTTTGCCCTTTGATATCACTCTCGAGGCTCCTCCTATCACATTCTCTGACCTTTGCCATTCTGGTGTCTTTTGAAGTCGAAATACCTAATTGCATACATCGAAAAATGACGGGCTTCATCACGAATTACATCCAAAATACTGCCATGGGCATGCTGTCCAGCGGCATCACTGCTGCTGGAAACGTAGCTGGTAATGCCGTTGGTGGTGTAGGCACCGTGATTCAAAACAGCGGACAAGCCGTCGGAACTGGTATGTCACAACCACCTTGACGCCGTCGTTCCGAAAGCCACCGTCTCTTCTAACAACGTACAACAGGCATCGAAGGCAGCATCAAGAACTGGGGCGATTACATCAACAGCTACGGTGACCGCGCAATCGCCGCAACAGCGCCAAATGCTGGTTCCGCACCAACAGCAGTCAAGAAACAAAAGGCCCTGCCCGCACCCGTAAAAGGAGCAGGCGCAATCGCAAAACAAAAAGCATTACCCGCCGCTCCCTCTTCGGCGCAAAAAGCACTTCCTGCTCCCCCGTCCAAGCCAAAGACATTGGGAGCAAACACGCCTTCCTACGCAGGCGCAGTCAAGAAAACTGCCGTGTCTGCAGCTTCAAAACCAAAGGGTGTGGTTTCGGGAGCAAGCAGTCCTTCTCCTTCTGTGGCCGGACTACCCAAACCCTCGGCGCCAAAACCTTCGGTTTCGTCTCTACCTCCCGTCAATTCCAAGCCCCTCTCCTCTCTACCCCCCGTCAACCCCAAACCTCTGGCCGCGTCCACAGCAAACAAAGTCAAGGTCAGCGCAGCCAGCAAGCCAAAGACCAGTGGTGGACTACCCAGAGCGCCAGTGGATGGCTTGCCAAAAGCTCCTGCGATGTCAAAACCTCCTGGTGTGACTGGAGTCACCAAAGCTCCTGCAGCGGCTGTGAATGGCTTGCCAAAAACTCCTGCAGCGGCTGTAAATGGCCTGCCAAAAACTCCTGCGATGCCAAAACCTCCTGGTATGAGTGGAGTCTCCAAGGCTCCTGCTGCAGCGGCTGCGAATGGTTTACCAAAGGTTTCGAGTTTGCCGCCTGCCAACGTGCCGAAACCTGCCTTGGGCAATAAGGTGAGGATCGATCCTGCCAGCAAGCCCAAGAAGTGAAGCACAAGATGGGAGTTGTTCGGTACGATTTGTGTTGCATGAATATGAGGAAGTTGGATGTTGCATGAATGCATGAGAGGGAAGAACGAAATTTGATTTCTCATGTTTTTGTCCAGCATCTTTTTTTTTTACGAAGAAACATCTTTTGCTGTATATTGTGTTAACGACCTTTTACGATAATACCTCGTTTCAAATCTACTATGTTATACCACAAGACCATTCTATCTCAATGCTTACCTACCTTGAAGCAGAGCAATGGGGCCTTAAAAAAACGGCAACTTTCGGCGACTGAAAACATCCCTCGGCATCTCCAATACAATGCGGAGATACCACTCGCCCACCCCCCACTCCAAACCAACCAACCAACAACCTCTCAATTTACACTCTCATCCTCCCTCTTACCACACCTATACTATACCAATCACCAATCACCAAAATCCACAACCTCAACCTCAACCTCAACCTCCCAAAGAAAAGCACAAAAGCGCCAAAAAAAAAAACAACAGCACAATGTCCAACAACCCCATAACGCCCACCCAAGTAAAAGCCCACGCGACCCTCGAAACAGGCCTCTACATCATCATCGACGGCTCCGTGTACTCCATGTCCGACTTTGCAGACGAGCACCCCGGTGGCTCCAAAATCTTGAAGCGGGTGGGTGGGAAGGGTGTGTTTAGTCCCCATCATCTCTGCCCCCATCACTTCTCCCTATCATCTCTCCTTGCATTTCTCTCTGTCTTGATCTCTCTTTGCATCTCCCCTTGCATCTGTTTGTTGGGAGATGATGGAAATAAGGAGGGAAAGAAAGAAAAAGAACGTAAAAAAATGCTGATTCAGAAAACAACAGATGCGAGTAAACAGTTTTGGAAGTACCATAATGAGGGTGTGTTGAAAAAGTACCAGGGGAAATTGAAGGTTGGTGAGCTCAAGGAGGAGGCGAAGCTTTGAGAGAGGAAAAGACTGCATCTTCTTTTTTATGTATGAGAGATCTACTTTGATTGACGGGGGCATCAAGGTAGAGTGTTGGACAAACTGTACAAGACATCCCATAGAAGGCGTAAATGGATGTTTCTATTCGATGCAATGGATGATCAATTGGGGGGTATTATACTGTTAAACTCAGTACCAAGCAGCAACATTAGCAGACCAACAGTAGAAGAAGAGCAAGACAAGACCACTCTACAGCTCATCATGTCCAGACCCAGCAGAAGGAGCAGGTCTACCGGCATCCTTTTGCAAGTCGACCCCCTTCTTGTTCCTCCACTTGTCCCATGTGTTCCAAAAGTCCTTTTCCATGTTCTTGTCCATCTGATCCGGCAGCACGACAACATACTCGACGTGCAGGTTGCCGAATTCTGGTCCCTCTTCGTGGCGCCACACGGGCATGCCTTGGTTTGCAAGCACTTCGACAGAGTTTGGTTGGATGACTTGGCCGCGTTTGCGTGAGAGCTGGACAGTGTGGCCGTCCAGGTGTGTGAGGTTGCGAGTCCAGTCACCCAGCCATGCCTCGCGCAAACTCAACACTTCGCGCCAGAACAGATCGTTGCCCTTGCGACGGAAGAAAGTGCCATCTGTGCGATCGTGCTTTTCCTCTCCCTTGCCCAACTCGGGCTCCTTTTCCACAACCTGCACAATAAGGTCTCCGGCAATGTAATCCGGGCTCTCGTCTCCTTCGTTTTCGTAGTTGATCCTCGCGCCCTTGGGCATGCCTTTTTCGATGTTTACGGTAAAGGTCTCGACTTCCCTGACGTGACGGGAGCCGCCGCAAGTCTTGCATTTGTGCTGGATGGTTGTGCCCTTTCCGCCGCAGTGATCGCACTGCATTTGCATTTGCTGGAAGATGCCCGGTGCGAGTTGTGCTTTTTGGATAATCATGCCGTGGCCCTTGCACTTGTTGCAGGTTTCGGTTTTGCCGTCTTCGGAACCGGAACCCTCACATTTTGAACAGATGGCTTGCTTCTCCAGTTGAATCTCATGTTCGGCGCCGTTGTAGAAATCGCGCAGGGGCACCGCGACACGCACTTCCATGTTGGGGCCTCTGCGTTGACCCGGAGCATGACCAAAGTGACCGCCACCGCCGAAGAAGCGAGAGAAGAGATCGAAGGGGTTGCCTCCTTGACGGTGACCTCCTTCCTTGTGCTGTTTGAGGCCTTCATGACCGTACTGATCGTAGATTTTGCGTGATTCGGGTTCGGAGAGGGCTTCGTAGGCTTCGGCGATCTCGACGAATTTCTTTTGGACTGTCTCATCGCCACTGTTTTGTGTTGTTAGTCGTTTGGGTGTTCGGAGGCCAGGGGGTGTGGGAGGGAGGTAGATGCGACGAACGGGTTCTTGTCAGGGTGGTATTTCTTGCTCAGTGTTCGGTATGCCTTCTTGAGCTCGCGTTCTGATGCATTCTTTTCAATGCCGAGTAGCTGTGCAGAGCCATGTCAGCGCTGGTTCGGGAATTGTGTACAGTTTTTGTATAGTCACCTTGTAGTAGTCCTCTGCGCAGAGTGCCACGAGAGGCAGCACGCACAGCAGGAGCCATGCAAGTTTGAACAACATGTTTGTCGTCCGTACCAACTGTCCAGACAGTTGTGCAATCGACAGAAGTGCTTGACAGGTCCGGCAACTTTTGGGATTCTAGAATGAGACAGCTGTACAAACCCCAAACTCCGATAGCGCCTTCTCGGGGAATCTTGATGCGAGGAGCGTCAACATTGTTCTTTCCGTGTTTATGTGGAAACCACACTCGGGAATACACGCAAGGAAAGAACGTCTGAATAACTAAACGAAATATGGACCAACGATAAAACAGAATACTCGAGGCGACCGTTCTCGTCCGCATCGCCGTCTGTTATGGCATATTTCATGGCTGATCGACTTTGACAATACAGTTTTAGGGCAACGACAACTATGTATGGCCATAACATAGTACATTCACCTATGAGTGTATTTTGCGGGACAAGGCTACCTGCAAACAAGAAGTGAATGTGCCTCTCCACGTAGACAGCGAGATAGAATCATGATTTGGGTGCAAGACAGGGTGTTACTCCTGACAAATTTGACATGCATTTTGCCGTACCCGGGCACCAGGCTCATAAACAGTTCCCTCGCTTTAACGCTATCACACCCCAAACAATCATATCTCTTTTCGCCCCAATCAACCCCAATAGGGAGCTCTCAGACCAGCAAATGTGGACGCCACTGTGCCGCTGATGTCTGCTCCACCATCATCCTTCTTGCGTTGTCCGGAGAGCTGTATAAGTTGTCAGTCGAAGCACGTCCATATCGACCAAGTCTCAGTAACTTACCTCCATCTGGATTTGCCTGTGTACATGCACCAGCCAGTCGACATAGCTCTGCGCATCGCCGTTACGGTCCTCGTACAGCAAACGAGCAAACTCATACTCTGCACCATCCAATCCCTGTCTCGCCAGTTGGACCGTCATCGCCTTTGAGCCCCTCGTGGTCTCCATGTACTGCAAAATGTTGCGGACTTGAGCATTGAGATGTGTCTCGAGCACAGGCAAGCTAGAGCTGAACGGATCTAGATGCTTGAGTTCGTTGTACCCTTCGCCGAACAAATCTTCGAGCAGATTGGACGATACCTGAGAGTGCAGCCAGAGCAGACAAACCTGTCCGTTGTCGACGATATAGACTCCGCCTTCCTCGATTTGTCCGAACGACGCTCTAAGGGCAGGTGGCATAACCAGACGACCATTCTCGTCTGCGAAACCGTCCGTCTGCTCCAGGTTGTGGATGGCAATGATGCGCGGGTAAAGATACAACGACAGCTCCATAGGTCCCATTGATCTGATCAAGCGCATGTCATGGATTCTACGATCGCTAGGCTCGCGGCCGCCCTTGAAGGCCCGTGACTTGATCAGTCCTAGCATGTACATGCTTAACTCCTTGAGGTTCTCAGGCAAGACGAGCTGGCCAGGCGGATGCGAGCCAGAGAAGTTCTTGCGATAGCCGGCAAGGATGTCAATCGTCTTTTCGCTCAAAGAGTTGCGAATCTCTGTCAAGGTCCTTTCCGAGACTCTCGATGCTGCCTCCTTGGAGATGACACTGACCACGGCATCTTGATCGACAAACTTCATTGCGTCAAGAGCGCTCGGGCTCACACTGGCAACAGTGTTGGTGCAGCGAACTCTACGTTCACCCGTCGCAGTCGTGTAGAGGAGCGCGCTTTGGAAGTGCGCATCCAGCTTGTCATCCAACTTGCCATCATAACTGAACATGACCGTAATGGCTTTGTCTGCATCAATTGCACCAAATTCAAGATCAGCACCGAAAGTGTGCTGAGTGAAGTTGCCATGATAAGCAGAGAGCTGCAAGCCGTTCGAGCAGCGGACCTTCATGAGGGCCTGGAAGCCGGTTTCACGGGTGACCGTGTGTTTGAGCTCCTTCGCTAGTCGCAAGTTATCTCGCGGGCTGTGGAAGTTGGGGTAGTAATAAGTCTCGCCGCCAGACACGGCGCAGCAGTGTCCAACGGTTGCAATGTCAAGGTAGCCTCCACTGGGCGCAGCCATGAAGAAATCTATGCCAACGCCAGCCTCGACCATCTTTGCAGCCGTGCCTCTCCAACCGGGATGCTCGGTGGTGTATAGCTTCTTTTCAGCGTCTGTGTCACGGCCTTCGTTCTTGTCGCGAGGGAAGAGTCGTCCCGGACCAAATGTTGGTAGGCTTGACACTGAGCATATAATCTTGCCTCCAGTAGACGTAAGAGCAGCCAAAGCGGCATTGATAGCGGGTAGTAAGGCGGGTTCTGGACTCTTCACCAAGGAGAACATATCCGGTATGCGGCCAAGAAGCGAAGTGATGGCAGCCTTAGATGCCTGAGGATCCGCAAACAAGCCTTGGCTCAAAGGCACAAACGGATCCTCGATATCAGGCATGACGATCATCTGAGCTTGTTCAAGACCCGGAGTCAAGTTGTAGAATTGCACTTCTCGGTCAAACGTTACGAAACCAACCTTGACACCAGCGGGAACATTACTTGTACCATCCTCGGCGTAAAGTGCGTGCAGGATACCTTTGCACATGGCGTCAAGGAAGCCCCTGCTAGAAGCCTCTAGACTGACATCAATCACGAAAAGCCATTGGAGAGGAACAGGGTCTCTGGTCCAGTACTCCTTGGGAACCAGGAAGTCAACAGTACCCAACATCAGCTCAGGCCTTTGCGAACGATCGACTCTGATGCCGGTGGGATCTGTAGGGGCAAAGTACTCGGAGGGCACGTCGTTAGGATGAGTGCACAAATTGCAGACAAACTTGTTTCCACCAGAACGGAAAGTCATAAAGGGATTGATGTAAGTTCTGCAACGCCTGCAACGCGGCGGGCCGACGTCTCCAAAGTCGAGAACAGGTACGGGCTGCTCACCCTCTTGCAAGGGTGCTAGTGGTTGCAGAACAAGACCCAGGGGAAGGCCAGTGGTTTGAAGAGCTTCGTTCGAGGTAGGAATGTTATTCAAGGTGAGACGAGCAAACTTGGGAGAACTGTTGCCCTGGTCGAAAGCGACAAAAGGAACGGCGGCAGGTGGAGGCAGGTGCTGCTCCATGGTAGGGTAGATGCGCTCCTGGTAATGGCGAGCAGGAATGTCGCGTGACCGCGGCACACTGGGGATCTGGTCCGGGTCAACGCGGCCTGACTGAGAAGAAGCAGGAGCTGACAAGAGTTGGTCGCCTTGACGAGCAGCGTGCTCCATTGAGGTCGCAGGGTTGGCAGGCGTGAAAGTGGATGCTGCGGCAGGGAACTGCGACATGGCGGGCGTGATTTGCTGGGACATGTACGGGGCGGCTGTCCCAGGCATTGGAGCATTCTGAGTGTTGTAGAACTGCGACGATGGTACACCACCTGGGCCAGGGGGCGGAGGCTGGGCAGCGGCCGGTGTTTCGATGTGGTGGTATGCATGCCTGTCCTTCTTTTTATGCGGTCGCGAGCTTGGTGCTGCAGGAACGAGAGCAGGAGCAGGAGCAGGAGCTTGACCGCCGAGACCCATTGCACCCATCTGGTTCGACAAGCCGTCCATGCTCTGGGGTTGTTGTTGCTGCTGTGGCGGGGCTTGTTGTTGGGGCTGAACAGGGAAGTAACTCGCTTCTGAGCCGGCTTGTTGGTATTCCGAGTAGGGACTTGGTGCGACCGGTCGTCGGAATCTTTGTTCTTTCTGTCTTGGATTTGAGCCGCCCGGTGTTACCAGTGGTGTTGTCGCCGGTGATCCGGTCATGGAGAACTCCATGATGAACGAACGTCGTTGTGTGAAAGTGTCTCGGCGAAGCTGCAGACAAAGCTACGTGGTCCTCCAATCCACTCCTACGTCTGTCGTCACCAGTTTCTCTTCCAGGATGTGTCGCGACCGATACTGGAGCGGTGTTGCTATCGTTACTCCTCCTCTTGCTCTGTGGCGTGCGTCCAAGAAAGGCCGATCGACGTTTGGTTAATGGTTGGTCTGTAAATACAAAACAAAGTGCCACCATTGCTCTTCGGGAGTCTGGCCAGCGCCAAGCCCGATATACCCCTGAGAGAGAGAGAGAGAGAAGGAGCAATCACAACAATCATTCAGGAGAAGGATACGAGTAGAAGTATATCAAGCCATTATTGAGTTTGTCGTAATGTACAGCATGCAAGCTTTTGATCTGAAGCCATCCCGGCTTCATCGCCTGTCCGTCGAGCCACAAGCTCCCTATACACCTTGCTGCCTATGATCCCCTTCCCATGAAACGCCTCAATCCTCCTAAACAATGCTTGCAGCTAGTCAACCGAGGCTAGATAGTCCGCCTTGCTGCGCGAACTTGAGTTGATACTCATGAAGGTCTGCCCAGTGTCGCAACTCGCTTTCCTCGTCGTTGAGGTTGTGAGGGTCGTCATGTCCAGGGTTCACACGCTCCAACTTGACCAGAATCTCGAGGAACGCCGCGAGATATTCTTCAGCTTGCTGCGCCACTTGTCCCTTGCGAGATTTGGGTACTTCGAGCAGAGTGCTTGCGACTACGCGAATCTTTGTTGTCTGCAAATTGAATTAGTACTGGCTATCCTCTTCTCAATCAATCTACTCACAAGGCTGTCCGCGTTGGGCTCCATGTTCACTCTGTCGATACTGCTCAGCACAGAAAGCAAATCTCTGACGATACTCTCGCGCTCCTCGGACATCTCGTGATCCAATGCATCGGCCGAAGCTCCATCCGAGAGCAATCCATCAAGTTCTGCAGCTACTTCGCTTGATAAGCCAGATTCGGCATTCTCTGCTGGGAGCTTGCTTCTAGCCTGCGCCTCGATCAAGGTGAAGTACTTTTCGACAATGTAAGACCTCGTGCAGAGACCGCTTCCGTGGATGTTCGCCTTTTGAATCTCGTATTGTCGTCTTCTCCGGTCCTCGGGCGTGGCGTCTACTGTGTTTGGGTTCAAGGTTGCTGGATCGCGTGCGTATGATGTGTTTGAAAAATCAAGTCCAAGCTCGTTTCCATTGTGGTTAGCAAAGGGGTTGTTATCAGTCGGCCAGATGACGAGCACAGGTGGTAGCTCTCTGATGGCTGACTTGCATCGTTCGAGTGAGTCGTGAAGAACCTTCTTCTGACGATCAATGTCAACCAAAGCATCAACACCCCAAGCCAACTCCATGGTTGATAGAGGACTGTAAGACATGAAGATCCTGACATTGGCATTGAAACCAGCAATCATAGGGACAAGACCTGGAGGCTGCGGCTCAATGTGTCCAGGGAAGATGCAAAAGTCGTCGACCTCGACAGGAAGTGGAGGGTAAGGCATGGATGGAGTCTCGGGCGGGATGACAAGTTCGCTAAAAGCAGAGCCACACTGGTGGATGGTCTTTGAGCTTACAAACATGGTCCAGAAGATTCTTCTTCCCATTTCGAGGGTAATGTTGTCGAGAACATCGTCACGGTTACCTTCGACGTTTGGACCGTTTGAACCTACAGCTGCTGGCAACATTCCCAATCGCGTAAAGTTCTGCTCAGTCGGCTTGTGCAGACCAAGCGCCCTGATGATGGTCAGGCATTCACTCCAATACAGGCGACATTGGCGCCATCTGAACGTGTAGCAGGCCGAGAGACCTAGGAAGTAGCTGGTCGCAGCATCGTGGACACTCAAGTTCTCGCTGTCGAGATAACCTGGTCCACGAGCATCGGCACACATCTTCTGACACTTGAGGACAAGCGTCATGTGGTTGGGGAACTCGAGCTCTCGACGTTGTGCCTTGATATGCAGTCTAGGCTTTCGCGGGAACGAGGCCACGAGGGCAGCAACCATGGATGACAGCAGGGCCAGGAAGGCACGGTTGCTGTAGTCTTCTCTTCTCTTCCAGGCTTCGCGGAAGCTGGGCTCGTGCGGGAAGGGGCACAGCGGGTGGACGTAGGTAAAGAAGTCGTTGACGAGGAGATCCAATGTCGGGATGTCGCAAATGGATTCGGCCGAGATGGGAGGGTGGGAGGGATGCGAAGAGAGAGCTGCTAGAGCTTGTGCGGCATGGGTGGGAGAAGATGGCGTTGACTGGCCGCTGATGTGCGGCGACTCCTCGAGACGGCGGCGCTTGATTGCTTCTGCATGACGGTTTGGAGGACCACGACGGCGACTAGGACGTTCGAATGTGCAGGGAATGTCTAAAGCGGCGCAGGCTCGGCATGGCGGACCGGACTCGTCACACTGTGGTGCGCCGTTAGCAGAGGGATCTGGGATGGCGGTTTGGCACGGCGAATGCATCGTACCTTGACCTTGCGGATACTACACGAGTCGCATGCCTTGCGCAGACGGTTGGCTTTTTGGGGAGTCTCTCCCTGGACTTGGGGGCCTTGGGGCTGTGCAGTTGGCGGAGGTGGAGGCGGGCCGAGGGGCGGCTGTTGATGTTGGTTGTGGTGCTGGTCGTGTTGCTGGAGCGGGTGCTGGTGTTCGTGCGGGTGCTGGTGCTGGTGCTGAGGCGCGGGGTGCGGTGGTTGCTGCTGCAGCTGCTCGATGCGCTGTTCGATGTGGTTGGGCGCATTCGGATCGACGTCGCCCTCGGCCTTGGGGTAGATGGCTTGACCCAGCTGGCCGAGTTGACTGAACTGCAGCTGTTCCTGCTGCACAGGGTCCAACAATTGCTGCTGGCCCGGAGGCGGGTACAGCGTGTAGTGCTGCTGGCTGTCGGGCTCAGGGTAGCTGGACATTTGGTCGTCCATGCGAGCGGCTCGCGCCCGTGACAGGCGGCAGAACTGTGGCAGTCAGTATACACCTTGCTCTCTCTACGGACTATGTCCGGGTTGCGACGCGTGCCGTCAGACGACTCGAATGCGCCGGGAAAGAGTCTTACCTTGTTGTGGAATCTGCACACTCGACGACTGATCGACGACGCGACGGTAGCGACTCGGTTGATTGCTACGCCACGGAGAGATCGTCAAGACTCGACCGGAATTATGTAGAGCGCGTCGATGGAGACCGCGCAGGACGTCAGTGAGATGCAACTTCGACGAAACGCTATGACCACCACCAACCCTGGCAATCGTCACTTTTCACAGCTGTCCCACAACCCAACACCAGCTCTTTCCAGATGCTCACTCCAAGTGTCTCTAACGCTTCGTGCGTTTACGGTGATAGTCGTTACGTTGCAACAAGGCTAGACATTGGTCACACCAAAGCTGATGATGCAGATGCAAAACGTACAAGCTCAATCGAAGCAAGTAGCACGACAAGGAACACGGTAAGATAGCAAGGACCTGCACCTCAACATCTCGTGAGAGTAGACCTTTGCAAGTATACACTCGATGAATAACTATATCCACCTGTACAAGATCTACACCGTGTTGTCTCGTGGTGTGAGAGCAGGGAGAACAGCGTTTCAGCGTTCTGCGCTACGGCCCGTCCAAGGTGGAGTCGATGCATCCGGGCGCGTGGGATGCGCATTCAATCCCCCATCGACTTTTGTTGTTCTACACACTGATTGCACTCTCCTCTACACCGCTCCCCTCTTCTCTCGTCAATGAATACACCATATAGGTCGCCCAACCAAGCAGAAACAACCATCTCAGTCCAGTGTACACATCTTTCCAGATCATGCTTTGTTGAAGGCATATGGAGGCTTCACCGTGGCACAACGCTGTAAACACAGCAAACACGACCACATCCTACGCGTCTCTACCCAATGGATCCTGCAATTTTCGCCCACTCAGTAGCGGTCCGAAAGCCCCAACCTGTGGCTGTTGTAGATTCTGGCTCGACAAGCCCGTAGATAGTCAGAATGCATCCTCCGTACTCTGCGCCTGCGGCCACCACGCTTGTTTTCACGATGTCACAGTCGACCCTACTCCACCTACCAATTTGATGCGGCACAGCAGCGCTCCTTCTGTACCGTCAGACCATCACACCAGCCGTAATAGCAGTCTGCAACTTGGTCCTCGGATTCAACCGCCCGTCATTCCTCCACAAGACAATAGGAAACACGATCGAATAGAGCGGTCAGGAGTTGCGCCCTTGTCCAACGATGTCTGGGGACGCTTGAACAACTTTGCGCGATGGCAACAGGACCCAACCTGGATCCCGTCTACTGCGCCCGCCAGTGTTTTGTCCTACGAACCGCAACCGGAGCCGCAGCACACACCGAGCGAACCATCGCCGGTGAAGAGTTCAACGTCCAACGAACGGCCATATGCGTCACTTTTCCCCAACATGGATGGCTTGATGGCCAGCCCTACAGTTCAAGGATCACCCACTGCCGAATACGTGCCCGATTCACTACGGGTGGACGATGCTCAGAACAACCAGAGAGAAGCCTATTCAACACAGAATCAGCCGTCGCAACCTGCGGACTCTCATTTCAAAGCACCCGAAACTGCCGACACCAAACCATGTCTAGAGGTCACAAAATTTGTCGACAACAAACCACAAGAAGCGCCCAGTACACCGACCAAAACCATAACACCAGATGTACAAAACATCCTTCAGAGCTGTGTACGGCGGCTAGAAACGCTCGAGACTTATTCCTTCTCACACGTACCTCTCGATGAAGTGCAAGAGAAGTTTGAGCTATTTGATGGCCGCTTGCTGGAAATGGAATACTGGAGGAAAGATATTGACGCTCGTCTCGAGAAGTCTCAACTGGCTCTCGAGGACAAAGACTCGCAAGCATCAGCATCCTTCCAGGACCTCAAGACCTATGCCGGCAGCAAGGCACTTCTCTCACGCGTGTCTGATGTCGAGGATCGATTGGCAGATCTGGAGAGTGCACAGCCTTCATATGCTAACCCATGGGAGATTGAAGTCGTCCTTCTTCCTTTCGGCCGCACGTTGAAGGGAGTCTGGCATGATTCGACTGACTCCGACTCAAACGCATGTCCGAGTACGCCTGCAGCCCAATGTGATCAAGTGGGATCATCTCCTGGTGGCTTGCTTGCCCACACCGGAGATAAAGGACCTGCTTGGACCGCGGATACGATCGAAGAGTGGGCAAACACTATCAACCCGTGGCTCTGGCCGAAAGCACCAGGTCCAAACAGCAACCTGTTCAAACGTCTTCAAAGTCGAGGGCTTATTCGCAACGTCAGCATCGTTGATACTGGTGCACATGGCATCTGGGAGTCAATAAAGGACGCCTTTGCGGACTTTGTCGAAACACAGCCATACCATCGTACAAACAACCAGCAGCAACCATACGAAGCATTGAAAGAAGCATTTGTGCCGTTGCGAAAGATCAAGAAGTCTTCGTGGCTTCGTTACCTGGAACCACACGAGTTGATCACACCCGCTACGTGGGATATCTCTTTCCTGGACTCCGGCATTTTTATGAATGGCAAAGGCGGCCGCAAACGTCTCTACATGACAACCGCTGATGGCTACATCCAGCCAGGAAAGACCGGTTGGACGTGGCAGCAGATCCGCGACCTACCACGTTACGAGAACGCCATCGCCAGGTCCGGCTTATTGTTCAGCAGCGAAGCACCCTCGGAGCCCTTTTGGGCACACATGACCGCTCTCGATGACGCACCCACCTTCTCATCCTTCATATCGCACGTGTCGCAACGCAGCAACACCTCTCTCGGCAAACGTCGCAGCTCTGGCGTCACCTTCGAAGACCCAGAAATCGACAGCTCATCCGCAAAATCATACACCTCGAGCTCCTCCGACGACACAATCACCCCCCGCTTCTCAGAATCCTTCCCCATCATCACCAAACGAGCTTCGCAATCAAAACGCCGCACAAGTCCCTCCTGCACACCCGTCGCCTACCAAAAACGTCGCCGCACTTCTGGCTCGCCCAGCAGATATAGAGGAGGGCTTGAAGACTTGACGCCGAGATGGTCGCACGAGCCTCCGACGCCTATGATGGAGAATGCCTGGGAGACGCGCAGTCAATGCAGAGCGGCATCGAGTAGGAAGAGACTCAGCACACCTACCGCATACGCGACACCACATAGCCACAATGTCGCCAACGTTGTCGATCTCGCCATGGCTGATGGAGGAGACACTGAGGTCGAATCTGTGGGCTCTGGCGCGGCGGATAGCGAGCATGAATGGGCGGGACTCGATGAAGATGGAGATGTTAGCGAGATGTCGCGTCTGAGCTCACAGTCTAGCTACTCTGCTAGCGAGTGGATCGCAGACGAAGACGAGTCTTTTGACCAAGGAGAGCAAGATGCCGATGATGGCGATAGTCTTTACGAGCCATGAGGAGTCTTTGGAGTTTTTCTTTTCTTTCTCTTTCTGTATATTTCTTTTTGTTTGTACACACATAGCAATGAGCGAGTTTTGGAGGTGTTTGGATAAGGGCATGGTTGGATATCATATCTTGGAGTTTGCAATATATATGGAATATGTTTTTGAAATGCAGAAGTCTTTTCATTATGCTCGTTGGTGAGCTTGTGATTGCTATCTGAGTTGTGTCTCTTTCTGGACCCCTTGAGAGGAAGGAGGGGTCTTCTCGCCAAGCCTTGGGGCTCCGACCTCTAATGCCTTTGAGGGAGCATCTCTCTTTCTTTGATAATCGTAATGTACAATCCATCTTTCGTGTCTCATGGAGTCCCAATGTCACTGCAGATGTCGAGTCTCTTTTGGGATTGTCATGTCTATGAGGTCCATGTTCAAGGGGCCAGCGCGACCTTTGCCTTGCAGATAACGATGTACTAGTGGCGCAAGCATGTTAGTAAACTCTTCTCGGTGCTACACTCCAAAACTTACGTCTTCCGTGTCTTGTAGGTTCTGTTTGTACACTGCCGGAAAGAAAGAAGACTCAAGCAATCCCGTCTGTCCTCCGTTGACATCTTCCATCGAGTTTGCGTTGAAGATTTCTGAGGCTCTGTTCCTATCAACCGCAACTGGGAGCTCAAGGAAGTAGTCTGCTTGTTGATGTTCCAGCGAGTAGATTGTCGACATGTGTGGTTTGATGGCCGACTTCAGCCTGCGCGTCATACCTGAATCCATCTTGCTGCTGGAGAAGCCTGAGAGAACCTTTTCAAAGTCCTTGATGAAAATGTCTAGGGTCTCCTCGGCGGACTTCTTTGCAGCTTCATGATTCTCGGAAAGAATGTCATTGGTGAGCAGTACCCACTGCTTCTTTCTTTGTTGCGCTGCTTCGGACATGTCTACGAACGTAAGTCAGCTCTGGGTTTTGGTTTCTGACAATTCGATGGGTAGTTATACCTTCGAACGAATTGTAGAAAGCCGTAGCCGCTTAGTACGATTCATCTGAGCCCATGCCGAAAACATAGCTCTGGTTGTAGAGAGTTATCAGGGCTTTCGAGAACGTGGCGATGAGTGCGTGCACCTTGACGGTGAAATCTCCTTCTTGGTATCGAGGAACAAAAGTCGAGAGAAACACGCCATCTTGTCCGACAGCATCGAAAACTAATACGTTGCGAACGTTAGTGGTCAGGATGTCATATACAGGCTCCCGTCCTAGTCAACGAAGATGCAACTTACCAATGTTACCTTGACGCACCGCACCGACAGCCCAGTCTCTCAGGGCGAAGAAGAATGCGTTCATCTTGTCTTGGATTGTGGTGTCGGACATTTGCTTGTCACACGAAGTCGAGCTTGAGACGAGGCTTTTATACTGGATAATCTCCTGCTGAAGTTCGTGGATCTCATCGTCTTTGCTCTTGGATTCTTCTTCAAGACGACCTCCACAATCGTAGACCTTGTTGTATGCCTTGCAGACTTTGTCGCGGTAATCTTTGAGACGATCCACTTCGGCTTCGAGATATGTGTTGTAATTCTCCAATTCGCGGTAACTTCTGTTGAGTTCTCCGACTTCTCTCCGAAGAGCCCATGTTTGTTCTACCGGAGTCAGGTATTCGTTGTTTCTGTCATTGCATCAATCAGTGGGTATCTTGCGCATCGTCGATCTTTCTCATACCCTCCTCTTCTAAGCACATTACTCGCAGCACGGCGGAAGTTGCGCGGATTCATCCTGTCCATGACTCTGGATGGGGGAAGGGATGTTGTTGCAAGGAAGATAGAGGCGAAGGAAGAAAAGAGAGAAGAAATAATGCCCGGATCTCTGGACTTGAATAGCCCACAGGGACTTCACTGGGTTAAGTGACGCTGTATCAATAGAGAGCTAGAACCGGAATGGTTGACTCGGACACCGCTCAACAGTAGTGATGGTCGTTACGAGAGCCTAGTTCATCACTCACTCGTGGATTTGTCGATGCATACCAGAAAGTCGAGGGAAACATTGCACTCACTGACCCCAACATCTAACATCGTGCTCCAAACCAATCTCACTTTTTCCCGTCAATAAACCGTTACACAAGCTCTCATCAGTCTAACTCTTGGACCTACAAAACCTCAACCTTCGCTCTCCAACCTTCATCCCTACTTCTCCGACCTTCATCCCTACTTCTCCAACAACTAACTATCTTGTCTCTCCAACAACCTGCAAACCACCAAACTCCACCATGACCCCAGTGATAAGCAGGCCAGATCGCATCAAACTCGGATTTGATCTAGGTACCACTTTCTCTGGCGCAGCTTTCACATACGCTGGCAGTCCCCAAGCAGCATCCGAGATCACAGTTGTCACGAAGTAATTCACCCCTTAACCACTACAGTTTTTGACCAAGCTGACATTGAGCAGATGGGCTGGAGCAGGTGGCGTCACATCCGAAAAAGTGCCAACTGAACTGGCATATGAAACTGTCACTCAAGGAACCAAGCGCAGTTTCAATGGGCAACCTATCAACGCTCCTGGCCCAAAAGCCGAGAAGATCACTTGGGGATTCGAACTGAAGCCCGATCAACCCCGCCTCCGATGTCTCAAACTGCGACTCGATCCTAGACAGAAACTGCCATCTTATGTCTCCAAGGATGCCCTTGATAGACAGCTGCTTCTGAGCGGCAATACTGCAGAAGGCGCCATTGCTGACTACCTGACTCTGGCTTTCGCTCGCGTCAAAGATGAGATGAAAAAACGTTACGGTGGGTACATGGTTGAGACAACACCTATCGATGTTATCCTCACTGTCCCTGCGGTCTGGTCAGATGCCGCTAAGGATGCTACTTTGAGAGCGGCAGAGAAAGCAGGTATGGGCACGAACATTGTCATGATCAGTGAGCCCGAGGCTGCAGCACACTATGCTATCAACTCTGTCAACAACAAGAACAAGATACTCAAAGTCAAGGACGACGTCATTGTCTGTGATGGTGGGGGTGGAACAGTGGATCTAATTTCGTAAGTCTTTGCCTTTGAGAACGTCTTGCTTGCGAATCTTCTAATGATATCTGATCCAGGTACGAAATTCTCTCGCATTCTCCTCTGCGTCTTCAGGAGTCTGCTCCAGGCTCTGGCGCTCTCTGTGGTTCTGTGTTCCTCAACCTCAGATTCGAAGAGCTTGTGAAATCCCGCTTGGGGGCTGACGCATTCGAGAAGCTCCCTCCCAAGGCCTGGGCAGGTGCACTCAAGTATTTTGAAGACTACGCCAAGAGAGTGTTCGATCCCATGGATTCTCATGAAGAGTATGACGACAACAAGTTCGAAGTCCCCATGACTGGAGTTGCCGACAACATTGCTGCCGGCATTGAGGGCTCGTACCTCACACTGTCGGTAGCAGAACTAGGAGAAATCTTCAGGCCTTTGGTCAACTCTGTTATTGACTTGATCGAAAGACAACGCAATCTGCTTACAGCATCCGGCAAGACTGCAAACGGAGTTATTCTCGTTGGTGGCTGGGGCCAATCGAATTATCTTTACAGATGCCTGGAGACTCGCTTTGCCGACGAGGATCCCCCACCCGCCTATACCCGAATTGCGTTGACACCTGTTGCAGAGAGCCATAGCAGGTTCGTGGTCTCGCAGCCTGAGAACCCATGGACCGCAGTCGTCAGAGGTGCAGTGTTGTCTTCACTCGAGCAAAACATTGTCGCAAGCAGAAAAGCCACGCGTCATTACGGCGTCGTTTGCTACGAAGAATGGGACGAAACCAGACACTCATACGAAAACAAGTACTGGTGCGATATTGAACAAGGCTGGTACGCGGATAACCAGATCAGCTGGCATATCACGCGAGGACAAACTTTGACACCCGAGAAACCATTGCTGCTTTCATTTATCCAATCCTTTGACAACAAGGATGAATTCCCAACAACTGTTGGTTCTCAAATCATTGTCAGCGACGCCCAGACTGCCCCTAAGGAGTTTGTAGAGACAGCCGAGACCCGCATCCTGTGCACCCTCAAGAGCCGCCTCTGTGGTGTTCCTCGCAAGCATTTCAAGAAGCGCACCCGCAATGGCAACCAATACCGTACACTTGAACATCAATAGGTATGACACTCGACAGCGGCGGTCTTTCTTTCGATCTAAGAGTCGACGGTACCGTCTACGGCACGATCAGGGCCAAATACGAGTGAAGAATCCATTCCAGCACCAGAAAATTCACAGCAAAAGAGCAACAGCACAAGCAAAAGATTGCTAAAGATATATCCATGAAGAAGCAGGTTTCCACAAACGGAAAAACAGATTTGACCTGCCAAGAGACGAGAGGATACCAAAGCAAAGAGAGAACACAATCAGATGGAGAACCAAGATATCATGAAACCGAAGGAAAGGGAGGGATCAAGACAACAAAAACTACACAGAAAACTGACAAAAAAAAAATACAGATGTGTTCATCTACCAAAACCTTTGTGCCGTTCTGCTTTTTTCTTCTCCAAGTGACTCGTGCGTAACCAGAGAGGAAACAGTAAATCGTGTTGACCAAGAAGGAACGAGTAAATAGAGAATCTTACATGAGAGAGATGAAGAAGGAGCGAATTTAGAGGCCGCTCCTTCCAGATCTTCATCTCCTTCATAATGAAATACCGCAGGGACACAGTGCTATGGCGATCCTTACTTCTGCAATCACGACAGCATGACGTGAGAACTCTCGCTTGGAGATGGGGCTTACGGACATAGCCTTGTGTATCGACAAAAACTCAAAGGAGAAAAGCACACCCAAGGAGCAGCAGGAAAGAACAAAGCCATCCTCCCTCCTCCCTCCAGCATGCACATCCTCAAAAGTTCAGAAGAAAGAAAAACATTGTATTTACACCTCAACATAACTTGAACCCCTACCCCATTACCAAATCTAGTTTCCGGTATAGGCATCCATGTTCCTTATCAACTCATAGTAAAACTTGACACCACCCAAATGCGCCTGCATATCAACCCTCTCATCCACAGTATGCGGGCCCTTCGCCGTATCCTCCGACAACGGCGAAAAGCGATATACATTCCTCGTCAACTGCAGATAATGCGCCGTATCTGTGTTCCCCACTGAAATCGTGCCCACGGGGATAACTTTCTTGGCTGAAAGTCTTTCTGCTGTGTTTTCGAAAACTTGGCGTATGGAGCCTGCGAAGACGTTCCAGACGCCTACGTCGGGGCCTGTGGGCGAGATGGGGGATGGTGGGAGAATGTTCATTGAGGAGATGTTGAGGATGCCGGAGCCGCGGTCGAGTTGTGAGTAGCCGGGTCCTTGGATTGCGATGCTGTGATTGTTTGCAAGGGGTGCGAGAACATCGGCGACGGCTTTTAGGACATCGTCTATCTTGTCGGTTGGCAGGACTCGGTAGTTTATGGTGACTTTTGTAGTTTCTGGCAGCTGGTTGTCCTTGATGCCGCCGTTGATGATGTCTACCGACTGTGAGGTTTGTATTGACCAGCGGACTCTGTCGCCGCGTGATGAGATTAGTCTGTCTGCAAAGTCTTCCTTTTTCTCTAAGGCTTCTCGTAGCCAGGGCTCCGCTGTTTCGGGAGAGTTTTCGACTTCGCACTTGAGGTAGTTCCAGAAGGGGTTGTGCTCATCGAGGTGCGGAGCGAAAGGCTGGTCTTCGATGGCTGCGATAAGCCGTGACATGATGCCTATGTTTGTGTTCTTGGGTGGTGCTGAACTGTGGCCACCCGGGGTGTTCAAAGTCAAGACGATGTCGAAAAATCCCTTCTCGGCGATTGCTGGTAGAGCGTACATCACGTCGTTGACCTTATGCATCTCACCGCCCTCATCGACAATCATCTCCATACTGTTCTCACCATGCTTCTCTTCTAGATGAGCAGCCAAATGTTTGGCACCTCTAAAGCCGCCAGTCTCTTCATCGAACCCGAACGATAGGATGATGGTACGCTTGTTCTTGAAGTCTTGCTCAAGAAGTTGTTCCATCGCACTGTAAACGCCGATAAGAGTGTTTTTGCAGTCGACAGTGCCTCTTCCCCAAAGCCATTGTCCATCAAAGTATGCTTCGAACGGAGAGTGGCTCCATTTCGTTGGATCTGGTACCGGTACAACATCCAGGTGAGCCATGATAACGAGTGGCTTCAGATCTTGGGAGCTTCCCGGTAACGTGTAAAGCAGACCGTAACTATTCACGTTTTCAAGCTCCATCTTCTCGTGCCTATTTGGAAAGTCAGCGTACGTTCTTTAATTTTTCTGATGTTTGCATACACTTGTGGAAATTGAGTTTTCAAAGTCTCATGCAGAGTGACAAAGGCATGCCACCTCGGATCCTTATCCACATCATCATTATCATCATAAGATATAGTCGGAACATTGACCGCAGCACTGAGGCGCTCGACCTGCTGCTTTATCAAGTCTTTGTTATTTCCATGATCGGCGAAAGGAGTCAAGCTGTCTTGTAATGGAGCCGGCAGTTGCGGTACTGGACACCATGTGTTGACCACTACATCTTCTTGCGGCTTCTCATTACTCGGATGGCCGTTTGCTGGAAGGTTGAAAGCTTCTTTCCTGCTCATCACAGACCTCACAGTCATGAGCAGGAAAAACACAATCACCATAAATGCCACCAGTCGTGGCCAAGCCATCTTGTCCTTCCACCCTTCAGTGATGGCCATGATGGATTGCGGGGTCGTCTGAAAGACGATTTGGGTTAAGATATCAAGGTGACATGAGTTTGGAGAGTGATGTAGCAAGCATAGTCGAGTGATAAGATCACGGTTGATTTCATTCGGCCCGGGAACATGCTTTCCGAACCCCACGAAACTTCGGGTACGCCTTCCTTTTTTGCTACCATAACAGACGACATCAAACATAGACAGTAACGACAAAGACGCATCGATAGCTTTCCTGACAATCATGACTGGTCGTTGTACACCATACCAACTCTCTCCTTCCAAGGCTTGTCTTGACAATGGTAGAAATATGGACCTTCGAGACAGAGGCGATTGGCCACTGGCTGGTTGTGATCTGACAGAACGTTTGACTCAGGTCAATGCTGAGATGGGGCCCGTAAGTTTCCCCCATCCTCATCATCGATACTTGTCATGGTTGCTTGAGGCTGGTGTACAACCCACGCGCGCAAGGAAATGCTTGGAGTGAAGCATCATGACAAAAGACGTTCCGACACTCGATGACGGCCAAATCTCTTTGTCGACATATTTAGACTCGGTCTGATAGTTCTGCAGGAGACGCAACACAGGTTTCTAACCCTCAAGTAAAGCTAGGTTTCAATGTCTTCCCTGAAGATGCCAATGGACCACACCAACCATAGAGATCACAGCGGCACTGCTCATAGTCGGGACAACTGGAAAAATGCATGTCAGTAACACATCAAAGAAGTCACGAAGTGCATACTCACTTTATCGCATCCATTCCGAATATGGTGTCCCAGAGCTTCTCAAACACCCAGCCCACTCCAAAATCCACCTCGTGACTTTGGTCAGCCCATCTTAGCATCCTCTCGTAATCGGATTTGGGTCGCTGCAAGATGCGAGCTCTGGTGACAGCGAATTGCGCACAGCAGACATTGCCGATGTGCCTTGGCACTCTTTCACGTGGCACATTGAATAGCTCCATATATATTTCCGCGAAGAAAGCTCTCGTGTCTTTGTTGAGGATATCCTGCTCAGTAGGGTCCAGAGGATTCACACCAACCGGACATCCCGGAAATAACGAACAGCGTAGATTGACAAAGCCAGTGGCATTGATATGTTGGAAGCGAAGAGACTTGAGCGTGTCTGCTGTTCTGCTGCCTACATCGTTATGCCATTGCTCGTGATGTGCGTGTATGAATATAGAATAATCTGGTAACGAATCGTAGTTGTCGATGATATAAGATAAGTACGGTGCAGTTTCTCTGCCTCGTCTCGATCGCGGGGCCAGACAACCGGGCTCGACAGACAGGTCTACAGAGTAGATGAAAGGCCGGAAAGGCATGTCCTCGTAGAGTTCCAGCAACCAGTTGACATTTTCAGGTCGAGTTTTTGCCATGACAATCCCTATGCCAGGAGTCGCATGCTCTGGTCCGACCTCTTTAACATCGTTGCGACTTTCCACACGCTTGCGCAGTCCTGGTTTTAGGGCGCTGGTTTCAGGACCGGCGTTTATGCGCATGAACAACACCACGCAAGATATGCAGAGCAACGCGGTTGCTCCATATCGAACTGCCAGATGTCTTGACCAGTTGCGGTTCCAGGTTATGCTCATGGTCGACTGTACTGTTTGACGAGGTTCGAAGGAGAAAAGCAACGAACCTTTACTTAGAATACTCACATTCCTGCTGCCTATTGGGCCTCAGTGAGCCGTGCCGAGTTATCCATTCGTTCAAAGATAGAGCGAAGGATTCAGTTTGTCGATTGGTTCCGCTCCTCTGACTCCAAGTACTTCACATGACTTGTACGCACGCACGTAAATCCTACTGATTGTTACTCTGCAGTACAATCTCGACCCGAATATCTTCCATTTGCTCATGAGCAAACGCATAGCCAGAATATGGGATGCGCTCAAGAGGATGCGACAGGACGGCTTGTCGAAGATTGTTTTGCAGCGATTCTGTCGTGTGACTGGTGAAAGCACGTCCGAGCGTGCTGTTTATGCGTACCGGTGAAATGGTTCCGTCTTTGATCACCGTGTCATGGCTTGAGTCGGCAGGCTGACAACATGATGCTCCCCTATTCGACTCGCAAGTTGCAAAGCTTTCCAACGACTGAGAAAGATACACTCATGCATCAGATAAAGGATTGATTGATTTTGGATGCGTTCGAGAATGGAAAAAGACCTCGGGAGAATCGGTAATATCAGGTCGGCAAACGCGGTCACCGGGTCCCGACACTTCCCGAGGTCAGGCTGACCCAAAAGGGAAATGCTTGCGAATGACTTCAGTAGAAGCAACAGAGTTTCGCAGGGTAAGATCAATGCAATAACCTCCCTGGAAAAATTGCAAGCAACTGTATCTCTTGATTCCATTCATGCAGGCAGCAGTTGTTGTGTGGTCCTGCCGAAACCCAGGTGTGAATCTCTATACGTTTCTTGTCGCTTTGTGTATATCGCCATCACCCGCTTCGACCAGCAAGCATGGTGTACGGGGGGTAAGGCAGAAAGACAGAAAACGGCAAAGACAAGAACAAATCAGCTAACTGAACCAAGTAAGCCAAGTCGAGGTTGTGCCACGTGTAAGAAGCGAAAAATCAAAGTAGGTACGCACATCTCTACTTCTTATGCAAGCCACTGACTAGTTATAGTGTGATGAAGGTCGACCAACATGCACACAATGTGAGAAGCGCTCACGAGTATGCCTGGGTTACAAGGATGAAGCGGACTACATTTTCCGGAATCAAACCGAAAAGGTGACCAATCGAGTCACAAAAGCAAGAAAGCCGCGAGCATCCAGATCTCCTGATTCGACATTGTGAGTATTGTTCGTGAGTCATGTACAGTTCGAGACTAATACGCTTCCCTAAAGCAGCAAAGACAGTGTGATAACACGTCCAAATGCTGTTACGCCCGATGTCCTGACCGACTTGAAAGTCGCTCCGAACAACCCTCAGACGAGACCTAATACATACAACCAAATGGTCCTCATGCAGGGGCCCTCGCAGGGTGATCTCGAAGCCATGACGACCATCTGTCAGCAACCCGCTTTCTCGATAGAGGAAGAAGTCGTCCATGTGTACTTCAGAAACTTTGCTCGTTTGTACAGAACGCAGGATACTGTCCGTGGGTTTCTCCCATTCTTGGCTCCTATGTACGGCACTTCTTCCAAGGGATCATTGTTACGGACTGCGACTCACGCAGCAGCACTATGTGCTATATCACAATTACCTGATCAGAAGCATCTACAATACCGTGCAGCCGATACTTATGGAAAAGCCATGCGGATTGCTGCCGGCGCTCTTCAGGATCCAATACAAGCAACATCGGACGAGACTCTACAAGCGACTTTGTTGTTGTGTCTGTATGAGGTAAGCATCCTCAGTGAACATTTGTTGGAACATCGTTCACTAAGCGGTCTCGACAGTCTATAAAAGCTACTGATAATTCCATCAATGCGTGGTCGAATCACGTAGAAGGTGCAAGTGCCATCGTTCAAAGCAGAGGCATGAAACAACTCGAGACCGAGCAAAGTCTAGCACTCTTCCGCGCAGCAAGAACTCATATGCTCATCAACTGCATAAGACAAGGCAAGCCTACCAAACAGCTCGAAGCAGGGATGAACTGGCTATGCGATACCACCGAAGACGATCCACTGGCCTATCTCACTCACTGTACCATCGAGCTTCCGTCATTGATGGAAAAGACCCGACGTGTTTGTGAGCGACAGCGTAACAGTGAGAGCATGGCGGCCATGGAAGAGTTGATAGAACGAGCATGTCATCTTGAAGCCACCATGCAAAATTGGGCAGCATCGTTATCTGACGACTGGCTACCATACACGACCGATTACATGCCGGAGAAGCCAGTGGATCCCCTCAATGCGGATGCATGGGTTGGCCCTGTACATGCTTTTGCCGATGCACACAAGGCCAGTGTTTTGAACAAATTACACTCGTGCCATATGCTTTCTGCTGCGGTGATCCTGAACGGACTGGAATGGCTTCGACCACACGACTACCCCATGGACGATCGCTACATACACACTCGATGGATCGAACAACGTACCGTCGACGACATCTGCTCGAGTGTTCCGTTCTTTTTGGGTATCGGGAAACAGAGAGCACGAACACCAGATCAGATGGACACGATAGCCGATCTGATAGGCGGCTACTCGCTCATCTGGCCTCTTCATGCAGCTTCGAGCTGCCCTCGCATCTCGAAGGACCAATGGTTATATATCTATGGCCGTTTGGCCAAGATAGCGAAAGAGTATGGGCTGGAGCAGGCTCTTCTCATCTCGCCGGATATCAAGGGCAAGTTTGTGCCTCGCATATGAGTACGAGCGTGGCTGCCGAGTTTGACACCACATAGATATTGAGCCTGAACACACACTGCAAACAGTGCTAACAGAATTGTGCTCTGAACATGCACAAGCGAGTACTTGTTCAACAAGAAAAGATCACCAGAATACAACAACGCTCTTATCGATTCAGCTCGTCGGAGTTGTTGTGGCAATACAAGAACCGATCCAGAGTACCTGCTGAGCATCATTGAAACAACCACGTCAATAGTGAAGCCGGTGGTTTCAGATGAGGTTAGTGATTGATTGTACATACAAAAGAGGAGCAAGCACCCGACCAGGGCTGACATCCAAGCTGGAGGGAGTATTTTCAGCTCAGGTTCAGGCGCCTACTCACAACCGTCCGTACATGAGTGAGGCTGTTGGATAATCGCTGTCTCATACAGCTCGTTTCCAGATCCAACAGTCATGGCGACTGTACGATACATATAGCTGAAAACTCAAACAGTCTTCCAGAATATACAAAGACGGCGCACTGGCGTCAGAATAAGAGGTTGGAATCAAAAGAATAACTGTATATTTATGCATGTGTATCCAAAAATGATCCGCGTGCACGTCCCTGGAGTTTGGCTTGCTCTCTCTTCCACGCTCCACGAGTCGCGTATCCCCGGCGTCTGCGAGATACGCCCAACCCTAGTGGATGCGGTAATCTCAGAATACGACCACCAAAAATTCCCATCTCGCGGTCTCCCTTTCACCCTTTGCTATCCTTTTGCGGAGCAACGACAGCGACTGCGATTGCGACTGCGCCTTCTCAATCATCGCCAGCCGCTGAAGCGCGACTTCCACCACCCACACACGCCGCGCAACCGCAACCGCAACCACAACACCGCAACCATGGGCGCCATCACAAACCTCATCCCCCTCATCATCCTCGCCGCCGTCGTCGGCGCCTTTGCATTCGTCGGCTACCAGGTACGAGCAGCGCACCCTCTCCCCCACACCTTCCACCAGTCGCGCGCAAAAGTCAGGCTAACAAAGGCTCTACAGATGTACCTCTGGACCAACGATCTCGCCGACAAGGGCAAAAAAACCATGGAGAAGAAAAACGTCATGTTTACAAAAGACGGCATGAAGGTCGGTGTCAAGGAGATGAGCGAGGAGGAGTATGCGG
The DNA here is from genome assembly GCA_019677095.1 of Aureobasidium sp. SLJ-2021a. Lineage (NCBI taxonomy): Eukaryota > Fungi > Ascomycota > Dothideomycetes > Dothideales > Saccotheciaceae > Aureobasidium > Aureobasidium sp. SLJ-2021a. Next base: position 918,251 of record JAHRBU010000005.1, on the reverse strand, counting down.
ATAGAACGCAGAGGTGTGTGATTATTTTTCTTTTGCTTTCTTCTCCCTTGCGCAAAAACACATGTCGCACTGGAAAACTGCACACATTGCATATGCTGACTTTTTGATGCGAAAATAGCGTGCTGGTCAATACGTGGAACTCGAGTTCGTTTCCTGCGTACAAGAGCAGGCTTTGGAACAAGGAAGAGCAGGCAAAGAACAAGGGCGCTTCGTCGGGAAGAGCATGAGGAGAGCTAGAGACAGAGAGAGAGAAAGAAACCACACCCCGGCCTTTTTTCCCTTCTCTCTCACCTGATAACGAACACTCCTATATCTGCATTCTGCTTTCTCAGCGGGTATTACTGTACTGCTGTGTTTCTACTTTTCCTCACACACACCTTGGCAATCCTTGATGTCGTTGGGCCAGTCTTAGTTGACGTTGATCTGCACATGGCATAGAAAAAGGTTCCGATACCCAGGGAAGATAGATCCTGGTTGTAATGTCATAAAGGTAGAGCTTACGTGCAGACAACTATTCGATCAAGTACAACCACCCGGGAGACGCGGGATTAGTACAAGACTCCATGATCCCAGCAACTGATACGGCATAGCACGAGAGCAACACCCTCCTCCCGGAACCCGCGCAAATGCAGCGTAACGTTCGACAAATTCACAAGCACTGCAAGCAGAGAAACAAAAAAGAAAAAAAGAAAAAGGCTTGCGTGCAACACAACGACATCAGCCGTATGACGAGAGGCCTTGAAGAACCCGTCCAGAAGGACACTTGGTGACGATACTTTTCGATAAAGCCCACCGACTCGAGCCCTAACGCTGACTGACTCTCCCTGCCGTGCCTGCGTGACTGGGGGGATTTATGCTTGAAAAGAACGTTCTCGGCTAGAGATGGAAGGGGGCGGATACTTTCGTGTTGTACACGGAGAAATACGTACTTGTACGGTTTTACCCTGTGAGGCTCTTCTCGAGTCAAGCTGTCAACCTTCAGGTGTCGAAATGTACATACAAGTTTCCTGTGGGCAAGAAAGTATGGCTATGAAGAACGTCGAACTTGTATCTCTCAATGGATATGAGTAGTGATGGTGTGAGACTCGATCTTCTGCCGTCCGATGACTGGTGGGCAATGTTTGCTGTCGAGCCCGAGAGGATCCGTACTGCGGCGTTTGTTGTTTCATTCCTTCGTGTACTTGTATCCAACCACACGAAAAGAAGCATACGGTACCGAGAGAAAGCTACACGCGGCCAGGCTCTTCCACCATACAGCTCCACCCTTCGCGGTGGTGTATCCTTCCTCATGTCATCGCTGAAGCACGTCAGTCAATTCTCCTTACCACTCTATTGCAACGATACCATGGGAACTGAAAGCCCAACTCTGAGACCTGTCCAAAGTGTATCCGATCATCCAGCGGAAAAGGTAGGGGTGCGTGGTAAGACTTGCCCGTTTGCTTGGCTTTGTGTGGGCTGGCTGGATGTTGGTGGCGCTTAGGGTTCGAAACTAGCTCGACTAACCATGCGTCGAGCCAAGCTTTGTCCCGTCCTCGTGGACGGATTCTTTAATTTCGACTCTATCCTCGATAACGTAGACCAGACCACAAACCCAAAATCGACTTCATGCGACACATGACGTGACTCCAACCAGAAGAGGGATTGGCAACTGTAGCTGAAGAAAAGAGATTTGCGGGCTCTCGTCAGCTTCTCCGAATCGTCCGCTGCAGTGTTCGCTCTTCGCGCTTGAGCGAAGGAGTGGATTCGGGAGGAGCAGGAGAGCCAACCACTAAACTGATCAATGTGTATGCACAAGCCGAGCTGATAAGGATGCCGAGATCTATTGGATCTTGACCTGGCTTGGGGGCGGGAAGTTTGTTGGATGGTGACATGCCTCTTTAGGGTTTGTTCTGGTTGTCAATCGATCATAAGATCAAGGCGGCTCCCAAGCAGATCGGTTTGGAGGACGACTGTGAAGGGTGCTGGTCAAGAGGCTTACGTGGCCAAGACGACGTCCTTACCTCGAGACTTTCGGATGTGGGAGCCTGGAGGAGATGTCCTGTCTACTTTGTGAAGTCGGAATACGTGGACGAGGTTTGATTTGACGATGATCCAACGCAGGAAAAGGCGAACCCCTAGTGCGGTGCCACAAGGACGCCCCCAAACTCTTAAATCGAGCTCTTGTCCTTCTGGGCGTGGCATGACGGATATGCATGGCGACGTTTAGTTCTTGGGTGCTTGAGCCAGATTGAGATATGGTCGTGTCGTCTGGGTGGGGACGGTGCTTGGCCTGTCTTGGGCCCTTTCTTGTCGCTATTGCACAGCCATCCTTGGCTCTGTCTCGTCCGGATCGGCGCCAGGGCGCGCTATGATCGAGACAGGCCGCCAAGCGCGAGGTCAAGAATGCTTGGCCTACCTAGACGGAGGTGGATGGCTGCAGTGAGTGGCATCGGGGATCGGTGGGCAGCAAGCGAAACTGCGGGCTGTGGTGGTGCCGTGTTAGGGCTCCAGGAGGAAGCAATGATTGTGCTTTCTGTGCAACAGCGAGTGGACGACGACCAGAAAATTGGCGACTTTATGGGAAGGAACGAATGCGCCCCCCCTCGAGAGATTCGCTTAAACATGTCGACACGAGTCGATCCGCCAGTTTAACGTTAATTTTAAGTACATTGCTAGTTTGAACGTTACCCACGCAGGGCAGGTCAGAGTAGCCGGCGAACCCGAGCACACTGCCCTAGATGAGCAATTGAACTCAATACGGCGGTCGTAGGAGAAAGAGAGATGGCTCCTGAGCAAAAGATATAGTAGAAATCTCCGGACAGCACCAAGGACAAGGAGAATGGACCAGATAGGCAATTCTCGCGAGGGCAGATGTCGAGACATGGCCAGGCCAAAACTGGGGTAGGAAAGAGGGTTTAGCGTGTGGTCTTAGCAGTTCTTGGTGTCTCTTGGTGGTTCGTCAAAGCGAAGCTAGTGTCCATGGACCAGTGAGCGCATGCGCAGGGCATTCCTTCGTCTTCGCAGCTGCTGCTCGCCAGCTCGTTTTGTTCTTCCTCTTCCTGCCTGCTGCTGCCTCTGCTTTCTCCAATCTCTTTCCACCTCTACCAACTCAGACTCGCACCCGTGTCTGCTTGTAACTTGTGCTCAAACCATCGACACTGCCCCACACTCTTCGACCATCGCCAACAAGTTTTGTTCTTAACCATCACCAACAGTCTTTCTCCACAACCAACACTGGTCTTGGCCTCGACAGGCAGGAGCCATTCAGCCATGGAAACATACTACGGACACGTGCGAACGCCAGGAGACGCCATTCTTCTCTTCGAGGCATGCAGAATCGGTCTGCTGCCCAGAGTACAGCGCCGGCTGTCGGAAAAGGAAAGACTGTCGATCAAGTCGGGCTCGGTCTTTGTGTGGGACGAGCGTGAGGCGGGCATGAGACGCTGGACGGACGGAAAGTCATGGAGCGCGAGTCGCGTGTCGGGCAGCTTCCTCACGTACCGCGAGATGGAGGGCAAGCGCGGCGGCAGCACCTTCAGCGCCGCTCCCAAGGCGCCTGCTGCCAAAGACCACGACGCCTCGGACGACGGCCCCGACGGCTACCGCTACAAGCCCGACGGTCTGATCAAGCAGTCGTTCAGCATCACCACGTCCAACGGCCAGCACCTGCATCTCATCAGCTACTTTGCCCGCTCGACCGCCGTCTCGCAAAACCTGCAACAGCCCTCCAGCGACCCTCAGCTGCGTCACATCCGCCCCGAGAAGGGCATGTACCCCGAGTCGACCGTCCACGAACAAAACGCCATTCCCGCCGTCACAAGAGGCCCCATGACCAGCCCGGCCTTTGCCAACGCCCCTCACCAGTCTGCAAACATCGGCGCTCCCCACTACCCCCCGAGACCGCAATACACCCATGGCCCCATGTCCTACGGTCCTCCCGGCTGGGCGCCCCCAAGCCCCATGCACACGCCCCCGCCGCACTACTCGCCCTACGGCTACCACCACTCGCCCATGCACCACCTGCATCCTTCGCAATATCCTCCGCAGCACTCTCAACACTACCCTCCTCCGCTCACTGCTTTCGACCGCGTGCCCGCTCCGCTGTCCAACAACTCCTTGCCCGCCCCGCCAAACCACCATCATCCGCAGCTGACTCCTATTCACAATCACCCTCCCCCGCTGCCTCAGATCAACCACTCCCACCGCCCGTCTCTGCAAGACCACTCGCCGCGTCCTCCCAGTCATGGCCACCCTTCCATCGATCCCGCCCTGGCCAACGACTCGAGAAAGACTGCTCCTCCTCCTCTCCCGAGCCCCAGATCCATGGGAGACACTGCTGCAGGCGCCCCCACAGAGTCCGCCAAACTGCCTCCTGCCACTCTTCCCCCCGTTAGCGGTGGTACTACTATCCCTAGTATCAGCTCTCTGATCCACGAGACAAGCAACCCACAATCACTCAACTCCGGTCGTCCTGCAAGCCGCAGTCCCATTGGTGGTCGTCCTCAAGACATCCCCATGCACAAGATGGGCTACGATGCTGCTCGCGACGTCCAGGCACTGAGACATCTGGACAAGGCCACTTTGAGATTCTGAGCCGCCATGTTGTAACTGTCCTCTATTCTGTCTTTCTAGCAAGCGAAAGGGCGTGAGCTGTACTCCGCCGGGAAATGGTGTTTCGGGTCCAAGGTTTTGCACAGAGCGATGATTGCATGAAACGGCGTTACTGTTTGGCTGCCTTGTGGTCATACGAGGAATGTGTACTCCTCTACTGTTTGTTTACTGTCTATTAGCTCAGACCAAGAAAGAAGATCTTGCTACTGTATTTGAACATGACCCCTTGTGATTGCCGTCCTATTCTTGCATTACTTTTCTAGATCGATGCCCAGGTCATCAGAGATAAAAGCAGCGATTGAGCACTGTCACGAATATGGACTTGCCAAAGACGAGTAGAGCAAATGCGCCTAATCTCTTCGAAGAAAGTACAAGCAAGCTTGAGAGGAAGGGGGCGTGGGTGAGCAAACAAGGTTAACATATGCCGTGGATATCTTGTGATAGTAGGCTTGTAAGATTCCGCTCTAGATAGCCCATCCACATGAACTCCCCCAGTTCCGACGCGAACAAAAACCGACCAACTTATCTACAGTAAACACGGAAGAAGTGAAGAATATGCCTTTTTTAGCCCTGAGCCGCGACTCTAGGTTCAAGCAAGAGCTGGCCAGCAGGACCAGTCTTTTCCACAAACCCTTGCTCGCGAGTATGGATCCTACGACCACGCAGCCAAGTCTCCTTGACCACACCCTTGAGCGTCTTGTCCTGGTACGGACTGCACTTGTTGCGGAACAGCATTGTGTCATGCTGCACGACAAACTCGGCCTCGTCGTCAAACACTGCAATATCGGCGTCGAGGCCGACGGCGAGGTCGCCCTTGAGGTGCTCGAGGCCGACTTGCTTGGCGGTGTGCAGACAGCACCAGCGGACCACGTCTTCAATGCTGAGGTTGCGGGCGCCGGCTTCGGTCCACAGGATACTGAGGCCGAGGCCTACGCTGCTGATGCCGCCCCAGGCGGAGAAAAAGTCGCCTGCGCCGTCGCCCTCGCGGCTGGTGTTTGTGGAGATGGCGCCGGGCACGTGTGCGGGCAGCAGTTTGAGGTTTGGGGTGCAGGGCGAGTGGTCCGAGACTATGGTTTTGATGACGCTGTCGTCGGGTCTGCGCAGTTCGCTCCACAGGCCATCTTGGTTGCGCTGGCTGCGGATGGGTGGGCAGCACTTGTGTCTGGTGTCGCCGTTCGCGATGCCCTCGGCTGCCAGCGAGAGGTAGTGGAAACACGTTTCGGCGGTGATGTGGACGCCCTTGGCGCGCGCCTCGCGCAACATGGGTATGGCTTGGACGGCCGACAGATGCACAATATGCAAAGGCAGCCGCGGTGCCAGGTGTGCCAAACTCAGGATTTCCAGAATGGCATATGTTTCGAATGTTGAGGGGCGCGAGTCGAGGAAGGTTTGGTATACGTCCAGGGCACCGCTGGGGGCCGCTGGAGGGTCTGATGCTTGCACGTCGTCGCCGACGGATTGTGTGACGGGAGGAATCATTTCCGCGTGAAACATGACGGTTGTGGGTTCGTCGGCGAGCTCGCGGAAGACTTTCGAAATGTCTTCGGAGGATACGGCTGGGAACTCGTCGACCTGGAATGGAGTTGTTAGCTTGTGCACACTTGCCTACTCGCACTTGGTGTGTGACATACACCACTGTCGATGAGGAATCCCTTGAAGCCTCGAACGCCCATCTTGACCAACGGCTTCAATTCCTGAACATTGCCAGGCACGATGCCGCCATAAAAACCAACATCAACCCAGCACTTCCCGCGCGCAGCCGCAATCTTCTCCTCGAAGCCCGCAACCGTTGTTGTAGGAGGAATGGCATTGAGAGGCATGTCGACCACGGTCGTCACACCACCAAACGCAGCCGCTCGTGTGCCGGTCCAAAAACCTTCCCACTCTGTTCGTCCAGGCTCATTCAAGTGCACGTGTGCGTCTACCAATCCCGGCATCAAAATGTGCGGCGAGTGGTCGACATACGGAGTGCCGGCAGGGAACGACGAGGCGGGCAACACCGACTCCCAGATCGACTGTATCTTGCCTGTCACGGTGGAAATGGCGATTGTCGCGGCTGTCTGGCGGCCTTTGATCACTGCTCGGGAGGACGCTAGAACGGTAATGTCGGACTGTGCTTGTGTAGGTGTTGGCGTGGCGGCCTCGGAACGAACGGCGGGAGAGAGGGCGTGAGGTGCCATTTCTTCGGGAGATTGGAGGTAGGCTTTTGTCTTGATGTGTGTCTTGTACAATTGCTCTGGAAGTGTTACGTGCCGTCTTCTCTACAGAGAGACTCGAAGATTTGGCGAGATGGTAGAGTAGCCGACAAGGGACTGCAAGGTATGTTCTACCAAGGGAGGGGAGGGGGATTGAAGGGGAGGAGAGGAGAAAGATGTCAGAGTGCAAAACAGATCTGGGGTAGGGCGCCTCTTATTGTATGGGGTACATAAAGGTGTTTCAACCCACCCGACTTAGCCATGACATGCCTCTACTCTACACAGCGGCACGCGCAGAGACTCTGTAAAAGTCAACAAGCAAAAGGGGCCTTAGGCGAAGCAAGGAGCAAACTGCCCAACAGAACCGGCCATTGACTTGCCTTTCGGGGGCCAGTACGTGCCATTGAACCGAGAGAGTTACTCGATGAAAACTCCAGGCCAAGGTTGGTGAAGAGGCGCCTGCAGCGTTTGGGCGGGCGTTGCTGTCGGCCGCGCTGATAAGAAGAGTCGAGCCCGGGTCAATATCGGAGCCGACCGCCGCCAATTTTGAGTTTGGCATTCCGACTGAAGATAAGAGATGCTAAAGTGGTAGGACGGTAAGGCGACATGTCGATATATATATATATACAGACGTGAACGCGTTGGGCTGGTGTCTTGTCATCAAGTGTGTTTGTGATCACACTCGTGAGCTCGTGAGGGGAGCAACGATACAGGCGTCAGTCACGGTAAGACTGAGGTGCGGAGATGGCCGGAAAAGCTCTTGATCACCTGTCTCTTTAGCTTTGTTGCTGATCCCGAAACCGCCTAGGCTCTGGATGTGTTACTCGATATTTATTCGATTGCTTTACTCGATCAAAGGAGCGTGTCGACCACAACTGCTGCATGCAAAATCCTTGCCTGCTCGAGTAGTCAAGCATGAAGCGGACACGTGTATTGCTAACAGCCAATCTTCTGAGAGTGACATACGACAGCAGAAGTGGTAAAAGTCCTTGTGAAAGACTGCAGTGTTAGAAGTCATCTTAGCCAGTGCAAAGCGCGGTGTGGTAATGCCTCAGAGCTGGCTTCGCTCAGCATCAGTCGAGATTGCAACGTGTAGGACTCGGCAAACCACCTTGCACAGAATTTGCATGTATCGTCGGCAGCACATGTCTTGCAATGGTATGTTGACTCGCTAGCCTTAAAGATGTGGCCGCATGGATGGCCTTCCCAGCAGTTGTCTATTTTGCGCCATCTACAGCGCCCTGAGCGTCGTGTAGCACCCATCGGTTAGGGAACTGAAGACTCGGCTTCGGTTCGTAAGTATCTCTGCATTGTGATGTATGTAGTGGTAGCCATGGGTATGGTATAAAGCTCTGAAACAAATAAAGCACCGTCAAATGAACAATAGCGAGCATCGATCTCTCCTGGATCTGGTCGTTCTCTTCTTGTTGTCACCAAGCATGGTGGTCCAGGTCTACTGCTTTCTCTTCAATGGAACACCTACAGTAGGCTTGCCTTTGACAGTATTCGAGAGACCTATGATGTCTTTGCTGGAATAGAGACTCGCTTTGAGGCCATATGAGTTTGAGGAATCGAGGTTGAGGTAGGTGTAAGCGTCGGTCTTGTAATAAATTGCACCATCGCCAGCGTTACGCGGAGCAAGGCCGAGCTCAACCAGTTCTTCGAGCACTCTTCTGACGTCGTCCAGATCAGAAAAGTCTCTGGTATACACACAGATAAGGTGACTTGACTGCTTCTTCGGAGCGGGAACGAAGGGGTTGGGCGGATCCGCTGGAGCGACTTTGGCGGTATCGCCCAATCTGCCATCGACAACTGCTTCAGTGACAAGTCTCCATACTCTATTGACATCTTCCGGCTTTGGAAAGAGCATCCGCTAGGTCGGGTACGTCAGTAATTGAACAAATGATGACGGTCACAACGTGTTCACCTTGCCATTAGTCACTCCACTGGCTACCGCAACATCAAGGATGTCTTCTTTCAGTTGCTCTCGCAGAGGGCCTAGCTTTCTGGTAATGCTTGATTGTGTCGAGTTCGGATTGGCGCTGGTGATTCTCTCCTTCTCGGCAGCGAATTGGCTCAACAAAGCATGAGCACGGTCCGTCATCTGTTCTGGTGATTCTTCCAGCTCTGGATTATGACGAGATTCCGCTGTCTTGCCTTTGTCTTTGAGTTCAGGGCATGTGATCCAAATCCATGATCCAGTGATAGTGGTTCTTGGTGGAAGACGCTTGAGAAACTCATCCACCGTCTCAGTCAGTTGTCGAGCTGTTGGGACACCTTCTAGTCTGTTGTGAAGGGCATGAGCCGTACTTTCTGACGTGGTTGTGAGAAGCGCGGTGGGATGGGCTGCTTGAACTTTTCCCCAACGTTGGACGAGCTGCTTTGTACTGGTCTTCTTGCTGCGTGTTTCGAGTCTTTTGCGTACCTTGACTGTACCTGTATGTCATTGTGAGCATACATGGTTGTAAGAAGGAAGTGCAGACGCACCGTGGAAGTCGGAATCATCACTGATGTAGCCCGCAAAGGGAACGAGGTCCAGATTTGCCATGAAGGAAATCACAAAGTGAAACACTTATTGGTTGACAAAGTAGAAGGCAGAAACGACGAATGAAATACTGTACATGCGACACGTGGAAAGGGCTTAGTTAAGCGCAGACTGACCTTAACTTCGCGAAGGAAGGTGCGCACGGGGAGAGTAGAACCTCCCGATGTGCTAAGGTCTGTGACACGTGTAGTGTCAAATCACACAGTTCCTCTAATAGATAGGGAGCATCCACCGAGAGCAGTGATCTCATCGGCTCGCTATGGATTTGTCCACAGTCTGGAAGCGACTGTGAGTTTTGATAGCTTCAGTTGCCCCTTATGTGTTGCCCCGAGAGTGGAGGAGCTGGAGGAGAGCAACAACGAAGAGGCAGCCGTAGAATGCTGCATCGACCGAGCTGCTCCTTTCGAGACCCTGCTGAACGACTGCCACAAGACACGAAAGTCTGATGTCGAGCCAACTCAGATGAGCGCAAGCGGTTTGCTATGAGAGGATCAACAGGGCAAGGTGTGTTTGGAAGACGGAAGTTGGTTGCATGATATCGATCGGTCTTTTTGTATAGTTGTGCATGCGTTGTGCACAAAAGCCAATCAAACGCGGTCGTCGCGCGGCGCGTCTGTCGCACCTCGAGCGTGTCGTCAACAATCAAGATCATTTGGAACACCGCCATTTCACCCAAGAAACACCACAATATACCAAAGAAAAAAATGCCTCACGTTGAATCACCGAACCCACCATCGTCGCCGCCTGTCGACGACATAGTCATGGAAGAGGCTGTGTCCGGCGCTCTCGACGAACAAGCAGAATCACAAAACGAGACGATTCAATCACCACCAGCACCCGCTGTCAACGAGATCGAGAAGGCGTCCCTGGAAGACATGTTTGATGATGATGATATGGACGATGATGACGAGTTCTCGTCGAGTGCTCAGACCAAGATCCAAGCATCCTCGCAGCCAGAGCCGTAGGTCAAGGCCCACCATCGGTCAAACGTAGACTAACGCGGTACAGGAAACCTGGCAATACCAACGTTGGCAAAGACGCAGAAGTCTTGCGCGCTTTCTACCAGAGACTCTTCCCCTTCAAATATCTGTTCCAATGGCTGAACCATTCCCCGACCACGACGACCGACTTCAGCAACCGTGAATTGGCCTTTGTCCTGCCCAACGACGCTTACATCCGTTACCAATCGTTCAACTCGGCCGAAGAATTACGCAAGCAATGCATCCAACTCACTCCTACTCGTTTCGAGATCGGTCCTGTATACTCTGCCAACCCTCGGGACAGAAAAACGCTACGCAATGCAAGCGCGTTCCGGCCATTGGCCAAAGAGCTGGTCTTTGATATCGATATGACCGATTACGATGAGATCAGAACGTGTTGTTCCGGAGCAAGCATCTGTCAGAAGTGTTGGCAGTTCATAACCATGGCCATCAAGGTTATAGACAAGGCACTGAGAGACGACTTTGGTTTCAAGCACATCATGTGGGTCTACTCTGGTAGACGTGGTGCTCACGCTTGGATCAGTGACAAGCGCGCAAGAGAAATGGACGACAACAAACGCAGGTCAATCGCCGGCTATCTTGAGCTCCTAAAGGGAGGTGACAAGACTGGCAAGAAGGTGAACTTGAAGAGACCTTTACATCCACACATTGAGTAAGTCTAGACCATCAACTGGATCCTCGTGAGATGCTGACACTGTGCTCAGTCGCAGCTTGAAGATTTTGAACGGCTACTTCCAGACAGATGTGCTGCTAGAGCAGGATCCCTGGGCATCTCCAGACAAGGCAGCACATTTACTGCAGCTCCTACCGGACAAGAACCTCACGGCTGCACTGCAAAGAAAGTGGGACAGCACGCCACATCGCAGCAGTACACAGAAATGGGCCGACATTGATGCCGTCGCATCTGTCTCCGGATCTCTTTCTAGCCTGACGCCTGAAACGCTCGTACACGCCAAACAAGACATTCGTCTAGAGTACACGTACCCACGTCTTGATGCCGAGGTTTCCAAGAAGCTCAACCATCTACTCAAAAGCCCGTTCGTGATCCACCCAGGTACAGGCAGGGTTTGTGTGCCAATCGACGTCCGCCGGTTCGAAGAGTTCGAACCGGAGAAGGTTCCGACTGTACAACAATTGCTGTCCGAAATCGACTCGTGGCAGGGCACTGACGACAAGATACAAGATTGGCAGAAGACGAGCCTCAAGCCCTATATTGAGCTATTTAGGGATCACGTAAACGCGATCTTGAAGGACGAGCGAGCTGCTGAGAAGCGAGGACGCGAGGAAAGTGGGGAAGGAGTAGATTTCTAGCCTGGAACGTGTCTGCTGCAAAGCTTCTTTTTTGGACAAAGCAAACACGGCTGCAAGCACCGACGTGATGGCTTGGATGGATTACGGATTATGAGGGAGGGTTTTTCTGGAGATGGGACAAACTGACATGGATGCGATATGCGACTCAACTGCCGGAGCAAGCAGCGCTGATATGCGTCGGAGCGGCCTCCACTGCATGTCACAGCATGTGAGGCTGTCATGGCTCCGGGCCGTGGCATCGGGCTCGAGCCCGAGAATTTGTGGGTCTGGCAGCGGTTGTGTGGCCAGATTCGCGGCGGGAAAGCGGCTCAACGCTTTGTGCTGTGGCGCGAAATAATGGTTTAACGGAGCAGCCTCCCTCTCGACAGGAATCAGCACTTTCGCCCTCTTGTAGCATGCTAATTTCCTACCACAATTCAGAATGCCATGATGATGCATTTATTATCTCATTGTTGCAATTTCTCCGGTCTTCACTCGCAGACATTACATTAGGTGTTGACCGCCGCGTCCTGCTCCTTCTCGGTGCCAACCCCGTAGCCCATTGAAAGGTGCCGGGCGAGCAAATCCCACCTTTCGGCGACGGCTTACAGCCCCGACACTTTCGCCAAATCAAAACACGTCTATTGTTGATCCCAAAGTCTCATCACTCGGCTTGTCGGTTTCTTCACAAGTTCCCAACTCCCCCGTCGTTACGCGACCCTGCGTGTTGTCCGGGTCTTGGCCCCAAACCTGTTGCCGGCTCTCTTGTGCGTGTCCCAGAGCAATGAATGACCGCTCTCGGGGCAAGAACTCGAGCTCGAGAAGGAGTTCGGGATCAGCCAGGGAAGAGTCACCGACCAGGGGTAAAGCCAAGCGGCATCAGATAGCTGTTGCTTGCAATGCTTGTCGCCGAAGAAAGACCAAGGTATGACTTTGAGATTGTGGTTGCGATAGTCTCGGTATCGCCGACCGAGGGAAAGAGCCTTCTCTCCAGGATCGACAGACTGACCTTGTTGTGCAGTGCGATGGCCATCGGCCAGTCTGTTCGGTATGCGTTACCAAAAACTCCGAATGTACCTGGTCAGCGGATCCAGATGCTACGCCCATGATTGCCATCAAGCGCAAGTACCAAAACCTCGAACTCGAATCGCGCGATCTCCACGACCTGGTCCAGATGTTGATTGATCGCCCACGCCAAGAGGCCATCTTCATCCTCGACCACATGCGTAGGACCCGAGATGCATCGTCGACGCTTGCTTTCATCAAAGATGGGGATCTACTTACTTGGGGTCTGAATACCCGTGACCCCCATCCTTCCGATTCCACTACCGTCGACCACGATTCTGTTCGCGACATTACGCACAGAGTCAACCTCATGAACGGCCGAGACGGCCTGAGGGATGGTAGCATGGACGGCAGCGAGAGTGTTACCGAGCCGTCCAACTCGCCAAAGCGACGTCTTGCCATCTCGGACCTAGTCAACAACACCTGATCACCACCAGCATGACTTCACTTAGTCACCACCTTGCTCTCTCGCATCTCTTGCAGGAACGAAGTTCGACCAACAAACTCACCTCGTCGACTCCACCTTCACCAAGATGCCATCGAGGCACACCATCTGCTCGACACGTCGTAACACGTGCTGCTTGGCCAAGTCAGAGAGGCATTGGCTATGCGCTTCTTTGGCTGTGCCTGAGCATAAACATCCGACCCTGGCAGAGGTCAGCGTACATATCGATATTACTCCCGGCTGTTGGAGTACATCCCATCCTACCTTGCTTGGGTCCGGAGAGGGCTTCGAGCATCCAAGAATTGGACGGGGTTTGTCTTGGAACATCTACAAGAGCTCAGGTTCGGCTTCGGCATTACTCAATCAGAGACTTCTGAGCTCGATTGGTTCGACGGACAACTGCACTGGATATCTTGCCAGTCGCGTCCTCGACTCCACTGCTTGTCCAAGGCATTCGTCAGGACAGGCGTTGCCCGGCGTGCACAAGAGGCCACGAGCCAGTATACCCTTACATAACTAGGTTCCAACAGGTAATACGAGTTCGAAAGAAAAATGTGTTTCCTGTCAGTCACTCTCCGGCGCTTCCCGCCTTCATCCTCTTCATGTACATACCTTTTCAAGTATCTGACAGAGCTTCATGTCATCGATTCCGATGTCTACACTCATGGGTTAGTGCTCGTTGTCCTCCATGATTTTGCGCTGCAGCGCGTTGCTGTATTTGATCTAGGGCTCGTCGGATGATCCTGCATTGACTTGGGCATCCCAGCCCGAGAGATCCGATGCCTATCACAAGAGTGTGCGCTCGCCCCCAACGGAACCAGATTCTTGACATGCGATCGTTCAAGGTTGTCTGCGCATATTGTTGTTGATGTCCAGCAAAGTAATGGCAATCAGACCGCGTGAAGCGTGAGGAAAGAAGCAAACAGGAGGCCAGCTCGAGAACCTGCCCTAAAGCTTTTGCGCGTACGCTAACCCCGAATCCAGAGCTCCCCTTCTGTGCCCTTTTGCGCCGCAGAGCCTCAAGGGCTTTTAGGAAACCAAATCTTGAACAAGCCTAACAACACATGGCTGATTCCCTACTCAGAACTGCCCTCCGTTACCGCCAGCGAAAACGAGGTTCGGTTTGTAGTATATCGACACACAACTCCTTAGTGTATGCAGACCACGATGGCAGAGCTACCGATTCTCTCTGCCTTCGTACTCGTCAAGTCGCACGTCCTTGGCGGCGTTGGAAATGGACAAATGACGAGGTGAGATTTTGAGACGGAGTGCGGTCCGTTGATGACGCGCTACCCTTTTTTGCACCTTTCCTGCTTTGCGATGGCCTTGTTTTTTTTTTGTTGTGCTATAGTCGTTGCATTAAGTGCATCTTTCGTCTTTGCATGGTATGGTAAGCTAGATATTCTGGTCAAGGAACGTGACTTTGGCTTCGCAAATATAGAGGTCATATTCCCCTGCTTCAAAACCCCTTATAGCTGACGGCCATTGCACACCCTCCAAACCCTCAGATCTCAAACCTCACCTTCAAGCCACAGATCCACAGAGACAACAGCGCCTCAAACGCCACAACAACCATCTATGTTGCCCCCCAGCTCCCCAAGACCCGTGCTGTGCTGTGCTGTGCCATTTAACAGGCACCAGCGGGCCCTTCTCCGTTTCCTGCCACTGCCACTGCCACGGTCACACCACATAAAGATCGACGAAAGTGGGAAAACCGGTATTTTCTCACATAGGCGTGCATCATGCACACTTGTGCGTTCGGAAGAGAAGCAAAAGAGAGGCAAGGCAAGGCAAGAGGAGGGCAAACTGTTTCACGGTAGCAGCTCCGCCGCACCCCTGTGTGCGAAAACAAGAGGAGGGGACAAAGAGGTGGAAACGGGCGGTGGTAGGTCCGCGGTTTCCGTAGACTGCAGTGATGGTAATCTACTCGGATGTTTCGGTGGCTTTTCCGAGATGTGCGGTGTGTGGCTTTTTTGGTGCAAGTTGTGTGTGTGTGTGCTTTGGAGTTTTTTGAACCTCTCCTCGTGTTTGAGTGGTTGTAGGATACATTTGGGGATGGGAAAAAGATATAGATCTTTCCGTGCTACTGACTACTTCTTTTGCAGTGTGGTTGTATTTCTTTCTCTCTAGGTATTGTGAGAGGCTGTGGACGTTTATCAACTATGTTCCTTTTTCAGAGAAGGAGAAGAATGATGCAAATGAGTGAGTAGTATATACTGTATAAATTCGCGTGTATCTACATAACCGAAATTTTCAAATCCTCCTGTCCAGAACAGTTCCCACCTATACAGCAAAAGCAAATAAATCATGATATGCCTGTTCTTTTGTTGCTCAAACACAATTCGCTAAATTCGCTAGATCACTGTTCCTCCTTTTCGATAGTCGTCATTCTGGCCGTTACTTGTTTCGTATTCTTCTGGTACCCCGTGTGTTTCATCTTCATTCTTTTCGTTGGAGATTCGCATTGCCATCAACTCTTGTTGCATCATTCTTCGCCTGGCCTGGGAGCGATAATGGCACCGTGCTCTTCGATGGTTGGAAACACTTCGAGCGCGCGTTTGGAAAAAGTCCAATTCGTCGGTTCGCAAACGTGATCCTCAAACTGCTTTGTAAAGCGCAGACATCCGGCGATTGGGTCGTGGTAGACAGCCTTGTCGAGTGTGTAGGGCCAGTTTATCACTGGTGCTGCCGTAATCTGATTTTCTGGTGTCAACCACTCTTTGTTGAAGGCGACCATTAGCACTCCGCGAATTGCTGGGCTGAGGGGGTTGTGTTAGTTGATAACTCAGTGTGAAAAGAGACATCCAACACAAGACTTACTGAGGTGCCAGATCGAGAGCCGGACTATGCGGTACAAATCTCTGACTGGGCAAGGGCCGCATAAGTGCTGGTATCCTTCGGTAATGTTCCGATGTAGGGAACAAAATCCACTGTATCTCGTCAGCACCCTTGAAAACGAGCAAAATGATATTAGAAAAGGTCAATTCCTTACTCTCATCAACGGCCCTAGCAAAACCAGAGTGGCCAATTTTGCATACACGTCTGGATTTGCAAGGCTTTTCAATATCTCGCAGACAAACGTGCTGACCGAGTGTCCATCCGTAGGCAACCGGTCCCGGAAGAAGAGGTCTAGGTTGACGTAATCCGGTGATCCGAGGACATCGCGGGCGTTCATTCCATCAGCTATCATTTGCAGTGTTGCATCTCTGAAGCTCAGGTATGCTCTACCGAGTAGTGCCTCGTGTTCATCCGAATGGAGTGGCAGCATGCTATACTCAGCGGTGGTGCTGAGGTTTTGCAGTTGTTGGTGTTGGATGTGCGCAGGGTAGCCATTCGCCTTGATGGCACTCGAGAATGGCAGATTGCCAAAATCTGAACCCAAGCCTACATTCGCTCGTCCAACATATGGGTTTGTGCCGGCAGAAGTTCTCCGTGAGTGTGTTAATGCAGTTCCGTTCATGTGAACAACCGACGGACTTTGTCTGCCATCGTTCAATGATTGCGGCTATGATGCTGTCAGTGACGATCATTTCAACAAGTGCACTTGGATTCCCCATACAGTATCATAGTTACCGGTCTGTGCTGGTGATATATTCGACCAGCTCGCTGGTTCTCGGGAATCGTTTTCCTGCTTTGGAACGACAGATCCCGATCCATCATAATTCGCAAAGTCGAAAGTATTATTCGTCTTCTCATCCAAGTCGAAGAGTTCACGGGCGAATGCAGAGAATTCGGTGTTGTTCTGTGCCAACTGTTTTATCTGAGCAAACGCAGCCGTCGACGTCGAATCCCCGGCTTCGAGTTTCTTCAACACACTATACACTTTGGATAAGGCCTTTTCGGCATTTCGAAGCTCCCGGTTGCGTTCTTGTGCGTCTTTTCGTCCGTCAAAGACACACTCGTTGCCTTCTGCCACGCATCGAGAGCATGGCGCCGTGCCCGTGCACTGCATGGACAAGTCAGTTGGGCTGATGCTAAAATCCCGCGAATGCCATGACACCGCGGATGGTCAAAGGTGGTGTGGTGAAGTTGATTGATGGATTTACCTTTGATCTACGTTTTCGACAGGGCTGGCAAGCGATGTTGACTTGTTTTCGTGGCTTCCTTGGGCGATATTGTGGCGGTAGTTCGATGGGCTTGCTTATGGGTTGCGATACAATGGGCACGACAGGCCGATTCGAAGGCTGGATGGCGTGCGATGCCTGGACACCAGCAGGAGCGCCAGCGTCGCTGCTCCCTGCAGAGTAATCTGCCTGTCGAATCATCTGCGTGGTTATGGGGGGGAGGCTCTTGTCGATTGTGCGATTGTCGCAGTTCTGGGCACACCTGGAGAAAGACTCCGCAGAAAAGATGGTTCGCTGATTTTGAGCTGACCACGTCTAGAGGTCCCGTCAGGGCCCGACGCTTGTTTAATCGGCGATCCTGTTCACTAGTAGTCAGGGTCTGGACTCGTTGTGGAATGTTTGAGCCGCAAGCTTGGCCTTTCCGCTAGAGTAGTGCATCCTTCACCGAGCCGGCCTTACCTTGACAACTTCTTGACGTCCCCTCTACATACTGTCCATAGTAATGGCACGGGATCCGTCACTCTGCCTCAGATGCTTCATCCTGAGCTTTTAGAACTCGAGGATTCTCCAGCCTTATGTACACGACGGTGGCTTGTGCAGACGACGCTAAGGTGGTCAGATAGCGGCACCCGAAAGGCGTATCTGGTGAGATTCAGGGCAAAAGGCTTAGGGCTGAGACAAGGTCTGCAGATCCGTCAAACCATGACAACTTTAACACGCCTCTGACACGCTTCTGACATCTTTGTGAAACGAACGACAGAGGACTTCCACGGAGGGTCACGCGGCCTCTGTGTTGATATGAATCTGGTCATCGTTCGTGGAGTAGTAGTCTGAGGTGTGTTTACTTGTAAGTTACTGTAGTAGATTGGTAAAACAGGGAATCGAAAGCAGCTGTTTTTGGCGCACTCTCACTGGATCATGATTTTAATCCGAAAGCGATTGTGCTTTTTCACGGTCGCAACATCGCTCAAGGGATGACGGGAGAACAGACTTTGGCAAGTGGTAAGAATGGCCATTTCATTGCCGTTGCTATAATCTATGTGTAGAAACAACCACCAACTCCTACGAATGCATAATACTACAAAAGCCCATCTCAAAGTGTTTCCCATCCACCGGTATTCATGTCACCCTCAAGTCTTCTGGAGATGACACTAGGAATACCGTGGTTGAGCCATGCTTCTCTGAGCAGCTTGTCATATCTCTTCTGGTTGAGGAAGAGCTGATGGTGGCGACGCAGGGTAGGGTCGACCTCACCATGACGGTCCAGATAAGGCGCATGGTACCAGCTACCATGGCTGTGATGCAAGAACAAGACCATGCACTTGCGAATGTTGATGAATATGCCAATGCTGCCGCTGCACCTGTGTATTTGTTAGCAGTGTTCAATATCGTGGTTCTGGGATGACTTACTTCTCGCGATGCTGGAAGCAACCACCCTTGTTGCGGTCCTTCATGCAGCAACTTGCTTGGCTGCAAAAGATCTCTCCACAAAACAGACAGATGGCGGGGTCTGACACTTCCTTACCAGTCGTAGGGCAGCGTCGTTTAAGGGTTTCTTCGGTCAGAGTATCGTAATGCTTGGGCAAACCAACGAGCTCGAAGATTGCTGGGTGGCCAAGGAACTGTGCGTCCGTTCGCAGTCTCTCTTTTGTGGCAGTGCTGACAATGACCCTGTCAACCCATCGCGCGGCAATCATCTGGAACTCTTCGTCATGGCCAAGTTGCACCACTACTTCCTGAGGTGTGGGAAGACGAAGGGTCTTTGCCAGACGTTGCAGCTCCGACAATCCTGGGTTTCCATTGGAGTTCGTAAAATCAACGCCAAAGTGGATGTGAGTCAGTAGCATAGCCTTTCTGAGGAACGTAAGAGCGTATGCATCGATCAACTTGCTCAAGGCAGGCGCATCCCACTCTAGGTCACAGAAACCTTGCTCAGAAAGACGTGACGCTGAGAGATACGGGCTGAATTCGATAGCACCGTGGTCCTTGCACCAATTCTGGAACAGCTTGATTCCTGACAGATCCCAGCTACTCAACTGAGAGTCTCGCTGGATGTCTCGAAGCGAATCGCGGCACAGGAACGTTACGATTACTTTAATCAGCTCCGCAGAGTAACAGAGTCTGAGAATATGGTGCATGTTCTGACCCATAGGTACTTCATTGACCGCACAACCGGCAAAGAAGGTGAATAAATCTTGCCCGAGCAACGAAGCATAAGCAAGTGCTGGGTCTTCGCCAGATTCATCGCCAAAGACCTTCTTCAACTGACCAGCCCAAGAGCTGTGTACTCTGGTTTCTCTCGGATGCTCAGATATGCCACCCTTGATGGCAGCTGTAGCGGTTGCGGTGCGAACGGTCTCAGAAAGAATGCGTAGCGTTTTCATGCTCTGTTCTGAGATGGTGTCGAGGAATGTGCCAGTTTCACCATCGGTGGGACTCGCGACTCCTCGGTACGATATCTCGATACTCGAAACGGTAAAGGCCAAAGTGTTGCAAAGAGTTTCAGCGAGGCGGATTGTCGAAGTTTGTGTGCCGGGTTCAAGTCCAAAAGTGTTGGGCTTCAAGGCGCCGATCGGGCTCAAGCTCTCTTCGATGCGATTGTATGCTCTCTTGAGTTCCGAAGATGGTGTAGCAGGGCGGTTCCGAGTATCGAACCTGCTAGCCAGGTTGGTCAAAGTTTCTAACCTTGGTGTCAAGTTGACTAACGTCTCCAACCCAGGCAGACCAGCTGCGTTGATATCAAATTGGTCGGCCACTCTACGAACCATTTCCGGTAAAACCGATCTCGACTCTTCTTCAGAACTTTGCGTGTCTGAATCTGGATCCATCAAACGGGCTTCCAGAGCTTGGGTAGAAGACGACGCTTGCGGGAAAGAAGATGCTAGCGTGGGGACCAGGGCTTTCTGCAAGTACTCCATATGAGCCTCGCGCACAGACACGCTTGACGGCAACTGGCCTACTTCGTCGGCAAGCCTATGTGCTTCTTCATCGAGCATCCATTGATCAAAGTTTTTGTACTGCTGATCGAGAGTAGATATCGGATGATAGTGCTTGTCCTTCCAGATGATTGGCAGGAATGTGTTCCCGATTGCTTTACAAAGAGGACATATGAACTCGACAGTATCGGGTCGCTCAGGGTGGTTGCGCGAGATATGCTGCGTATGTCTTCTCCTTGTTGCTACCAGGTATTGCTCGAAACAGCTGAAGTGCATGATGTGACCGCAGCTGTTAAGCACGGGGCCTTGGAACGCGCTGTCGTGTGGGAAGCCTTTGCCGAGGCCACGTCTCTCCTGTGTGCCTTTAGAGCCATCTGTGTTTACCTTCTCGACAGTCTCTGTCGCGGATTTGGCGACGCCAAAAGGTCTGATGGCATCCGCAGACTGGTCAAGATTTTCTGGAGTATCCAAAACCTCTTTGACGAAGTCTTTGTCATCCAGGGGAGTTTGTCTGAGTATTCTGCTCGGCGCGATGAAAGCAAACGTGCCGTAGATTCTGCTGTCGTCGGTGTCTTCTTGGCATAGGATACATGGTTCCTTGGGGAAGGGGCAAACCTTGGTCTCGACGATCTTCTCGATCAATTCGCCGTCCTGTTCCATGTCACTGTAGTCATCTGCTTCCCAATCCAAGCCTTGGTTTTCCATGAAGGACGTTTGCTGTGCTTTGAATTGTGCCATAACTCGTGCCTGACGTGCAAGCGCAGCTTTCTTCTTGGCTTCCTTATCCTCGGACGGCGTAAGAGTGGCCTCCGAGGCCTGTTCTTTGTCGTCAGGCAATAGCCTTGATTTGGCGTCGGCGAATTCTTCTGGCCACTTTTCCGACATTCTTTTGAGGATATGCAGAACTTTGGGTGTACATGATGCAAATGCCTTGACCTTCGACAGACGGAAGAGAGAATCAACGATGGTCTTGTCTGCTCTCTCTTCGTTGTGCGAGACTGCTAGAGCCAGTCTCACAAAGCTATCTTCTGCCGCCATCGGCCTTGGTCCATTTGGAGTAGCGTCTTCCACTACGGCCAGAAGTGTGAGGTGGAGGATGACATGCAGCATCGTCTCGATCCTGGTAATCTGTGCATTGTCGATTGCCTCGTCATGGCGCAAACAGAACTCAAGACCCCAGTAGACAATCTCACTGAAGAATGTGGTTTGCGTGAATGCGCCAAGAGTTTTGAAGAGTCCAGAATTGATAGGCTGGAGCTGCGGTTCGAAGACGATGTCTGCAGCAGATTTGTTGGCTTTCTTGGCCATGTACTCTCTGTAAACGGTTTCGGCCTCTTCCCGCTGATTGCGGTTGTAATAGGCGTAGTATGGGTCAATAAGCTCGATGAAGCGAGGATGCAACTCGAAAGTGCCCGAGTCGTTCAGACCTTCGGGCGCACGGAAATTTGTCATGCTCTCGAGTATTGCATCAAACTCTTCCGAGTCCGCCACTCTATCAGTCAAGCGGTTGGAGATATCTGAGAACGACAAAGGTTTGAAACAGAGAACGTGTGCAATGTCGCGCTGCAAGAGCTTGACGTGCTGGCTCGGCTTGTCCTGGCCAGGCAAAAGGTTCTGTCGCTCACTGAGCAGAATGATAAGCAGGTGGAAAAACTCCTCCGTGACATCAAGTCTTTGCTGTTCATCGTAGCCTGGGTAAAGATCAAAGACGCCGTTGACGAAGCCGGACAGATCAAATCTGTCAACGATTTGAGCCAGGAATCTTTCACCCAGCGATTCTTCCGGATTACCACACAGCACAAGACCTGCTTGAAGCATGAATACATCGCGCTGATAGGAGACATCTCGCTGACTTGTTCCGCGGTACTGATGCATCTGATGACGGAGAGTCACGCCATTGCGGACCCACATGCCAGCGCGCATCTGAGCGAGCCAGGCGCAAACACGTAGAGGATGCTCAAAGAGCATAGTCATGATTTCGGGCGGATCGTAGTTTGTGGCTTGCGGAGCGGTCTTCCAACTTGTCTGCCAGGGGTCTCTGAAATCTGCATGAGTAAAGTGCAGCACTTTGAGCATTTCCTCACGCGTAACGTTTACGCCTGCTTCAAGCAACCATGATAAGAGGTAATGCAGGGGATGGTGGAAACTCATCGAACCTGTTGCTACGTCGAACTGAGGTAGGCTGTAGCTTCCATCACGGCACGTCGCCTCACGGCCAATCGCCTCGATGTACTTCGGTCTCTTCTTGTTGGGCAGACGCAAGAGAGTCTGAGCTTCTTTGGTCTCAGCACTCGAGAATCTGTTTCGCTCAAGACCAAACGCATTTATAAAAGTGGCTTGCGCAGCATATCTGATGGCTCTCTGTACTGGAGTCGTGTCTCCATCGTCAGACCATTTGAAAGCTTCTGCCACTTGACGGCAAAGTCTGTTGATTTCCTTGATGATCAATGTAGCACTGATCCACGCATCTGCTTCGTATTCGACGTGCTCGCCAACGGCTCGAACATTCGGACAAATGCCTTGATGAAGTTTGACTAAATCCAAGAACTGCATCAAGTACCGAGGTTCGTTGCGAACCTTCTCTTGTATGAAGGCGGACTGGAACATATAACGTGTATCTAGGAAGAAGTGGAACATGCGTCTATTGGTAACAGCGCCTGCATCGAACGCAAGGGTTGCGTTAGGGTTGACATCCTTTGGAAATCCAACTTGACGGGTGGTGAGGAATGTGTAGAGGATGGCAAGAAGATTGGTAAGAAAGTTGCCTCTCTCCACAACTTCTGCAGTGATAGACGGGGTTGTAAGCATCTGAACAGATAAATTGATGATGGAATGGTCCGGCTCGCGATCGGCGATAAGATAGAGCTGGGCTAGCATCGTGTATAGACCGGCAAACCTCAACCCTAGTATACGCTTGAACTGAGGAATAGTGACAACAGTACTAATGTAAAGATGACGGAGGTCGATACGGAGGGTCTTCCACATTCTCAGGTCATACAGTATGAGATAGTCAAGGCGCACTCTTTGCCAAAGATCTTCTGCCGGAGTGGATGTTGATTGCGATCTGTATTCTTCGGGTGTCTCGAGCCAATAACGAGCAGGACGGATAGGGCGACTTGACTTGACTCTAGTCTTTGGCGTTCTTGGGAGGTTAGAGAAAGGAGCTGAGGGTTGAGAAGGTGGGTCGGGCCTTGACGATGGATGTTGTTCTCCGTCGTCAGATTCGTTGACCGTCACAGATCTTGTTCGACGGCGTGTGGTAGGTGGTGGCGGTGGGGGTGCAGGATATCCAGCCAGAGTCGCCTCGAAGTTCTCAGCAGGGCCTTCGGTGTCGATATCAACAAAGTCGAGGTCCATATCGTTGTCCGCCAGAGCCATAGCGAGGGGGTCGGTGTTTTCTGGGTCCAAGTCCATAGCTTCTTCGGCACCAAGGTCTTCAGATTCTGCCATGAGGAACTCCTCAATAGTCATGTCGTTCTCATCGTCTTCATCCTCATCATCGTCAATCTCTTCGTTGTCGTCATCGTCATTCTCCACATTGATTCTGACCACGTTGATACCGGCTAACGGACGGAACCACCTGGCTTCCTCTCTTCGGTTCTTGACATTTTCCTCGTGCTCATGATCGTCGATACCGCCCTCTCCTATAGCAGCGTTTGTTGCCTCGCTTCCCATACGCCAGGGTCGTAGCAGCTCCTCACAGATTGTGTTGCGAAGGACATGAGGGTCGGAGGCAATCGAGCAACCCGAGATATCCGAGATCCAGTCAACGATGGAGCTGCACATTTGCTCGCGGAAGGTATCTCTGGCGGAACGGACGGTCACAGTGACTTTGAGTTGTTCTATAATTGCAGCCATGCGTAGGAGCTCGGCGAGGTCGCGCGAGTAGTGTATGATGCTTCGGCCAATATCGTTGACCTCCATGGCCTTTTGCAGACCAAAGCTCTTCGGTTTTTTGCAGGCTTTGGCTACTTGGTTCTGCACGTCGGTGACGGTGTGCTTTTCGTCGTTCCACAATACCAAAGCGTACTCTTCATCCGATTCATCAACCTCGGCGCCGCCGTAAAGGTGTGAGGTAAGACGTGATAGCAGCTCGTCTCTTCGAACAGTATCCTCTGTTTTTTGCAGACGCAGTTGCTCTGGCGAGCAGGAGAAGACATCGCACATGTAATCGAAGGCTTTTGCGATCGTCATACGGACGGGAACAAGCAGCTCGTCGGGCAGCGTCGGCGTTTGACTCGTCTTTCCAGCGGCCTTTTGGCCTGGCGCGTCGTCGGCGCTGTGAATGGTGCAATGGACGGGGCGAACCCAAGCTTCGTCATCGGCGCAGTCGCAGCAACCACTGTTGCCCGGAGAGACACTGATATAAACCATATGGCCCTCGTGGTCGGACTCGGCAAAACACCTTGCGCAGAGAACGCAAGTATCATCGGCAGCACATGTCTTGCAGTGGTATGTGGACTCGCCGACCTTGAAGATGTGGCCGCAGGGATGGCCTTTTGCGGCAGCAGTGTATTCTGCACCATCCACGGCGCCCTGGGCGTCGCGTAGCACCCATTGATCTCCTTTTGGTACGCCGTCAGGAAACAGAAGAGTTAGCTTGGACTCGTCGTTGGCGACAAGAGAACGAAAGAGGCGAGCGCGGAGGACCGAGTCTGCTTCTGGTGTGTAGCGATTGTTGAATTCTCGAGGCAAGTCCCTGAGGAAGACTCCCAAGTCTCTCTCCAGGTCCGAAATCATCATGTTGCACCAGGGTATTTTTATGCGCCTAGAAAGATCATGCCGCGGCGATGCGGGCGCGGGGCGGACGTGAGGTCTGGTGTCTTGCTATTGATGAGCTCGCGATAGATTTGCTGGTTGCAGGTGTACAGGTGTTCTGGGGATGGTAGTAGATGCTCGACGGCTTTGAACTTGGTACGAGATTGGTGGGTTGATTCGACGAGTTGGAGTCTTCTGGTTGCTTGCTTGATTTCAGAAAGTGCAAGAGCATCGACTTCGGAAGTGACGTCCGTCGCGACTCGCAAAGCTTCGAAAGAGCCTCGCCCGCACCTGCCTCCAACAGCATCTAACACACGCACATCTGTGAAAATCCATGAATCTTCTAACCACATCTATGCATTCTTACAACTTGCTTGTTTTTGTGCTGAACAAGAGGTCGTGGGAGATATAAACTGTAGTACACGGAAGGGTTTTGATCACGCTGTCATGCAGTTCAAGAAAATCAGAAATAATTGTTTCGTCTACCATCAGAGTGGTCTGTATGATTATAATCGAGAAGTCATCAATCACCAGCCATAGAACGCCGATCCCGCTATGCATCCACGGTCAGGCCTGCCTCCAACTAGTTCAGGTCGGCCGTGACGTTGGAAAACTCGCCCTTCTCGAGCTTGGTCTTCCAGAAGATAGGGTTGGTGTCGTTGAAGCCGTGCTTGACCCAGCCCTCCTCCTTGACGTGGTACAGGTTGATGTAACCACCCGAGTAAGCATCTCTGTGCGTGGCTGCCAGGATACTGCGGCGGCCGAGCTCGAGAGCATCCTCGTCTGACAAGTCGTAGCTGTACTCGGCGTCGAGCACACCGTAAGCGAATGTTTGGCCGGAACCGACACAGAAGAGGTTTCCAGCAAGGCGTGTGCCGTCACTGTCGATGTAGTAAAGAGCGGGTCCTTCTTGTGGGGTGACACCAGCACACATGGTACCCTGTCATACAAAGTCAGTCATATTGTCCAGCGTGCTAGAAGCAGTGGCAACATACCATGCTCAGGCCCATGCCCTTGTATTGGTAGACCAGGTTGGCCAAGATCTTGGAGGCGGCGGCGACCGAGATGCGGCGCTTGTGGCGGAGTTCGTGAAGACGACATTGCATACCGAGGTAGGCGAGCCAGTACTGGCAGTCGGCAGCGCCACCAGCCATGGTACCCAGCAGCTGAGGGTTGATCTCGATGACCTTCTTGACTGTTTGACTGGCAATCCAGTTTCCTGCAGTTGCTCTCGAATCCGTTGCCACAATGATGCCACCCTTGAATCTGAAGGCCAGCGTGGTTGTTCCGTGAGCGAGCTTGATGGGGCAGTTGGGGTTCGAGTGGTCGTCGGTCATTGCGCGGAGCCATGATTGCGCCTGTGAGTATGTTAGCCGCAGTCTCGGATGAGATGATGAGATCCTACTCACTTGTGCGACAGGAGGGAGCGCAAACTTGAGATCGATGGCCGTGGGCATGGCATCAACTAGCTCCAGCTGGTCCTGCTCTTGATAGCCCTCATCCTTGAAGGCAGGTCTGCTGTACTGCGCCACCAAGCTGTCCATGTTGTGCTGCGGTTCTGTGTGTCGGTTTTGTTGGATGTGGGGGGTTTCGAGCAGTGAGTCGAGGAAGGGAGAGAGCTATGCAGATGACGGCGCGCGAGATGCTTGGTGAAGGTGATGGTTGATGAGTGTATGCAGCTATCGGAGGAAGCTCACCAACGTCACGCCGAGCGGCTTCTTGTCGTTGTGGGTCTGTGCGGTTTCTGGTTCCAGTGTCACCCTGTCACTGTTTTTTCAACCACAACAACAACACATTTCGATGGTTCATGGATTATTGGGAGGCGGAGACAATCCCTTACTAACCTGCAAAGTCGTCAGTACTATCTATATCGCTCAGTCTATAACGTAATGATGTGTGTCGCGGCTACAGCTGTGGTTGAGCCAATAGCACATTAAAATGTCTGGCTGTTCTTCACTTTTGATACTACGTTAATGGCAATACAAGAAGGGACACACATCAATCACCGCATCCTTGCCTGCACAAGTCACAAAAACCATACAAGTGGACAGAAGACCAATGCTAAGAATGACGTTAGTTGAATCACACTCAACACATCATCCCATTGCTAATGAACACATCCAAACACCAACGTCGTGAATCGAGTCTTCAGGATTGACCAGACAGAACAGACACTTGCACCATCTTATGTTTCTTCAGTATTTACATGCAGTAAGTTTGCAGTGCATCTCAAGGATGAGAACTTCGAGTAGTTGGAATCTTGAACTCGAAGAGAAGCGAAGAGCAAACTAGTCAGAATGTAACAAGACGTGTCGACCAACGCAAGAGACAGACCACTGCGTTGCTGTGTTTTTACGCCTGCACTCGGGACAGAAGTGGTTCTACGCGTACCAGCGAGACGCCCAACCAGTCAATCGTCCGTGGGGGCTGGAACCAACCGCAGCTGCCAGCAAAGGCCTTCTCTTTCGCTCTTCTTCAATGACCAGCTAAAAGCCGATCAATTAATGAAAAGTGTGTACAATGCCAAAAGACAAAGTGGTGAGATAAAAAATTCCTCTCGACCAACCCCCGGTAGGAGATGGTTGGAGATACTTCTGCGCGCTGTGCAATGCACGAAGTTCCTCCAGACACCCGGCATTCTTGATCGCCAATGTCCGAAAAAGGTAAGTATGAAGAGAAAAGAAGGAGGAAGCGGAGGTCAGAGCGGGTTTGTAGAGCTTCTTCCCACTAGCAGCTTACTAAGCTGGCTTACTCAGCAAGATTCTCGGAACTTGCCGTCCGGAGCCGAGGACATGTGACAGAGAGATGGCGGACGGAACGACAGGAGTTGGGGAGACCCCCGGCTATGATCACATCTGCGGACCCTCGGGAGTGGATTGCTAGACAGCTCTTGGACCCTAAGCGTTGTGAAGCTACCTGTTCATCTTGGACCAGCACGCCTTGAGAACCATTGGCATGCCTCTACTCCTCTGTCTTGCCTTAGTATCTCCCAGAACCTCGCTTGATATCTCACAAACGGGTTCCAGGCTCTCAGTTGTATCTGTAAGGTTACCCAGAGATGACGTTCGGCAATCGTGATATGGGGCTACCGAGCTTCCTCTTGTGTCATGCTTTCTCCTCCACCCTGCCGGCAAAGACAACGAGGTAATCTTTCAACGTAGATTCCTGCTCAATTGACCCCTTCCACACTTCTCCCTCTCCACAGCAACCATGGACACCTCAAAGCCCATCAATCCCTCGGACCTCTTCTCAGCCAAGGGCCTCACTGTAGTCATCACCGGCGGTGGAAGTGGTGAGTCACGATGTGCATCTTCCATGAATTCCGTGTTAACACTGTACAGGTATTGGCCTCGCCTTTGCTACCAGTCTAGCTGGATCTGGGGCCGAAAAGGTGTACCTACTTGGACGTAGAAAGCAAAACCTCGAAGACGCTGCCAAATCAATCAACCCCAACATCATCAGACCAATCCAATGCGACGTCACTGACCCATCCTCTATCGACGCTGCCGTCAAGCAAATCGAAAAGGAATCTTCTCACATTGACGTCCTGATCAACAATGCTGGAGTGCTCGGCCCGAACCACATAGGCATCGACAAAGCACAGAGCGTCCAAGAGTTGCAAGAAATCATGAAAAGAGATTGGTCGGGCTGGGACACTTCCTTCCAAACAAACACGTCTGCCATCGTCAGTGTCAGCGCCGCCTTCTTGCATCTGCTCGATGAGGGCAACAAAAAGAGAGGTTGGGCTACAGGAAGAAGAGAAGTGCAAGAGAGGGCCAAAGGCGCAGACTACGATGCAAACGATCCGAGAACAAGTCAGATCATCACCGTCGCCAGTATTGCTTCGTTCAACCGCTTTGTGACTGCTGGTCTGGCATACTCAGCGACCAAGGCTGGTGCTGCCATGCTGGGCAAGGCATTGGCTACTCTGCTTGCACCTTTCGGTATCAGAAGTAATGTCATTGCTCCTGGAAGTGAGTTAAAAACCTGTCGATGGGTTTGTTGCATGGTATACTGACTTGACGTAGGATTCCCTTCAGACATGACTGCTGGAGACACGGGTTCATTCCCCGTCAGTCAGATCCCTGCGAGCAGATCTGGCTCGTATGAAGACATGGCCAGTATGATCTTGTTCCTCGTTGGCAAGTCCGGAGCCTACCACAATGGCAATGTACAGGTTATTGACGGCGGTCGCCTGAGCATGATGCCCTCAACATACTAATTGTTCACACATCCTTGCTAGTGTGATAGGCCATGAGGTATATACATCCACAATCCAACGAAAGTATTCGCTTCGTACCCGATGTACTTGCTGATTAGAAATGCTGCCTGAATTTGACCGACCTGATGGTGCCCAAGTCCAAAGAGCGGTCTACCCAGCGACCTCGAAATCGGACTCTAGTCAAAAAGTCAAATAAGGAAAACAAAAGACACACTTAGGCATCAAGGCGGTAGGAGCATGCATGCACGCCAGAAAAATGGAGCCATGGTACTGGACCCTACTTGGCTGCCCGACGCTGCATTGGCGAATCAGCGTCGCCATGTCGGACGTCGGACGGGCTGCGTTCCCTCGACAAGTTGGGTACGACACGTTCGGACGAGTCGAACACCATGCCATGACAGGTGTCAAGGGTGTACTGTTAGCTTCGCACGACATGCAAGTCGTCTACAAATCTACTGGACAGGCTTTCGTTGCCTGATGCCACGTCTGCCCAGAGGGATCGAATTGCTCTGGCTGCGGCAGCGTCGGGTTGCGAGACCATAGGCTCCACGAGGCACTGCATGGCAACCACGACTTTTCAAGGATCCATTCATGCGAGCGTCCGTCTGGCTTGAGTTATTGGAGGAAAGACATGTTCGGCTTAGCCGAAGTGAGTACAAAGGCAAGGGGTGATATAGAAGAGACGGAACCCTCGCCTATCTCGCATTCATTGGCACTCAGCTGACTGTTGAGTGACGCGGGAAGGATGGTTCGAGGTATTGAGGTGGTGAGGTGGAAAGGGAGATGTAGAGAACGAGTGTCGTGAGGTGGATGAGGGGAAGGGTTTGAAGGTCAATGGGAGGTGGATAAGTAAGTGCAATGCTACGCTCATCGTGATTGTTTCATTCCTCTCTATCTCTTTCCCTCCATATCCAAAGTAAACACTCTCACAGAAACAATGCCTTCTGCAACATATTCCTACGCCACCCAGCCCACTGCTCCCTGGGCTGTCTCGACAAAGACATCTGCATACACGGCTGCATCTCAACCTTACCAACCTTCCCCCGTCTATGGCCAGCTATACCAACCTCCACCTTCACGGTCAGAGAGCATCACAACAGGAGGAAGTTCATACTCCATCCCGAGCAGGGCCCAATCCGTAAGCTCGTACTCGGGCAGTGAGAGCAACAGCCCCGTCGATGCTCTTGGCTACATGGGGGAACGTCTCAACAGAGCCATGGACCCTACTCCCCTGGATCGTAGTCTGGCAACGCAAGCTCAGAGGTGAGACGTCCCCCAAGTCTCGAGTCATGTAACTCAACTAACGCCATAACTAGGTCAGGTGAGCTCAATGCCAAAACTCGCGAATTGCAGGCTCTACAGGCATTGGTACAATCTCGACTCAAGTCGGCCAGAAGAAACTTTGCCGATGGCATCCAGGCTGCTAGAGATGTTCAGAGAGATCTTGAATGGACGCAAGGAAGAGTTGGGTAAGCAGAAGATGTGGTACAGCATTATCAGTGAAGAGGACTGACAGACACAATAACAGTGCATTGAACCAACGAGTGGCTCAGAGGTGGCCGGCGCAATACACAACAGCGAACTCACGTTTTCCTCCTCTCGAAGATTACTGAGTTTGGAATCTTTCTGGATTGTGCCGGGTGTTGGCAAGCAGGAAGATGTTGGGGCGTGGGTTGCAGGGAATTGGACGAGTTCCAGCTTCCAAGTGTTTCAAACAATTACAATTCCAGTTGTACAGTTTGTTAAGGTGCAAACAACAAGTGAAAGACAAGCAATTGCATGCATCAACTTGACCGCAAACGGAGTTGTTTAGTGTAATTGCACTTCCCTCATCTGCTCGTCAACTCATCTTCTCCCACACGATTGAGACGAACGAAGTTCACCATGTCATCCTCAGACGACCACTCTACACGACTGTACAGATGGAGAGCAAAAAAGGAGCAGGAGGATCTCCAGGTCTATGGCAAGCATCGCAAGGTGAGCAACAACAAGTCCCGGCGGCAGTTGCCGTGCCAAGAAACAAAAGATGGCAAGCTCTCTCAGGCACCCGGGCCCAGCCACATCTCCTGCATCGTCATTTGACACAAGTTTATCGACTTTCCTTCCATCCCATCGCATCTGTTCGATATTGACAGGTCCGTCGCTCAGTACACGCCCAAGCTCAAGCACCACCCGGACTCCAACATGTCGCGCTCCGCAACCACCCTCTACGTCTCCGGCTTTGGTCCCGCAACCCGCGCCCGTGATCTCGCCTACGAGTTCGAGCGGTATGCATCCCGTTGCAAGACGCGTGCGCATTGCGATGCGCACGCTGCAAACTTGTATTCACAACCGGCCTGGTGCTGATTTTGACAGTTACGGACGTCTTGTGCGCTGCGACATTCCCGCTCCCCGTACCTCTTCCAGCAGACTGTAAGTCTTTCTTTGCACGTCCAGCCTCCTGAGCGTGTCGTTGACCATGCCCAGTTTCGCCTTTGTCGAGTACGAGAGCCGCCGCGATGCAGACGATGCCTATCACGAGATGCACAACCGCCGCATCAGCCGCAACGAAGAATTGAAGATCGAGGTGCGCTCCTACCCAACACGCCTTCCAGCAACGACCAAAGACTGACCGCTCTCGACAGTGGGCCAGAACCCCTCCCTCTGCTTCTTGGCGCTTCGATGCCGGTCGTCCTCCTCGCGGTGAGCGTGGCGACCGTGGCGATCGTGGTGACCGCCGTGACCGTTCTCCTCGTCGCCGCTCCATCAGCCCTGCTCCCCGTTCCCGCCGTGGCGACCACTCTCCTCGCAAGGAAGACCGCCGTGAGCGCGACTACGATCGCCGCGACCGCACCCGCAGCCCCGAGGACCGCGAGCGTGAGAGAGATCGTGATGTCAGAGACCGTGACGACGACCGCGAGCGTGACACCAAGCGCGACGATGACCGTGAACGCGACGACCGTGAACGCGAGGAACGCCCTCGCGAGGACCGTGAGGACCGCGAGAGAGAAGAGCGCGAAGAGCGCGAGCCCAACGGCGAAGAGCCCAAGGGTGAGATATGACCGATTTTCAACACACGATCCAGTTGCTAACGTGATGCAGCAGAAGCCGCTGTCGAGTCTCCTCCTGCTGCTGCAGCCCACGACGACCTTGACACCGCCGAGTAGTAATCCTGCGCTCAAGCCATTCTTACCCCACTAACCCCATCGCTGCTAGTGTGAACTACTCCCATTGGGATAGTGACAGACTCGGCGTTACAATCAGTCATCATGCCTGGCCAGCATGATTCACTCCTCCTTTCCCCACAGTGCAGCAATCTCGTCGCCTCCTACAGCGTTCCATTTCATGGGTAAAATGCCCGAGGTTC
Source organism: Aureobasidium sp. SLJ-2021a (assembly GCA_019677095.1). Lineage (NCBI taxonomy): Eukaryota > Fungi > Ascomycota > Dothideomycetes > Dothideales > Saccotheciaceae > Aureobasidium > Aureobasidium sp. SLJ-2021a. The sequence goes on along the minus strand of JAHRBU010000005.1, from coordinate 885,794 downwards.
ATGCTGTTTGACGCCCCCTTCTACGTTTTTGTTTTTGTTGCTGTTGGGTGTGCTTTTCAGGCGGGCGTTTTTACTCGAGATTGATCAAAAATTAGCAGCAGTGCGGTTCGACCAGTTCGTACGAGGCGAGCGAATACACGAGCGACCCGATCCTTCGATATCGTATCCAATCAATTATCAACCCTTCGACATCCTCCTCCTCCCCTCCGGCGCCACTGATCCACGAGATCAAGCGAAACGCAAATGCGAATCCGATTCCTTACCCCCTCGTATCGTCCACGATCCACAGCATGCCTTTTACCCCCGCCGTCGTTTTCCGTCTTTCGTCACCTCACCGTCACCGTCTTCGAGTCCCCTTCGCGACCGATCCACACCTTATCCGATGCATCGGCATTCTCGCGCGTCCAGCTTTTCTCAAAGGTAATTGTATTGTTGTCGTAGGTTTTGATCTGTTGGGCGAGACTGGTGTGTGTCTGAACCCCTCAGTTATGGCTGCAAGTCTTGTGGTCACCTTGGTGAGAAAGAACAGAAACATTAGTGGCTGTTTTGCTCTTTGTCACTGTTGAAAGGTGTTTCGTCTAGTTTCTTGATATTGCCAAATGTAAACGGGAAGCTCAAGCTCCTGATTTTGTCGACGAGCGACGTTCTTGTACATTGATTGCCTTATCTTTGATTTGCCTTGTCTCTTTGCCAAATGTATTATGATTCGAAGCATGAGTTGCGGCTCTTTTTGACACAGCACATGACAAGTCATTGAAGGGTCGTGGGGGTTTCCAGGCAATACCGACACTACATTCAAAAGCTACTTGAAAGAACGTCTTGAAACACAAGTGATAAACTCCATATTCTACCTTTGCTTTTTAATGTGATTTGAAATAAAACAAAGCCCTCTAAAACAAACAAAACTCCTGAACAGTATGCAAGATAATGTAACAAACAGGAAAAAAAAAGAAACAGCCACGACCGTAGATCAAGGCAAAGAAGAAAAACAACACCCTCTTTTACCAACCTCTCCTCTTACCCCTAGCCTCGGCACTCTTCTCCTTCCTCTTCGCCTTTGTAATATCGTGCTTCCTCCTCTTGTCAGCCGCATACTTGACCGGCGCACTAACAGCTTCAATACGACGTTTCCTCCTCCTCTCTTCCCTCTTGCCCCTAACCCTCTCCTGCACCCCCCTCATCGCAACCACATACTCCGTACTGCCCAGCTTCTTCTGCAGCAACGCGGCCACTTCTGCAGCCAGGGCCTTGAGGTCCTGGTATGATTTCTGCAGGGCCTCGGTGGCGAGGCGCGGGGCCGCGATGCTGGGGTCTGTGAGCAGGTAGATGGGGGTTAGGAGGGAGGGGAGCGAGGGTGTGGTGGAGGTTGTGGGCAGGATGTTGCAGAGGGAGGCGATGGATTGGAGGGAGCCGGTTTTTGCGGCGAGGACGGAGGGGGTGGGGGCGCCATCGTCGCGGCGGATGAGGGCCGAGAGGCGGGAGAGCAGGTGGTGGAGGGCTGTGGTGGGGGTGGAGGTTGTGGTGTCTTCTTGTTCTTCGTCGTCTGCGTCTGCGTCTGCTGTTTCGTCTTCGTCTTCATCCTCTTCCTCGTCTGCGTCGGCAGAGGTGGACACGATGCCGTTTCTGGTGTAGGGGGTTGGGTGCTCCCAATCCACGTTCGAGGCACTGTAGCAGCGACCCAGGAAGATCAGGTTACGCACCGTCTGGCCGACCAACTGCTCGCCGACATTGCTGAAACGAAGGGTTCTCAAGCCAGCAGCACACAACTCGTGCAGTTCCTTTGCAACAATCTCCATCTTGCTGTTTGTGTACAAGGGCAAAGCAGCAAGACCTTGCTCGGTCTTTGAAGCACAGTTACCCATATCCGCAAACAACAAACCGACAAGGCGAGCAGAGGAAAGCTTGACCCACGCGTGTGGGAAAACAAGACATCTGAAAATGTTCGTCCAGGATGCCTTGGCGGCCGGTGCGAGCGAAGTGGACGGTGCCATTTCTGCCATTTTCGCAAAGGCCTGCAGGGCATAGTACAGCAACTCCCAGTCGTCGGTCTCGACGTCTTCGGGGTTCAAAAGCTTGGACACTTGCTTGAACAGGAAGGACGTTTCCTTGGGTGTTGCGTCACCGTGGCCGATGTAGATGGTCCAGCACTGCAGCGCAATACGGCGAAGCAGCAATTGCTCGTCTTGCTCCAACCAGGTGCGCATCAACGTGACAAAGTTCTTTGTGCGCTCTTCATCCGCGCGTTCGAGGATCTTGCTAATCAGTGCGCCAGCCATTTCGCGACATTCGGGCGAGTCGTCGTTGACCATCATCATGACCAGTGGCACAAACAACATACTCGACAACTCTTGCACGAGATCACCCTGGGTCTTTGCCAACAACAGATGCAGCAGTTCAAGCACAGATTGTCTTCCCTCGACATACTTGTACTCGAGGTTCTGGACCAAGAAAGCAATCTGCTTGTTCAAGCGGCTGCCCGCCTGGGGATACTCCATCATGAATGCAAAGTACACGCCGCGCGCGAGATCCCTAGCGCTGCGCGTCTGGTTGGTCACCATAATCGCAGCCACGGAATCCATAACCTCATAGACCTCGGTGATGATGATTTTGCGCGCCACGACCGCCTTCAAGAAGTTGAAAATAACACCTTGACGGTCGGGCTCCTCGAGATCGGGCTTAATTCTCTTGAGCACGTAGGCCATGTCGTTCTCCTTGATCTTGATGTCGGGTCTGTCGCGGAGGATGGCCGAGATCAGCTTCAGCGACGACTGAGCCAGTTCGGTGATTGTCGAGGGAGCGGCCCTGAGAATCTTGACTGCTTCTGCTGCGTAGACGGGTCCGTTGGACACAATCTGCGGTGCTGGTACCCTGATAATGGAAGTGAGCAGACGGACAGATGCCATCTGGACTTCTTCTTGACCACCAATCAAAGCGTCACCAAGAATTGGCAAGAAGCCGGCAAGGTTGGCCGGAGTCTTGAGCTGATCGTGCTTCTGCAAGACAGCACGAACGAGATCCAGAGCGAACCTGGTAAGCTTGAAAATGTACGAGCTGGTTGCGCCCTTCTTGCCAGATTTGTTGGCACTCTGCATCTGGATGAGGTACTTTCTGATCTTGTAGTCCTCCATAACAGGGCGAGTCTTGGCTTCAGCAGTGGCAGCGTAGACCTTCTGGATGATCTCGTAGCCAAAGACAAGGATGTCTCTATCCTTGACAGACAGATTCTGACTCGTACCCAGACCGATGCGACGCAGAAGTTCGTCAATCTTCTTGACAGTCTTGAGGTCCAGCTTCTCCAGCAACAAAGACTGAATGGGTCTGATCAGCTCACCAAGATGAGAGGTGGTTGTGATCTTGGCGATGAGTTCGGCAGAATCGTAACTCTTGCTACTCTTAACTTCCTTCATCTTGCTGATATACTCCTCCGCATCCTTCTCTTGACCTGCGACACCAAAAATGTCGTCCATGACAACGGCAATGATGTCGTTGATACAGTGATCAAGGTCGCCAGCTTCTAGGGAGGCAATGTTGTCGACCAAAATCGAGTGCATGGTAAAGGACATGACGTGAAGCTGGTAACCACGCTGCAAAGCACTACGCAATTCCTTGATGACAAACTGGAAGTAGGACGGGCCAAGGATGCCAGTAATCTCGGACAGTGTTTTTCTGGTCATGTCTCTGGCCTCGGCTGCTTTACTGCGAAGAACGTGGCAAAGGTCCATTAGCACAGTGGGAAGTCTCAAGGCGTGTTCGGCAACAGGAAGAACACGGATGAGCTTGACCACAGCGACACCTACGGGGACACGCAGACTGACAGTCGATTCATCCTTGAGATGCAAGAATTGGGTCAATGGTGGCAGGAGCTGCTTGTTGATCTCATTGGACAACTTCTCCTCTGAAGGCAAGGTCGCGGCAAGTGGGCTCAATGTCGAAGTGCCGTTGGTTGTCGTTTCAGCTTCGCCGTCAATTCCCATATCAGTGGTCTTGTTGCGAATGGACTCGGAAGCACGATCCAAAGCATCGATAACACGACTGACGATTCTGAGTACAATCTTCTGCAGCTCCTGCTTGCTTTGGATGTAGCTAACAAATCTTCTCAATGTCGATCTGTACAGCTGCCAGTCCAGACATCCAGAGAGAGCTCCGACTGTGTTGATGGTCTCCGCAGACAAATTGTGAGCACCATCGTCACCGGCGGGATCAAAGATGAAATGTTCCAGAAGGGGGATGAAGAACAAGCTGACATTGTTGCTCGAAATGACACCAGCGTGAGCCTCCTCAGACAACCTTCTCAAGGCACGTAGTCTACGGTGTTGTTGAATGTGCAGAATGTTGTTGAAGAATGAAGCTTCCTCGTCACCTTCGACCAGCAGACTAGCCATGTCGTTGACTGCATCCCAAGATGAGAAGTGCTTGATCATGTGTGCCAAGACCTGGAGGTATTCAGATCTGACCAACTCGGAGGGGTCGCGCATACCACCTTGCAGACCACTGTATAGTCCTGAAATGGTCAACGTCTTGAACCCTTCGTCCTTGAAGTCACCATTCACGCTTGCTACCTCGATGAATCTTCTCAGACTGTACGAGGCGCTGGTTCTGATGGCAAGTTCATCATTGTCTCTGACGAAATACAGCATGCTGTAGACCAGAGGCTGCCATTGCATAGCGGTGAAAGTAGAGTACTTTTCCTCGTTGATGGTACTGAAAGCGATGGCACGGCGCTCAAAATCAGGTTCATCGAGTCTCGATGCCGAGAATGAGTTCAGATCCTCGCAAAGGGAAGCGACATACGAAAGCTCCTTCCTCTCATCGGCCAATTGCTTGACAACGGCCGCGAGAAGCTCTCTGCTTTCACGGTCCTTGAAGTAACCGAATAGCGGGCAGAGTGTCGAGTAGACTTGGTTGAAGCGAACCTCATCCTTGTTGAGTTCGGCACCAGGAATAAGATGGAACAAGGTTTGCAACAAATCACGCTTGGTGGTGAAGTGAACAGTCTTCGAGGGCTGGCCAAGCAAGAAGATCGAGACATCGACAACATCACGAATGTTCTCAACACCAGTGACAAGCGGTGCAAGACGAGAAACGCACAAGACGCTTGTGTCAAGGATGTCCTTGGGAGGGCTCTGTCTCAGAACAGCACCAAGTCTGACAACGAACAAACTTGCCCGTGGTCCCAGAATAGATGCGCGTGCTTGGTCTTGCTCCTCAGTGGTATCAATGTTCATATCTGCATCCTTCGATCTACGCGGCTGGATGGTGTCCAACAAACGCCCGATGATGTGCTCAATGATGAACGATTTGACTTCATTCTTTGCACTAGGAACCACAAGGCAGTCCGCGACAGCAGTGAGAGTTTGTGGGAAGAACTCGGTCAAGTAGTGGCAAGTGGCCAAGGAGCTAGCCCAGGTTGAGAAGAGACGCAAGAAGGCAGACACCGATTGTGCAGTCTCGATGGGGAGCTTCTCCAGACGAGGGCCCACCAATTCGCTCATGACAACCTTGGCGTAATTGTACCAAGAGACTTCGGTGCACGACGAGAAGACCTGGATCAAACAGTGGAAGCCAGCTTGACGGATGGCACGGTCGAGAGAAGTCTGGGATTCGTCCTCGGCCGGAACCTCCTCGTCAGTGTCAATAGAACCAGTGGGCGACTTGGAAGCTTTCAGCAGGCAGAGAAGAACGGCATCGGCAATCTTTGTTGCATAGCGATCCAGTCTGTTACCGAGAGTGTGTACCATATCGTCCAACATGTTCAACAAACCGATTTGCTTTCTGGGAGCAACAGCAAATCTGTCCACAGCGGATTGATTCAGCTCTCCATTCTGGATAGGCTCCATAGTGGCCAATGAACCCAGAGAAATGCTCAGAAACTGTCCAACAATCTCTGCTGGGAAACGAGCAAGAGCGACAAAAATGGCTTTGCGACGAGTTTGCTGGCCACGCTTACCACTTGCCGAACCAGCTCTTGTTACTGCTTTGCCATACAGTATGCGCAACAAAACTGGCATGAGGTCTGGACAATCAGCACTTCGAATAGCATCACCCTCCTCCTCGAGACGAAGGAACACAGAAACCTCTTCTCTGAATCTCGCGTCGTCAAGGAAGTTCAGTAGATGCTCCTGGTATTTGACAACACTGGGAGTCTTCCAAGCAAGGATAGCTTTGAGCGTCGACTTTTGAATCTCGTTGTCACCGTTTGTAAGAAGGTTCAGCAGCGCCTGGTAAACTTCAGTTGCCTTGAACAGCACTCTAGGATTCTGGAACTGCGCGAAAACGCCGAGCATGGCCTTTTGGTCCTTGCGGCCCCAGTGTCGAGTGCTTTCAGTCTCCTCTTGTTCCTGCGCTTCGCTTTCGTCACCTGCCCATTCGAGCAAGACAGGAACCAAAAGTCGTGATCGCTTTTCTGCTAATTGTGGCATTGAGTTCAACGCGCGGAGTGCCTGTGATCGTTCAGAAAGAGAAGCTGCTGCCGTTTGAACGTGATCTCTCTTGAACTGGTTCTCGATTCCTTGGTTGAGATCCGCGAAGAGAGACTCCGAGATCTCGATATCCTTCTCGATCTGGTTCATGTTGGAACACTCGAAGTCGGAGCTGACGTGACTGATGCTCCTATCTTGTGTTGTCTCCGGCTGCAATGCACTTCCTTCCGCGTCGGCATGACCTTGAAGCCACTGTGTGATGGTGCTCGTAATAATCTCTTCAGCATTTCCATGTTCGGTCATCTCCTTGAGCGCTGCAATAGAGTCCTCCCAAGCTTGCGCGAGATGAATATGCAGAAGACCGAAACAGTAGGTAGGGATGGCTTTCGCCAGAATTGGGTCAGAGAGCACATCGGGGTATCCGAGAGCTAGTCGGCGAATTTGGGAGGAGATGAAACGAGCTGTCTGCACGCTCGGGGGAGTGTCTTCGATCGAAAGAGCGTGTGTTAGTAACTCGGGAACATCTTGTTGTCTCTTCTCGTAAATCGTTTGCAATATCCGCAGTCCAGAAAGCCTAAGGTCATGGCTAGGCGTTTTCAGGCAGTCAATCAGATTAGCAGTGAGGGAGTCCATCTGGTCTCCACTGAACGCAATGTCGGCCTTCTGCAGGACCGAGTTCAGGGCAGTCCAGTAAGGCACAAGCTTCTTGCACCGAGTAGAGGCAGAGCACAGAGCTTCTGCAAGTTCCTTGTCCTGCAAACTTTCACTAAACTCGTCCGAGATGTATTGGAAACCTTGACCTAGAGCGAAAAGATCCCAACCTCCAATCTCAGTAGACGATGATTTTGCTGCGAACTTGAGCAACTGAAGAATACTGGCTGCGATAGATTTGCGTGTTTCCAAGTCTCCCTGAGAGATTCGTAGCACCGCTAGATGTCCATTACTCATATGCAGTGTCTCGTCGTCTTTCGGTAGTGATTTTCCTTGAGCTTTCTTCAAACGCTGTAGCATGACCTTTTGCCACTCAAGAGGACATTGCAGCGGTGTTTTGGCAAACGTGTTCTTGCGAGACAAAGACGGAAGCATTGCGCAAAGCGCCATTTCGTTCTCCCTCCAGTGATTGACAATGAACTTTTGGAAAACAGGCAGAACGAAGCTCTGGAAACGTTCTTGGTTGAGCTCTGCGAAAATGTTACAGAATGGCAGGAAGTGACCAATCCACTTGCCACGGCCGATGGTGTCGAGAATGGCAAGTTCCTGGAGGACTGCATCGAAAGGAGCATAATTAAGTACCACGGCCAGCGTGTTGAGAAGTGCAGTCAATGTATCAGAGTCAATTTGCTTTGTTGCTTTGTCGGCTATCTTGATCATGGTCGTCACGCGCTTGACATAGGTCGGCCAGTCGGAGATTCTGCTTCCCTTGCGGACGGAGGCGACGGTGAAAAGAAGAGTGTTGGCTGCGTCCAGGTTCTCTACTGCGTCGCCGCCGCTGGGATCGGTGAACTCGAAAATTGCGTCCTGAACGGATTCAAAGGTTTCCGGAGTGGTATGATGCACGACACTAATCAGAGAACCTCTCAAGATCTGGAGGGACCTGCCCTTGAGGAATTCCGAGTGGTTAGCGTTGAAGCAGAAGCTGGTCAAGCATTGCAAGACAGTGTTTCCTCCGGAATGGAGGGTTCCCTGCACACCCTTGATGGACTCTGTGAACAGGATCATCAAACCCTGCGAATACAAGTCGTCCGAAGCAGTCTCGTTCGCGGCAAAGTCGTTAAGCATGTGCTCGACTATTGTGTCCAAAGGTTCCCTGTTCTTGTGATACGTGGTTCCAGCCTTTCTGACCAAGAAACTCATTGCCTCTGCAGCGAAACGAATAACATAGGGCTTTTGCTTTTGCTTTCCCAGATAGGGCGATAGGAGGTCGTACAGCGGTCTGAGATCGGGGACTAATAGACGGGAGAGGTACTTGAAGAGCCAAGCGAGGCAGCTAAAGGCCCACTCGACAACCTCGGGCTCTGCGTTGGTGGCGGCGACGTGCGCGACGGTTGCGACGGCTCGTTGGAAGTGCTTCTCGAACCGGACGTCGAGGTCGTGTGCGAAGTGTGACATGAGGGCGAGGAGGGGCTCGAGCGACATGACGTCTCCCTTTGTGATGTGGCTGATCAGGTTGTCCATGATGGCCTCCTCGTGGAAGATGACCATGGCCAGAGTGTCGGAGATGTTGTAGACGTGCTTGGCGAAGGTCGAGAAGTTCTCGGACAGGTTGAGGTCCTTCCATTCGTCCAAAGCAGTGCGGAAGTACGACGACTCTCCTTCCAGTTCGTGGGCACCTTCTGCGCCGACTCCGCGACGAGTGCGACGGATGGGATCGATCTTCATTTTTGAAATGCGCTGGGCGAAGCCTTCGAAGTGGTGTCGTCGACTCGAAGGGGTCGATTTGGTCTTTCTTTGTGTTTTGACGACCTTGGTGGCCGCCTTGGCCGACTTGGGCCCATTTGAGGCGGTATTCCTCGACATGGCGGCCATGTCGTGGTTGTGTAAATGTTCTGGCAAAAAAGTTGCAGCAACTTTTGAACTTTCTTCGGCATGCGATGGCTACGCGCCAAGAGTCCGGGGAAGGTGGCTCGACCCTTGCAAGGCCCTCTCCAGCCACAGCCACACACGCCACACCTGTCGAGACTCCACCAAATCACGTCCAAGCACTTTTACCTTCTCTTTGCCCACTTCACTCAACGATCTGTTCCCAGAACATGGTGTCCAAGATGTGCGTCTCAATCTACCACCACATCGTCAACTCTAGCTGACCAATCATCAGTGCAGTCGTCGGTTCAGTCAACGGCCAAGTTGCTGCTGTCTTTGGCAAATTATCAGCATTGCACGCTAAAAATGCTTTCGCATTTGCCATCATCACTGGAGACTTGTTCGCCGACCCCCTGAATCCCAGCTCAGAGGAAACCGGCCAACTCAAGGATTTGCTAGACGGGAAAATCCAAATCGCTTTACCAGTCTACTTTGCTCTCGGCAAACGTGAGCTGCCTCGCGAGGTCCACGAGAAACTGACCGCAAATGCCGGCGAGTTGTGTTCGAATCTCTACTTCCTTGGCCGGAGGACCACTGTCAAGACTTCCGAAGGTGTCAAGATTGTCGCTCTGGGCGGTGCTCATATCGACGCTGTTTCAGATAAAGCCTTGATCACAGACTTCAGCCCCAGTCACACACCAGAGGACCTCAAGGTCCTGAGAGGTGCCAACACTGCCGACATTTTGGTCACGAGTGAATGGCCTGCTGACATCCGTACCGGCTCTAGTGCACCCTACACTGGCGACGAACCTGTTCCCCAACGGGGTGTTGCCGACCTCTGCACCGTGCTAAAGCCTCGTTACCACTTTTCTTTCTCAGACGGCTTCCTCGAACGCGAGCCTTTTTTCCATGCTCAGGCCGAGGATGACAGTGGCTATCAAGTCACTCGTTTCATCAGTCTAGCGCCCTATGGAAATGCTGCTAAGCAAAAGTGGATCTACGCATTCACACTGGATACTTCAGTAGCGCCTACTGCTACTGTGCCGTCAGGAATTACGGCGTCACCATTGTCGTTCGCGAAGAAGCGCAAGGCTGTGGAATCGCAAGCGCAGTCGTTTTCGAGGTTCTCTGGTGGTGGCGGTGATGGTGGTCGGCAGAGAGGTCGCAACAAGCGCGCTCGACCAAACCCGAACCCATCGGAATGCTTCTTCTGTCTATCAAACCCCAACATTGCATCTCATCTCATCTCCTCGATTGGCGACAGCGCGTATCTGACAACTGCAAAGGGACCGCTTCCGACATCCCAGACTTTCCCAGCGCTAGGTTTCCCAGGCCACATGCTGATTATTCCACTCGAACACTCACCCACTTTGGCTTCGATACAGGATCAAGATTCCAAGAAGGCTACCATTGCAGAGATGCATCGCTATCGACTGGCGTTGCAGAGCATGCTAACCAAGAGGTCGCAAGACGCTGCTGAAGCACATAAGCTTGGCGCGGTTACGTGGGAGATTAGCCGTATGGGTGGTATTCACATCCACTGGCAATTCATGCCGGTTCCTCAAGAGATCATTCGCAAGGGATTGGTCGAGGCAGGCTTTAGAGTCGAGGCCGAGAACCAAAGCTATCCAGCTTTCGAGTCGTCGAGTGTCTCGACCGATGTAGCAGCCGAGGGCGACTGTTTCAAAGCTACCATTTGGGACGGAGCAGAGGAGAAGACCATGGTTCTTCCTCTTGACTCGTCGTTCAGGTTCGATCTACAGTTCGGACGAAGAGTCCTGGCCAAGTTGCTCGGACTAGAAGGGCGGTCGCATTGGCAGGACTGTGACCAGAGCGAGGCGGAAGAGAATGTGGATGTTGAGGCCTTCAAAGCTGCATTCGCTCCGTTCGACTTCTCGCTCGAAGCGTGAAGGAATTCATATAGTCGACGCGCAAGTTTTACCTAATGTGGATATTCCTCTTCTGGAGCACCGAGAATGGAACATCGAAACTATATGCATTGCTTTTATGCATTCTGATTTTCCTCGTGCTCATTCTGCGTGCCTATTTGACAGGTGTAGAAACCTTGATGATTTCCTCATTGAGCCGCCCATGCAGTGATGTGCTTAACAAGCGTGATTAAGTTAATCAATTAAGCAAGAGAGCGACCGCAGTATCTGGACAATATGCAGGGCCTAATCGATAGACACAAGGAACCCAACGGCACAAGTACAGAGACAACGTTGAGAAAAAGGTTCACCGTCAAACAAGGTACAGTACTTGGAGTACGAGATAACAGATAGACGTTTGCAGCCTTGTAGCAAGGTTCCGATGACAGGTCCAGCACGCGCACCGATAGTATGCGGGACGATCGCCAAACTGCGAACAAGACGCACAGCACGTGTGGAGCCGGGAAGCGACAAGCACCAGGCGGCAGCACTTTGCGCAAGGGCGGTGTGATGAGTGGTTTGTTAAAGGTCGACCTGCCGCATGACCCAGCGCGCATTGCTCACAAGCGGCGTTTGCATGTCACACCGCACTGATCGCGGCTGCTGTGGACATGGTGGTCATTTCGGCCTGTTGTTGTTTTCATTGACGGGCGGGCTGCGTTGAGAGGAGAGCCGGCGCAAAGACAACAACAATCAGCTCGAGCTGTGGTGAGAAAGCTCTGTAAGCTACGGTTGATTGAGGGCTCGCGTAGACTACGAGTCAATGCTGTCGAGAGATCGATGTACCAAAAAGCAAAAGAAGCAAATCGTCTGGAGCACGGACGCTCTCTAATGAATTGGATCAAGGTCATGGCGCACAGATGCGTGGGCGGAGGCAGTTGCAGTCGTAGGGTGGGCGTTCGCGCCTTCCGCTTCTTGCTCTCTGCTCACCTGTTTCGCTCCTTCTCTCTCTCGTCACTCGCTCCAAATCGAATCGCCTTTTGCCGACCACTTCACTTCTCCTCAGCGACATTCGCGTTTGCGCCTTGTTGTCATTGTTCCAGTCAGGCACTTGGATGGCCGATTGACCCGACAAGCCTATCGCGTCCGCTCCCGCTTTGTTGTTGTTTCCGCACGCGCATCCGCCCACATTCGCGACCGCCGCCGCAACCATCCTGCATCTCGAACGTTGGCAGCCTCAGACGTCAAACGACCACAACACATTTGCTACCCCTGACGCTCGCTCTCGACCCCTCTTTGCTATCGCGCATCGATTCCGACTGTTTCGTTTGTTGTTTAGCTGCGCGCAATCAGACGCCATGGCTTCGCACAAGCCGAGCGTCTCCGTCACGCTTCCACGCGACTTCAAGTTCTCCCACAACGACACAGAGACACCCCGAACACCAGCAAGACCCTCCACTGCCGTCGACTCGTTCGACCTCGAAGCGCCTGCGCTTCCCAAGCAGACGTTCAAGCTGCGCCGTCGCCCACGCGACCAGCAGACTGGCGCAATGGACGAGGCCCCCATCCTGCCCAGTATTGAGATGACCGAAGCGAATGAGCCGGCTCACCACACTTCTACCTACTTCATGTCGACTCCAGGATACCTCGCGCCGCGTGCTGGTCACCTACGCCTCTCGTCACCACCAAAGACACCTGCATCGCAGGTGACTTCCTACAACATCGAAACAACGGATGCCACCGAATGGTCCATGTTCCACCCCATCCACCTCCACGACATGGTCCAGCGACCATCTTCGGCTCTCTCGACCTTCTCCGACTCCTCGGCGACATCTCACGGAAGCAGCTTTGACTCAAAGTCGTCGTTTGACGCTGGCAGCTGCACGAGTCCTGATAGTGACATTGGCGATCCCTTTGCCTTCTTCGAACGCAAGTCTGGAGCACCAGGATCAACCACCCCGTCGAGTGGATTTCCCAACGCAAAGCGTGTCAAGACGACGCGCCATCATCACTTCACTCCCGAGATGGAAGATCATCTCTGGTTCACATACATGAGCTATGTCCAGGACCCGAGGGTCACGCCGTTTAAGATGCTACCTGGCACCTCACCACCTCTGGGCGTCTGTCATCGTGTTGCGCGAGAGGCAAAGGCAACCTGGAAGGGAAACCGCTTGTCGTATGCCCCTCATGGCATTCCTCGTATCTCGATTCAGTGTGCAGACTCGTCTGATCCTGTCAGTCCCTCTGATGCTATGGACCAGTCGACCCCTACCGCAGCGTACTCGCACAACCCAGTCGCACTTAAGTGGCCGCGCTCGGAGGGTGCCACGCGTCGTCTTCTACGCGAATTGTGCAAGCGCAAACCATCTCTTTCTGCTCATTACATGAGGCTTCTGCGCACTCGTAGTCCTTCCCCTTTCGAGTCTTCGAGCAGTGTCAGTGCCAGCAGCAGCCCCAACCAGGCACCTGCTCCCGTCGCTCAGCCCCCGACTCCTCAACCCTCATCGTTCTCCAGCCGCAGTCTGAACGTTTCGCTGGCTGAGGCAACTGCTCCTTCGATGCAGCCAGATGGTCCGCTTGCTCAACTTCACAAGCCTACCCCTCAGCCTCCAATGGCTCCTCAGCAACGTCGTGGCTCAGACTGGTACGCTCGCATCAGTCGTTCTGGAGCACGTGCTGCTCATCAGAAGAGTCAGTCGTTGCAGCTTGGTTTGGGCCTGGGTTCTTCCTCTGGCATGCAGTCAAACTCGTTCGAGCGTGGTAGCATCCTGGCCTCACCATTCGATGATAGCGAACCATCCCGTCAAAACTTCTTGGAGAACATGAGCAAGACACAATCTCTCGGACGTGCCTTCTTGAACAACAACAACAACCGCCTGACAGACGCTGGTCCCTCGTTGCGTTCTCCCTTCCCACTTGACGGCCCTATGCCAAGTGTCAAGTCCTTGAAGCGCAGATTTGGTGTTGATGATCAATCAGCATCTCAGCAGCCATCGTTGGAGGATGTTTTCACCGCTCCTCCGGCATCCTCCAACCACCTTACGCGCAACCGTGGCTTCAGTTTGAGCGCCGTCAACGGTATGGCTCAGAACACAAACAACAGCTTCCCTCAGCTGTTCACGCCTGCATCGGCGACTGCCGATCACAAGATGGGCGAAGCTTCAGACAGGCTGAACCTACCCAAGGTTGCACAACCCCCTAGACTCGGCTCTCCGTTCTCCGGTGGTGTTTCGAACAACCGTTTCAACACCTTCCCGCGCCGCTTCACGCTGCGCGACGCTGGTCTGGTCGAAGAGCCATTCGAGGAACGCAACCGCCAAATGTCCGTTGGATCCCAGCCTGATTCATGACACGATTTCACTCATGTTTTGGGAAAGACTGTCTCAATATCTCATGCTGGCACGATAGAGAAGACTTGCCTACGGATTGGCGACACGACATCTGATCATGACTACGACGAACGAATCTGATGGAGATCACTGAACTTTCACTTTACATGATTTCTTCTAATCTGTCTCTCCTTCATTCACTCCTGGGCGGGCCAACCTTTAGTGTACTCAACTCTCTGACGCTGGCCTTCCCCTTACTATCAAGCTGGAGCCCTACCCTTTTACTGTCATCCTTCTTGTTTTTTTTTTTTTTTTCTATCCCCGGTACTGTTTTCTTTCCTTATATTATCCCTCTGACGAAGCAACGAGACCAGAGGCCTGAGCGACGCAGCAACTACACAAACGCATAGGATGGCGATGCACGGAACAGGTGTGATGGCGAAAAAGCTGCTTTTAAGGGTTGTTTTCTCTTTTTTTTTTTTTTTCCCCCTTGTTCCTTTTCTTCCCTTGAACCATGTTGGTAGAAACCACTTTGATGTTTGCAGCATTGGAGGACTTTCTCCCGACTTGGCCCCAGCAATACATCAACAACAACAACAAAAAAAGAAAAATGGAGACGCAAATGCAGCGGGTATGTGTTTATTCCTGGTGCTTCCTGGACGAATGCATTTGGGGGTATGTGGATGCATAGGGCGGTTTTTGGGAGTTGTGTTTTTCTTTTCTTTTCCTTCTCTTTGATTTTACTTTGCATGGTTCTCCTTTTCTGGGCATAGGTTCTTTCTCTGGGTTCTTCTGGGTCTCTTTTTTCCCATCACGTCATTTTCTATTCAGGTCAGGAGTTTGAGATTTTTGATGATGAAGATGAAATTACAAACTTTTTCTGAACTCTATTGCTCGTGTGTGTTTTTTTTCTCTGGTGCCTTTGTGTGTTGATGGTTTGATCTTATATGTACCCAGATATGATGCTGTGATGTGCATGTCTCACTGTTTGCTGAGCTTTTGTTGCTTTATAGCTGTGGAAATGCGGAGTTTTTTAGGGATTAGGGATGTATCCGGGGAGTGGATGGTACAGAGGCTCTCTGTGGATGATAGAGCCATGCGTAAGTTATCAAAATGTATAGATTTGTTCGCATTGGAGGTGCGTCCAAGGAGAGCCCATGCTACGAAGGGATTTCAATGGACGTAAGTGTGGTGGATCAGCTATCAAGATGCAGAGGTGTCTTTAGATCAGAGATGTGTCCAAGGAGAGTTTCATACTGTTGAGGGTTTCTATGGAGGATCTCTGTTTGTGGAACATACTGTGCAATGCTACAGCTGTATAATGGCCTGTGGTGTAGCGGAATTGTATACAGGGGAAGCGGATACAAGCTATATTACTCCCAAAGCCAAGCCAGGTCCATGACTGAAACTTGATACCAACACTCTCCAACACCATCTCAAGGGGTGTGGAGATACGCTTTCTGCATGGCAAAGACAATATGCTGCTTTCAACCGCTTTCAGGGGGAACAGGATACCAGGTCTGGGTCGTCGAAAAAAATGCTCCGTAGGCTTCTATCAGGTACCGTCGTCTCTATGGCGCCGAGGACGAACGACGATGAACGTACGATGAGTGGCAGATACGGACCCAGTTCGTTCACCTCTGGGAAAGTTCACCTCATTGCTTCACCCCTGGATGACACGAGTACACGACCAGACATCGCAGACGACGAGTTTTGGGTCTCGGTACCACAACCACCTCTCACAAGCGACGACCCCCTGACATCGACACAATCATCATTCACCACGAACGACGACCTTCGGGTACCGACACAAGCAACCATGGCACCGCGTATCTCCCAGCACGACCCCGAGACCGACGCCACCATTGCCGACAGCTGGAGTCTACACGAGGACGCCAGACTCAACCGCAAATACACCCTCGTGGACAACGACGACGCCAACGAACCAGGCTACGAAGTCCTCCCGGACGTCAAAACCACCCTGGTCGAGAAGAACCCCAAGAGACCGCCCCACCCCCTCGCCCACTACGCTTACGACCGCAGCTACATTAGAAAGCTCGCCGAACGCATGGGGTACTGGGTATCGGACCCAGCTGCTCGCCTCAGGGGCGGCAAGCAAAGAAGAGCAGGCGAACGCAGCGATGAAGACCGGGCTGTGGATGACGCTACATGGGTTGATAGCATCAAAGGCGATATAAGATGTTTGTGGGACAACATGGGCGTGGGCCAGGACCTCCTTGACGACGAACTGCAACGTCTCAGAAGTGCGTTCTTTCACGAATGCAGACAAACTCTAGAGAATATTGAGGAGGAGGGCTTTGGTGTCAGTTTATCTCGGGTCCAGACCGAGATACGCAGTCTGCTGGCCTCGCACGATTTGAAGCTCTCAGGGGTAGGGATTAAGATTATGAAGGACATGGCCACCGACAAGCAGGTTCTCCAGAACCGCCACAATTTCATCTTTGAAGAACAGAGGGAGATCAGCAGATTCGCCGTTCAGACGATGGGTCGTTTGTCCAGGTGGGAACACGAATTGCTCCGCAACCGCCTTCTCTCCAAGATGATCCCTGAGCAGAGAGTAATCTACACCCGCCAGAGCCTGGATGTCGTTCGTCGCTATTTCAACAGCTGGGCTGTCGAGTCTTTCGCCAAGGGGAAGAGGAAGCTGATGGAAGAAGAGCTGACGAAACTCCTGAGAGAAGAAAAGGCGCGTAGCAGAAAGCTTTGGGAGGAAGAGCTGGAGCGTCAACAGAAGCATCTCGAAGAACAGGTGAAGCTTCTTGAAAGACAGCTGGAAAGCCAAGAGTTCTGAAGACTGCGGTGAGAGAAACAAACAGGGCAGCATGGGTTTCCGTATTTTTCTTTGAGGACAATCTCGGAAGAAGATGGAAAGTAAAATGGAGGTCAGGGGAAGGCTGTTTCTTTGTGGCCCAACTGAGGATCAGAGCTTTGTCACGAGGGGCTTTCAAGCATCAAGCATTTAGAGGGAGAAGATGATAGATCCCCTACACAACTACAATTCGGCGGAATCGCTTTCCATTGCCTGAAAACATACTTCCTTGACGTGAGACATGTTCCCTGCTAAGTTCTGTAAGAAATTGACGTTGGTTGGTCAACAAGAACATCCCCGTCTGCTCTAAAAGCAACATGCATAGCTATAAAAATGCACAAAAGTCTTGAGAAACATGGCAGTACCCATTGAAAGACGTTGTCTTGACAAGCTCTCTCTGGACGGAGCGCTGTTCTGAAGATGATTGTGCATTTTTATAGCTTATCATGTTGCCCTTGTGTTACCGAGAGAGAAAGAGGTCGAACATGAGAAGGGGATAAGTCTGAGCGCATGGGGGAAAGATGGAAAGAGCTGTCAACCTAGCAAACGAGGTTGAGGTCGGCTTTCGGAAACGAGCTTCCGATCTCGCTTCCTGGCTCAGGCCTCGTCACGAGGCACCGCGCGTTCTGTACCGCAAAGCAATGCCGGTGCAACCATGCAGTTATTTGACTTTGAACACTCCGCACAAGAATATCCAACAGCGACTACTTTTCAGCTCAAGTCTTCTACGGATAGCTTTACGGCAGTGTATAGAGTTTGAGATGAGTACCATGCGTTACAGGAGTGATAAACAATGCTGCAACGACAAACTGTTGGAAGGAAGATTTCGGCCAAGGTCACGCCGGATCTCGTCTTCGGGAGATGATCGTTTTGGCCGAAGGGCGATCTCGCAGTTCCATTTTCTAGTCTTGCTTCTTGCATTGTCTTGCGACAGTTTGCTTTCTTGTACACACAGCCATCTCATCTACGTCTGAGATTACATACGAAAAAGCCAATGCGTCGTCGAAGGCACTTGATCTATCATCATCCACCTTTCTTTGAACAATAAACACTCGTCATGGATACTGATATGGAAAAGCAACAACGAAGGTCACACGAGCAGCACGTTCCTGAAGAAGCCGAATCATCACGGTTCAGCAAGGAGTCCTTCAAACAAGATGTTGAATCTTCAGGCTCAGACGACAATGGTATCACTCTCAAACGCACTATATCACGAAAACCACCACACCCGGAATGTCCTCGCTGCAAACAAGGTCTCACGGACGAAGAAGGAGAGCCATGCCACAAACACGACGGGTTCGAAACAGATCCCAACCTCGTACTTTGGGACGGAGATGACGATCCAGCGAGACCCATGAACTGGCCCATGTGGCGCAAAGTCTGTTTTTCCATCACTGCCAGTTGCTTCGTCATTGCGGTTTCCATTTCTTCCAGTATATTTGGTCCGGCTACCAGGGTTACTGCGCAGATATACGGTGTCTCGCATGAGGTCATGAACCTGGGCATCACTTTGCATATTCTTGGGTTTGCCTGTGGGCCTCTGGTCTTTGGCCCACTGAGTGAAGTGCTTGGACGTACGATACCTCTATGGATAGGTCTTTTTGGGCTCGGTCTCTTCCAGATACCGGAGGCGGTCGCCCAAAACGTTCAGACCATTCTGGTATGTCGCTTTCTCCAAGGCTTGTTCGGAAGTGCCATTTTCGCCGTCGTAAGCGGCATGTTTGTCGACATCTGGTCTCCGATCCATCGGGGCGTGGGACTGGGATTGTCAGCCACCTGCATTAATCTCGGTTCCACCTTTGCTCCCATCATCGGCGCCTACGCAACAAATCACCTCAACTGGAGATGGACAGCCTGGCTCACCCTCATCTACATTGGTCTAGTAGCCTTCTTCGGTCTACTCATCATACGCGAAACCTTCGAACCAGTGCTCCTCGCCCGCAAAGCCAAACGTCTTCGTGCCAAAACCGGAAACTCAAACCTCTACGCCAAATTCGAAGAAACGCCCACGGATTTCAAAACCTTGGTTCGGAAATATGCAACCAAGCCGGTGCGCATGTTTGTCAAAGAACCCATCCTCATCTTCTGCACCATCTACCTCACAATCGTATACGGAACACTCTACCTCTCCTACCAAGCCATCCCCTTCAGCTTCCGCAACAGAGGCTGGAGCCCCTCGATCTCCTACCTCCCCTTCATCGCCATAACCCTCGGCATCATCAGCGCCTGGATCCTCTTCTCAATCTTCACGCTGACGTGGTACAAGAAGCGCTGGCTGGTCAACAAGAGCTGCCCCCCGGAAGACCGCCTGCCCCCCATGATCCTCGGCGCCGTGATCCTACCCCCCGCCCTCTTCTGGCTAGGCTGGTCCCAGCAAACGCACTGGATATCCGAAGTCCTCGCTGCTTACCTCGTCGGCCTGGCCCTCTTGCTCATCTTCATCTCAGGCATCGTGTATATAGTCGATACCTATCTGGTCAACAGCAATTCGGCAATGTCGATCCATATCGTGGTCAGGAGTATCGTGGCTTCGTCTTTTCCTCTGTTTGCTGGCCCGATGTTTGAGGGCTTGGGCACCGGGTGGGCGTGCTCGGTGCTGGGGTTTGTGTGTTTGGTCATGGTGCCTGTGCCGATTGTGTTTTTCCTAAAGGGCAAGACGATAAGGAGTTGGAGTCGTTATGCTCCTGGTACTTGATATATATCACTCTAGTGTTTTTTCTTGTAGCAAAAGTATGACATGTGAATTTCGAGATGAAACCCAGTTGACGAGGAATGCATGCGGTATTGATTCGATGGGGTACAAGACTGATTGTAGTACACGAGGCAAGAACAGACCACCGAAATAAGACAGACAGAGCAAAAGAAACGCATCTTTGGAGGTGTAGAATATTAATTACAATTGAAAAAGCTAGCTATCGTGAGAACGCCTCGTAATCATTTCGTCAAAATGCCACCTTTGATAGGCCGTGTCAACCCGCGACAGGGCGAATCTAGTAAGGCCATGTCCAGTTGACAAAGTCGTCAGGGTCCTGACCAGTCTCGTAGGCGTAGTTCATGGCGTGGGTACGGGTGTTGAGCAGGTACTCGCGGGTAGAAGAGCTCTTGTTGCCGAGAACAGACTTCAGACTGTCAATGGCAAGGATAGCCAAACTGTAGCGATCAGTCTCGTTGCGAATGGCCAGCTCGAGAGGCGTGTCGATGTTGCCCTTCTCCTTGTAGCCGCGCACGCGCATCAAGTTCTGGCCCTTGCGCTTGTAGGTCATTCTGTGGACCAACCAGGGGTAAGCTAAAGTGAAGGTACAATTAGCATTATTTCGCGAAGTTGAATGGCAATAACACCACGGCTTTTCTGGGCACTCACAATGGAAGTTGAAGATCACAGGCTTGTCGTCGGTGAAGATGGCTGCGTACTCGTCATCTTTGAGACCGTGAGGGTGGTAGCCATGGGGCTGGAGCTTGAACAGATCAACGACGTTGACGAAGCGGACCTTGAGTTCTGGAAGGTACTCGCGAAGCAGAGCAGTGGCGGCGAGAGCTTCTTGTGTACTGACATCACCACAACTGGCCATGACGACGTCAGGCTCTTGGTGTTCGCTGTTCGAGGCCCACTGCCAGATTCCCAGACCCTTTGAGCAGTGATTGACAGCGTCATCCATGTTCAGGTATTGCAGGTGGTTTTGCTTGTCGGCAACAATAACGTTGACGTAATTGGATGACTTCAAGCAGTGGTTCATAGTGCTGAGCAGGCAGTTGGCATCTGGAGGAAGGTAGATACGAACAACTTCAGGCGACTTGTTGGCGACGACATCAAGGAAACCAGGGTCCTGGTGAGTAAATCCGTTGTGATCCTGGCGCCATACGGTAGATGTGAGCAGAATGTTGAGCGAAGCAACCTCCTGTCTCCAAGCAACCTCGTGGCACTTCTCGAGCCACTTTGCGTGCTGGTTGACCATGGAGTCGATGATGTGAATGAAAGGTTCGTAACTGTTGAGGACGCCATGGCGTCCCGTGAGCAGATAACCTGCGCAAGATTAGTCTGGTTGCTTCGTGATCCAAGAAAAGGAAAGGAAAGGAAAGGAAAGGAAAAAAAAGGAAAAAAGAAAAAAAAAGAAAGAAAAAAAAGTCGCACCTTCCAGCCATCCCTCAACGGTATGCTCGCTGAGAATCTCCATGACTCTGCCAGCAGGGGCGAGGTTGCCACCGTCCTTGTCTTCCTCAAAGTAGTCAGCCATCCAAACCTTTTGAGTGACATCGTAAACAGCGCCGAGCTTGTTGGACTGTGTCTCGTCAGGGCCGAACAGACGGAAGTTGTTGGGGTTGGCCTTGATGATCTGGGTCAAGAAGTCGGCAAACAGATTCATGCTAGGTGCTTGCTCGGCGGCAGGCTTCTTCACAGTGTGGGCGAATTTCTTGAAGTCGGGAATTCTGAGGTTGGCGCGCAGGAGACCGCCGTTGGTGACAGGGTTGGCGCTCATGCGGCGGTTGCCACTAGGGGCGAGCTCACGGAGCTCCTCGATGAACTTGCCGTCCTTGAACAGCTTCTCAGGCTCGTAGCTACGCATCCACTTCTCAAGTAGAGCGAGTTGGTCGTTGTCTTTGAGAACGTTGGTGAGAGGGATCTGATGAGCTCTCCAGTAACCTTCGAGGAAGTGGCCGTCGACAGTACGAGGACCAGTCCAGCCCTTGGGTGTTCTAAGGACAATCATGGGCCACCTGGGGCGCTCAGCATTGCCAGAGTCTCTGGCCTTCTTCTGAATGGCCTTGATTTCGGTGACAGCTCTTTCCATGGTGGCAGCCATTGCTTGATGCATTGTGTCAAGGTCAGAACCCTCCACAAAGTAAGGCTCCCAACCGTAACCAACAAAGAGGGCCTTCAGCTCCTCATGGCTAATTCTTGAGAGAACGGTGGGGTTGTTGATCTTGTATCCGTTCAAGTGGAGGACAGGCAAGACTGCACCGTCACAGATGGGGTTCAGGAACTTGGTGCTGTGCCAACTGGTGGCTAGAGGACCAGTCTCAGCTTCGCCATCACCAACCATGGTCTAGGGAGCTGGGTTAGCTAAAGACAAGTGAAATACGTAATGGCACGAAGCTTACCAGGGCGATCAAGTCAGGGTTGTCGAATACAGCCCCGAATGCGTGCGAAATGCTATAGCCGAGCTCACCACCTTCGTGGATACTTCCAGGAGTCTCGGGAGTTGCGTGACTGCCGATGCCTCCGGGGAACGAGAACTGCTTGAAGAAGCGCTGCATGCCATCGGCATCCTGAGACTTGTCGGGGTAGACCTCGGAGTAGACGCCCTCGAGGAACGAGTTGGAGATGACGGCAGGGGCACCGTGGCCAGGGCCCGAGACGAAGAAGGCATCGAGGTCGTACTTCTTGATCAAGCGGTTCATGTGGATGTAGGTGAAGGATTGGCCGGCGTCAGAGCCCCAATGTCCGAGGAGACGAGGCTTGATGTGCTCAACCTTGAGCGGTTCCTCCAGCAGGGGGTTCTCACGGAGGTAGAGCATACCCAAGCACAAGTACATGCTGGCATGGAAGTAACGGTTGATCTTGTCGACCTCATCCTTGCCGAGTGGTTGGTCAGTCACGGTAGCTCTGGCATTGCCATAGGGCGAGAGGCTCTCTGTCTCGGCCATTGTGAAAGTTGTTTGGGGAAGAAGAGGAATTGAGGATTGCGAAGAGTGACGGGAAAGAAAGCAGCAGCTTCTTGTTGTTTTGCAGCTCCCAACAACTCCAGCTCCACTTGTTTCGCGGAAGTCAGCGGCTCATGACTGCTTCACACGTTTGTCAACTTCGACCTCGCATTTGACGTCACTAGCTCATCACCCCACGCCAAGATGCGAGCTTACAATACACGAGATCGTCGCGCTAAATTGAGCGGAACCTCGTCCGTGCCTTTTGTGCTGCCGAATGCGCCGAACTGTGAATGCACAAGCCTTCGGTCGTGACTCGAGCTATTTGATATGCCTGGAATGGGTTTGGTGTGTTCGAGGTGATGGGTCCATTGACTGCTTCCTGTATGTGACGACTATCACTCTCTGGTGGAAACCGATTGTACATCCCGAATGCCATGTCGAAGGATTCTCGCAATCCACAGTGGCATGACCTGTGCCTGCGCAAGGAACAGGAAACAAGGACTACGGTTAGCGAGCATCGGTAGTGCAGTGAGACGTGCCCGTTCTCAAATGCTTGTCTCCTTCCTCCCCATGTGCGAAAGACTGTCACAATCCCGAGATCGACCGCTCCCATACGATGGCGGAGAACAATATCCTAAGCTATAGAAATGCATAATACCTTCCGGAATTGAGTGATGTCCACAGAGAGACTTAATTTTAAAGTGTTTCCATGGCCACACTTCTGACTTGGAAAGTACTGTGCATTTCTATAGCTACACTGTGACGGTCGTTTGCACACGAGGAGGTTCTAAATCCTGCCCTTTTCATGCCATGTTTGGAAGAGGCAGTGGAAGCCGAGTATCATACCCAGCGATGCTGCCTTCAATCAAAACGATGCACGCTGCAGAGCGGCCCCTGACTTCCCCGGCGGCCGTCTGCCTACCAACGTGCAAATCATCCGCTGATCATTGGACCCCTGAACTTTCACGTCCAAGGTATGGTCTGGCATGAGGATCAACCCCATGGGTCCATCCCGAATCCTGCGGAGCATATACCAATGAGCTCTGTGGGGGGCGACCTGTTTCCTTGTAATAGCAAGGTGTTCTTATTAGCCGATCATCACACCACTTGTTCCAAATCACCGATTGACGTTCAGGCATGTGAGAGGATGGTCAAAGCAATCCGGACAAAGGTTTGGGTTGCATACTTTGACTCTCGGTGCATCCAAGAAAGACTCTCAATCGAGGTAGATGTCATCTTTGATACGACGCAAGTTGTTCATAAAGCCGTAACCGCTGCCCTGATTGCTGGTACGGGTAGGCTCAGAAGGGCTGTTATATCTGTAGTCGACTGCTGCAGGAGAGGCCGTGCGCTTCTTCGCATCTGCCTTGCGAGCGAGCGCCTTTTGCTCGTCTTCGACAATCTTTTCAAGAGCGTCGATCTGACGAGCTCGAGCCTTCTCCTCAGCAGTGCCTTTCCAGATGGACGCAAGATCCCTCAGCTCGTCGATTCTCTTGATTGCAGCAGTGATGCCTTCTTCTGCCGAGACAGCACTTTGTAACGTTTGAGCGATCTCGTCGCGCAGCTTTTGTGCGTGTTCTTTTGCCTTATCTTCGCGGTTGCGTGTTTCTTCTGGACCTCCAGCTGCAGGAGCGGATACCGAGATGAACGAGGACGAGACGAGGTCGGAGGGAGCAATGGGCCAGGCCATGGCTTCGCCAAAGACTTTGATGACAGAGTCGAGACGTTGTCGCACCATGACGAGCATGCGTAGCTTTGAGATGTAGTCTGGTTCGGTAGGCTGAGTAGGAGTTGACACGGCAGGTTGTTCAGGAGGAGCAACGTCTTTGTCGGTTTGTGTGGGTTGTTGCAGAGTCTGAGGAGCGAACAGGGCGATTTCTGGGGCGAGAGAAGTGTTCAAAGCATCTGTAAGGCCGGCGGTTTCACCACGGAGCATGTCGACTTGGTAGGCGAGCCTGCTGCCGCTGCGGAGGATATCATCGGTGAGCTGGTTAAGCGTGTTGGTCAGGCGCGAAGTGTGCACATTGAGCTGTGAGATAAGGGCTTGGGTTTGCGTAGACAGGTCGGCAAGAGAGACACGGTCCTTGGTAGGATTGGAGAAAGTCAGCGACGGCAAGGTGGCATTGAGATAGTCGGCCGGATCGAACTGAGATTGGATAAAAGGCTGGAGAGCTTCATCCTGGACATGCGTCGACTTTGGTTCGCTCCGTACAGCAGCTCCAGACTGAACCGCCATTGTATGTGTGCACTGGCTGAGGTTTCGAGGATGGTAAACATGCATCTGAAGCATTGACTTGTTATCGAACGTAGGCACTCTCTTGTCAACCATGTGCCAAGCATTTACAGAGAGATACCTCTCCGAGTGCTGAAGTCCACGAGGAACACTACCCAAGTCGTGGGACAACCAGGATGCTACGAGTATCTCTGAGACGCTCCCTATCTACTATAGAATCTGTGCATTTTTAGAGGTACATGCGTTTACATATCTTCGCAGGGAGAACTCAGGATATAGGTCGAGCATCATAGTAGACGGCATTTCAGTTGACCCGCGAGGACAAAAGACAAGGACGGGGATTAACAATGATTTCACGCGTGCCTGCCTGACTTCCCTGTCTGTGCCTCTTTGCAGGCAGCCATTCAGCAAGCAAACGCTGCCTGATTGAAGGCATCCATTCTCTCTCACAGAACAAGTAGTGGCCAAGTAACCTCTTTCACCGTGACTTCCAATCGAGACGCTGCTCATGCGCTTGAAACCAACTCAACTCAATAACCTTTCACTCTCTACCACTCACTCCCTTGCCTTTCACTCCGCAACCCGCAACCCGCAACCCGCAGTGTCTTGCCGCCGCCAAAGTGATTCATCTCGCAAAGTGCTGTCTTGATCCAACCCGAAAAGCGCTGTCTTGATCCAACCACCAAGAAACTTGCGCATTCTCCGTTCCATCTTCAAGACGTCAACCTTCTTGATCATCTTCCATTTCCTTGCACACCTCCCACAGCTCATGCTGTCGACCATCACCCACCCCTAACCATGCCTCGTAAGCAGTTCAAGGCTGATCTGGACGATGCCATCAAGGGCAAGCACGGCCTCGAGTCCATCTCCAACTGCTGTGTTCTTGAAGACGGCTTTACCTTCACCTATACTCATCCAACGCTCGCAGTGCCTGTCACCATCACCGCCAGCGTTCCGGAGCAATCCGACTATCCCACTGCCCACTACTACACTCTCTTCTGCGAAGACAACGCATCCAAGGATGTTGCAGACATCATAGACAGCCTTGGCCAGCCGGGGAGCATGACCATCAAGCGCTTCCTCTCACACGTCTCTAATGCGCTTTCTGGTTCGACTACCGCCGAGCCTGACGCAGAGTCATTGCAAGACTACGACTCAGATGACGATCTCGATGATGAAGACATCTACGGCGGAGGCTTTGAGGCTGTCTCCTCGACGCCCGCCTTTGCCATGCCTACCAAGACGACCCGCGCGAACCCCTCGAGCCAGTTCCAGTCCCGCATCCGCAGCGACCTCAAGTGTGCCAAGGATGCCGGCTTCAAGATCGCTTGCTTTGGCGGTCTTCTCGACAACTACAGTTGCGTCGTTTCCGTGTCCATCTCGGCTCGCAAGCTCGGTATCTCGGAAGAGGCCATGCAGGCCTGGCGCATTGAGCCTTCCGACTACATCATCCTACTCATCCAGTACAAGGAAGGCTACAAGACCAAGGAAGAGCTCATCGCTCTCGCCCCAGCCTCTGTGTCCGCCCACCTCGAGATGCGTGTGGGTGCCTCGAAGAAGTACAAGCCAACACAAGAACAGGTCATCAATGCTTTCGGCGCCACGGGCACATCAACCACTCAAGACTGCGGCTCAGCACAATTCCGCGACACTTTCATATCCAAGCCTCTCAGGGATCTCTTGTCCGAACGTCTTGTCTACGTCGTCCGCTACAGAGATGCCGGCATGTCATGGCAGGGCGCCGAGGACTCGTACAGACTGAGGCAAACCGACCCCGACTCCGATGTGTGTGCCATTGCTCGGCATTTTGAGAAGGAAGAAACGCCTGGCTACCCTGCTGTCGTTACTGCAGACCATCTGGATCATCGTTCGGCAAAGACACACTCCTTTCCCCTCGCCGCTATGCAATTCACGCTACGCCACTTCGTCCGTTGTACCGAGTTCTGTCTCGTCTGCCACAAGAAGCTCGACACTCTAGTCGAAGCACTCAAGCCTTACGTCTGTGACGAACCGCTCTGTTTATACCAGTACATGACTCTCGGCTTCGGTCCATCCATTGAGCATGAGGTAATGCATCAAGAAAAAGTTGTTGACTTGCTCCTCAGCTTTTGTTACAGCAGTGCCTCTCTAGGAAGACTCAAGGATTTTCCCACTGGTCTTGCTTTGAGCGTGCCCCGTTCTATCACTTTGCCAGTTCCGGAACAGATGCGCCAACCGTACAGCGTTCAACCCGCACAGCCTTCAGGGTCCTCTCCCCCAAAGTCTGAGGGCCGACTCGAAGCTCGTTTTGACATGACCAAGTCAGAAATCTTGTTCGACCATGTCGGACTCAACTCAGCCTGTCCTCTCAAGAAAGGTGACTGGGTTTCTCTCGAATTGCCAGATGAGATAGGAAACCCCTCGTTTCATTGCAGAATACAAGACACACTCGGTCCTTCCGCCAAGACCGGTCCCTTGATCGGACCAATCACCCAGACGGAATTCAGCACCGCCAAATGGTCCCCCGTCTTCATCGACAAGTATACCACCAACTTTGACGACTTGCCCGACGCAGAAAAGCGCGGTACTGTGCAGCGCCTGCTGGCCTTACTCCCCTCGGTCCAAAAGATGAAAACCTACCTTTCAGAACAGGGCACACCAGACCTGTCTCGATGGGTAGATGCAATTTCACCAGCCGCCCTGTCTGTCCTGCGTTGGACCCTGGCCTCGAACCGCTCTTGTATCGTCGAGGTCGAGCCGGAGAAGGCTGTACACGGCATGAGTGGCTACATGCAATTTCGCTTTGCCATGGGCGCACCCGACAAGGAACATCGCTTCTTGAAGGCCGTCAAGGAAACCACAAGCCGGCTCAAGTCGAAATATCCGACCATGTACGCCTGGCACGGTAGCAGGATCCAAAATTGGCACAGTATCATTCGTGAGGGTCTTCACTTCAACGATACCATCAACGGCCGTGCCTTCGGAAATGGTGTTTATCACTCTCCACATTACAATACCTCACTCGGCTACTCCGCCATGTATGGTGGCTACCAAAGTGTACCGGAACCGAACATGTGGCCAAACTCGGGCTTGCAGATTTCAGGAGCCATGGCGCTCAACGAGATCGTCAATGCGCCAGAGGAGTTTGTCTCCAAGACCCCTCATTACGTGATCAGTCAGCTGGATTGGATTCAGACTCGCTACCTGTTCGTCAAGTGCGGTGCTAGTGCTGATATCGAAATGCCAAAGTTCGACCAGTTGCCAAAGCACAAGCTGGAACAGGATCCTGCCCACATCCCAACGGGCGAGCAATCACAAATTATCATTCCAGCACTGCGTGTCAAGGAGAAGGCCGGAAAGCGTAAGCTAGCCAACACTGTATCACCTGGTCCGAAAAAATCCAAGAAGGCGAAGAAGATCACGACGAAAGTCATAGATTTGACAGGCGACGAAGGCGACGAGATGGAGTCCCACTTCAACGATAGCGATAGCTTGAGCGTTGCCACTGACGAGGAGGATCGTGAGATCTTTGAAGAACCCCAATCTCAACAGCAGCTGGTTGTTAGAACAGGCCCGGCGCAGACCGACTTCATTGCAGGCTCTCTGAACCACGACCAGCTTCCCAAGTTACCGATGCCTTCGTATGCCAACACCAAGACGACTCAGAGACTGTCACAAGATCTGAAGGCTCTGATCGACGTCCAGAACAAGACATTGCTTCACGAACTTGGCTGGTACATTGATTCCAGTAAAGTCGAGAATCTATATCAGTGGATAATTGAACTGCACAGTTTTCACATGTTCAACGAGGGAAACCGTGTGCTACCTCTTGTCACCGACATGAAAAAACACAACATCAAGAGCATCGTCCTCGAGCTTCGCTTCCCTGGCTCTTACCCCAACAATCCTCCGTTCATCAGAGTCATCCGTCCTCGCTTCCTTCCTTTCATGAACGGCGGTGGCGGTCACGTTACTGCGGGAGGCGTCATATGTCACGCCCTTCTCACCACAGACGGCTGGCTATGTACCACCACTATCGAGTCTGTCCTGCTGCAGCTCCGCATGGCCATGGCCTCGGTAGATCCAAAGCCTGCGCGCTTGCAGATCAGAGGCGACTACGCTGGCGGTGACTCCAACTCTTACGGCTCTAGAGAGGCCGTCGAGGCTTACAAGCGTGCCTGCATGACTCACGGCTGGACCATTCCCACCGACTTTGACCAGACTGTCGCCGAACAGCCACAGCAGTAGTAGACGGTCTACACACACGCACGCGCAACACGAAAAAAGGAAGAAAAGGTATCGGGTAGGGGCGTTTATATGCTTTTCTGGGTTTCTTTTAAACAGGCGTTTTTATCATACAAAAGCATAACTAGGCGGTTTCACGGGGAAGAAGAGGTTGAAGGGGCCCTATTCGGAGGCATAGCTTATCACCATAGACTGGTTGCAACGGACATGAAATTATTGCTACAGTTTCTCATCGAACATTAATCCCCAAGATGTGTGGTCTCTCTTTCATTGCCTCCCTATATTCTATACACTGTCACATCGTTTGCTATAGCAATACACGATGCATTCCAAAATCCGGAGTGGTGACCATGGAAGAAGACCCCAAAGATGACGTGTCTCCGTGCTAATCGCATGTATATATTCTTGAAACCTCCAGCTTTTTCCCCCCTGTCTGTGCCGCGCAGCGGGGCGTCGGAGAAGCCGTCGTGTTGTAGCCTCTGCTCATTCGCCGAGCGAGGGAAGGGATGGTGTTGAGGTATTTGTACGCTACTAGTAAACGATACAGTACTTTGTTCATTTTTATCTTGACCGGAAATGTGGGATGTAGATTTGGGGATTGGGGATTGGGGATTGTGGGTTGTGGGATGTGGGCTGTGGGCTGTAAGATGTAGAGATACTTCTGAGTTGAAGTCTCTTTCGTGTGGATATTGCTGTCGTTTGGGCATTTTGGGCACAGGATTGTGTGTTTTGTGTTTTGTGTTTTCTGTTGGGGTGTAGTGTGAGAGTCTTTAGCACATGTGGGAGCAAGGGGATCTTGCATGAGAGGAAGAGAGGAAGAACAAAACAAGAAATCAGGGGAATAGAGAGAAGGGAAATTTGGGTTTCGAACAAAAACAAAAAAGAAAAAAAAAAGCTTTTGGCATTTTGGAGAGGGGTTTTTTTTTCTGCCGTCGTCCTTGTATCGTAACCGAACACTTCCAATCCCTCTTTTAGAACTCATGCGTGCACCTCCTCCAACAAACCAGCAGCGACAGTGTTGCCACCCGACCTCAGCACAATCCTACCAGGCACCTCGAGCGGCACAGCGGTATCCAGTTCCACCCTCACCCTCGCCACGCTGCCCGGCTGCACAACCCTAGGTTTCTTCTTGATGACACTGCCGCTACTCTTGTCCAACACGCACACCATACTGCTGATGCGGCCAGGCACGTGCATACGCCCTCTGTGCACATCAACAGTCATGGGCAACACGTGCTCAAAGGCCAAAATCTTGGTCGTGAAGTTCTTGATGTTGGGAACAGGTTTCTTGGCATCGCAGAGCAAATCTGCTATCCGCAAGTGTACGGGGTCGATCTCCGAGAGGTGCAGGGTTGCGATTTGGCCTGCTACTGCCCAGTCTGCGGGCGCGTTGTCGATTTCGATGCCTTTGATTGAGCAGGGTTCGTTGGCGGGCATGGCGATCAGGGTGTCGCCTACTTGGCAGGTGCCGGCTTCGATGCGCCCAGAGATAGACAGGGGGTTTTGGACACCGCCACGGAAGATGTCGCTGATGGGGAGGCGGAGGGGTGAGGTCAAGGCTGCTTTTGTAGGTTCGTGGGCTTCGAGGGCTTGGACCAGAGTCTGAGGTGAGGGGGTTTTGGTGTACCACGCTGCGGCTTCTTCGGGGGCTGGGTTGACGACGTTTTCTCCAGTCAAGCCGGAGCAGGGGATAAAGGCAATGTTTTTTGACTGGAAGCCTGTAGTTGTCAAAAAGGCAGAGATTTGTTGTTGGATTTCTTCGAAGCGGTCTTGGGCCCAGGAGATGCTGTCCATTTTGTTGATGGCTACGATGATGCGCTGGACTCCCATACTGCGGACGAGCTGAGCGTGCTCGCGTGTTTGGCCCTTGAGACCGGCTTCGAAGCTGTTGGTGCCGGCGTCGATGACAAGGACGGCAAAGTCTGCTTGACTGGCTCCGGCGATCATGTTGGGGATGAAGTCTCTATGTCCAGGAGCATCGAGAATAGTGAACTTTGTCTTTTCCGTCTCAAAGTTATTTGTGGCAATGTCGACAGTGACAC
The DNA here is from genome assembly GCA_019677095.1 of Aureobasidium sp. SLJ-2021a. Lineage (NCBI taxonomy): Eukaryota > Fungi > Ascomycota > Dothideomycetes > Dothideales > Saccotheciaceae > Aureobasidium > Aureobasidium sp. SLJ-2021a. The sequence goes on along the minus strand of JAHRBU010000005.1, from coordinate 854,686 downwards.
CTCGTTCTCTTTCCTCAGAGGTCGAGTCCATGACCCAGGCCAGGGCAAAGGAAGATTTGCCAATACTTGTTGCCTCTTTGCGATATTTGTCGAGCGAGCGTTGGTCGACAACCTTGAGGTCGTACAGCAGGCGTCCCATGAGAGTACTCTTTCCGTGGTCGACATGTCCAATCACAACAAAGCTGGCAGCATTCTTGCGTCCAGCCTTTGCGTGCTCTGCAAGGACATCCAAGTTCTTGCTCTTGACCCTATAAAATTTGTGAGCAACTATCGTCCGAAACAGATGTGCATTGAAAATACTTTTGGCTAGTCTGTTGTGGTTCTTCCAGACTGAGAGAGGAGACACCGTTGGTAACAGATTTCGAGTCCTTTTGTTGGGAAGCCTGTTTCTTTGCGCCTGAGGCTTACGAAAGAGTCAGTACGTGTTGCAATCGTCTACCTTGTTCACGACCGCGCCGAACCTTTTGCCTGGGCTTGCATGACAATGTCATCTGGGCTCGGACCTGAGAAGGCATTGGTATTAGCGAGGTTCGCGTCGTGGCCGTAGATGGCTGGCAAGATGTTTTGAGTGAGGATAGCAGTGTCTTGGTGGGAGGGACGCCTTCTCGAGCTGCCACCACACATGGTGCTGGCGAAGATAGATGGACCTGCGCGCACATGTTCGACAGGCTTTGGCGCTGGCTCAACTGCTTCGGACTTGGTGGGCTCTGGTGCAGCAGGTCTGCGGTCTTGTACTGGAGGTGGCGGAGAAGGACTTTTGCGCTTGCGAATAGGAAAAGTTCGAGTTTCGGGCTGCTGAGAGACATCTCCAGGCTTGAGGTTCTCCTGGCTTGCAGGCTGGGCGGACCTTGTGCCCAGACGGTCCATGAGCGATGCAACACCAGCAACCTTCTCGGAATGACCGCCATCCTGCGCAGCCTTTTGTTCGGCTTCTTTCTTCTTCCTCGCAGCGGCCAGAGCGGCCAGCTTGGATGGTTTGCCGGTGCCGCCCAGTAAACGTAGCGGTGGTCGGACTTGTTCGGCGACTATAGATCCAACTCTTTCTTCCGGTACATCGAACCAAGGTATGCCGTTGAACAAGTCGGAAGGATTCGTATGTGGTGGGGGCAGTGGGCTGGTCGGCACTGTTCCAAGCCCAGTCAGAGCGTGCTCGCTTGTGTAGGGTGCCGGGAGAGAATTTGGCCATGGCCCGTCCGAGTCTCATGTCTGGCAAGGTAGTCGAACTCCGACGCATGTGTGGTGGCGCTCTACGTAAAGGGGCAGGGAAGGGGAGTCGAAGGAAAAGATGAACGTACCCTTTATTTCTACAGGTTTCTGCGCAGCCGATGTGGCAGCTTGGTCGAACTTGGAGACTTGCTTTTGCTTCTTCTCCTTGGGCTGTGCTTGTTGTGGAGCGTTTTGATCTGGAAAGCATGAGCTTAGGATGGTGAATTGGAGGGGCTTCAACACACTCTTCAGATAGGTGACGGATTTTGCGACATCATAGTAGTAGTGCCACAGAGCTTCTTGTATGGCGTCGTCGGTCACAAAGTCCGCAGCGTCTCCCAGAGCAGCCCTCACGCTCTCGGTGCCTTTGCGCATCTGCTCTTTGTCCTCGGCGCTTAGCTCGTCTTCTTGACTGATTGCTGGTGCGGCCCCAGCTTCGGCGCCGTCGTAGCCGTATTCCTCTTCGCCCGAGTAGTAGTCGTCGTATTCATCCTCGTCGTAGTCAATCTCTTTTACCCTGCGGTGCGCCATGGCCGACTGTGTGTACAAGCAGCAACGTCGAGAATGTCGGTAATGCGAAGGCGCTGATTGGCTGTGTGCGGGGGGTGGTCGGGTCGCTGGTATAGACGTCGTCGGTCGTTGACAAGTTGAGATGGCTGGTGGGTGTGACTCTCCCTGAACGTCGATAATCGAAATGGCTGGTAGATGTGGCCCTCGTCAATCGGTAAAGATGCTGGTGGGACGAGTTGGAGAGCAACAGAAGTTTGTCGCGTTGGTGACTGATGCGTCATTGACCCCCACGTCATCGCCCTCTCTCTGTGACTCTTTCTCACTCCACCTTCCTCTTTCATTCTTTGGCATATCACCTTGAATCGAGTCTCGCTAGTTTTGATCGGACAAATATGAAATTATTATTGTGGTGCTGTTCAAGCTATCATGCCGAAACAAGTATCCCTCGTGAGTCCTTCTGTAACTCTTTCCGCCACTCGAGCTCCGCTCGCTGTGCAGCTACTCTACTTGGAACAAAAAAAAAAAAGATTGTCGCCCACCTGTGGGCATAACATGACACATACAAGGGAAAAAGGAAAAGTTTTATCAACGACTGAAGGGTGTCATCTTGTTCAGATGAGAAGAGCTGCGGCTGCCAAAGCAATCACGTAGCCGGACAGGCTCTTGATGCTGGCAGCTCCAGTGTAGGTTGCGGGTGACACAGGGTATACTGAGCCAGTTCCAGCTGCAGTGCCCTGAGGAGCAACTGGTGAGGCAGCAGTACCGTTGTTGTAAGGACCGGCCGCGCTGGTTGCAGGGAGGGTGGCAGGGCGGATGTAGCCGTTCTCGAAGGATGACCCATCCTCGGGGCACTGCCAGTACTGAGCACTGTAGCCACCAGCCTTGCCGGCAGTCACGCTCGTGAGAGCAGTGAAAGCACCCCACTGAGGGAACTCGGTCTCGTCGGCACCAGGTACGACCGGAGCTTGCACGACGTTGAGTGAAAGGTCGGGTACATCTGCAACAGCAACATGTCCTCCGTCCGACTTGGCTACTCTCCACTGTAGGTTCTTGCGAAGGTATGGCTCGACATGTTCAGGGAGCATACTTCTCAGTTCTCCACTCTCGCACTTTCCGAGAAGAGATGTGGTCAAAGGGACGGTACCGGTAATCTTGAGATCCATGTTTGCCATGTGGTTGTCCTCGGAAGGCATGTTGGCGAAGACAGAGTGGGTACCGACAAGGTTGGGCGAGAGTTGCAGTTCCTCGGTCGAGTTGGTCGAAACGTTGCCCAGGAACACATAGACGGCGTATGATCCGTTCATGGCGAACTTTTGCGACACAACGTTGCAAATGTATTCATGGTGGTACTCATCAGTGCCGTTCATGCCGGTGGTCGTGTTGTAGTACGGGGCGCCGGTGGTGGTGTTGTAGTACGGGGCACCGGTCATGTTGTCACGCTTCCACCAGGGGCTCCAGAAGTGGTGGACAGGGCGGGATCTCCAGATGTTCATAGGCCTCCAAGCAGGCTGTCTATTGCTGCCTCTACTGGGTGATTCAGGTTCTGCGGGTGCTGAAGGTGCCTTGGGAGCTGAAGGAGTCGAAGAAGCTGCGGGCGCTTTGGAAGTTGCAGGAGCTGAAGTAGCTGCAGGTGTTGCCGAGCTGACAGAGTTTCCTGAGATTCCGACGTTGACACTTGCAGAGAGATCGAGGGGACCAGCGTTCTTTCCATAGAGCTTGTTGATGGCTGCGCGAACGCTGGAAGCACTAGCACCGTTTTGAAGCTCAGGGTAAGTGTAACCAAGAGTAGTGGTGTCGCGCACATCAGCCGAAGTCCAGTTAGTGCCGGCCGCATCCTTGAAGAAGGGAGTCAGAGCCGAGTTCACATCGTTGACAGTTCCAGCAGGGTAGGTGAATGTGCTTCCGACTGCTGCAAGAGGCTGGACATAGCTGTCGGTGTGGATAGACTGCCACAACGCGAAACTGCGATCAACCATGCTAAGAAAAAAAACATCAGTTTGCGTCATGCTCAAAACACGGTTGTGTACTTACACATGATGCAACCAGAACACAGGGTCAAATGCAGCAAAGTCGAGGTAAGTCATGTGTCCGTTGTTACCAACACTCGAATGAATACCATCGTGAAGCGACTCGAGACTGTCGGCGTTGGTGGAGCTGGCGGTAATCCATGCCGCATCACCGAATTGGTGGAAGTTGTTGTAGTTGGTGAAAAGGTTGTACAGACGGTCGCGGAGGTTCACCTGGCTGTTGGCGAAGATACCGTTGAGCAGGTTGTTTTGACTGCTTGCATTGGTGTCCCATGAAGTAGGGTATCTCTTGGTAACATCCCAGGATGCAAACTGGTAAAAATTAGAAGTTGACGTTGATGTGCAGAGAAACAGATCTTACAGGATTGTAGACCATGTCACTGACTGAGACAGGGTGGAAGTCATAACGGAAGAGAGGGTTGGGAATAGTTTGCACACCAGTGGGAGTGGTGACAGTAGCCCATTGGTTACTGATTTGAGCAGGGAATGCCGTGCAGCCAGAGCAGGGTGTTGCAGCCCAGTCCCAGTATGGGTAACGCCAGTTGCGAGCTGCGGCAACGTACTTGTCTCTAGTCGCACCAGCGGGGAAAGATTGCGCAGCCTGTTGAACATGCTTGTAAAGCTCTTGCTGTAGACACAACATGATTAGCAGGAGGTCCGTATGTCTGTGATACAATTACAAACCTCAATGAGGGCCAGGTAAGGTCTGTGCCATGGCAGGAACATGTTGGAAGTGTGGGTGCAGTAACCACCGCCAAATCCAGGAGCGCTACCGACATCATCCCAAGGAACGTAAGGTCTTCCGTGAATACCTTGGAAACGAATGAGCTTATGTTTGAGTCACAGAATCTGTTCGAGATATACATACCAGCAATCTGATAGTAGGAAAGAGGGTCTGACTGGCTCATTTGCATGAAGCTGCGAAGACCAAGAAGGAAGACATTGAACATGTCGGGATATTGTTGCTGCATGACGCGAATCTCCATTCTAGGTTGGATACCATTTCCAGTGACTCCAGTAACGGGAATCTTTCCACGCGATTGACGGGCCTCGAGACGCTCAGCGTTCACGAGGTCGCCGTCGATGTTGGCGATATCACCCTCAGCATCGGGCTGCACAGATGCAGCGACATGCTGCAGGGCTGATGAACCCAAGAGGGCTGCACCAATGACTCCTTGGAAACGCATATCGGATTGCTGTTAAACGAATGTGGTGTAGAGAAGAGAGAGGAATGTCGAGACAAAAGTAGGCATACACCTTCTCGAGTCGTGTGTTTGCCGAGGGGTTGCCGTGAAACAATGTCAAAGAGGTTCTGTAACCGGAGTTGTTTGACTATTTGAGGCCAGTCGAGCTTGGATTAGAAATATTAAAAAGTAGATGGCTGGGGGGGTTGAACGAGAGAATGCAAGGGAACGGAAAGGGCAAACAAGGGAAGCTGCAGCGGAAGGGTCGCTCCTGTCAATCGAAAGAGAGAAAGAGTAGGGGAGGGCTATGAGTATGTATAGTAGCAGATCTCACACTGGGTGACTGAGATGGTGGTGGAGATCAAATGGTGGCTGACTTCCCGGAATGGATGATCGGAGATCATGATAGCGGCTTGAAGACTGCCGCCAGGCACGCAGAGAGCACGATGCGTATACGAAGGTTGGGCATGCGGAAGCCATGAATGCGGGCACACTACGTACAGAAAGCATAACTAGGTTGGTCTGATTGTGAGACGGTGGTCGCAGAGTTAGCCCTTAGGCTGGACCACTCGTTCATCGTACATTCTAGGCAGGGTGACTACCGAAAACAGATCTGCTAGTGTGACCGCAGCCGAGGGCTCCCTGTACCTGAGACGCAATATGATACGAATGTAGCTAGTGCTTTGCAAAATAGTTGTTTGGGTGAAGCGCAGAGGGGAGGAAGAGACGTGGGTGTCCTCCGCTTGCTTGCATGGCGAGGAAGCCAAGCTTGTGCCGCATCTTTCAATCAGCGAAGCCTCTTCTGGAAAACTCATTTCGCTTCGTTGTTTCGGGGCTTTGCCATCTCTCGGTTTCGTGTGTCGCACGAGGAAAGCTTCTCGAAAGAGGACGTCTGAGACACTTAACATTGTGAACAATGCCATTTTGAGGACCCGAGAGATGAATAGACCATTTGACACGATTGCCTGCGCCTCTTCCGCCGTGCCGTCTGTCGTCCAGACGCGTCCACTGAGGCAACTCTCTCTTTCTTTACCCTGATCTACGAGATGGCTTTCGAGTTCAGCCAATTCGGCTCTCGCTTGATCTTGACTCTTGAGGCTGTCATGCCATAAATATACGCGGGAAGAGTGTGTAGCCGTCTGTGCCGTTGAGTTGTTGTTTCGTGCATCTGTCATCCATCAATGTTTCCACTTATTACTTCTAAGTGACATACAAACAGCTGCACCCTTCCGCAACAATCAAGCAAAAACCTTCCTCGTGCGAAGCGCAAGGCGTAGTGAAAGCTGCCGACACATCCAACCCTGGCGTGAGTTCAACAAAAACGATCGACAGGACTGCTTCAAGCAGCCCGCTTATCCATCACAGGGCCCCCATGCAGTGATACAAATGGTCAGGCCATGTGTGCGATTCGAGGTCGTATCCTTGCGTGTGCCCCTTTGGTCATGAACAATGGACCCGCTTCTTCCAAAACCGCGAACCTAGCAGAGCCTGATGGGATACCCCAGTGTAGCGGGTTTCCATGAACCGAGTTCGGGTCACCTGCCACAAGAACGAGCGTAAAATATGGCTATGCAAGGAGTCACACTGCTCGTCGGTACGACATCTCTCATGGTCGAGGAGAAAGACATGCATCGCGATACTTGCACGATCAAGAGGGCACGTTCGCCAGTTTCAGGTCACGCAGAGTATCTGAGCCTACTACACAATTGCTGTGCGTCTATAGTTCGTGTGGAAATGTTGATCATGGACATCTGACTGTTTCGCACAGAGATTTGGTCTTGAAGTTTTCTTGCTACCAATAAGCACACCGTTACGCAAGTGGCAATCGCATGCAACGATGGTAAGGCTTTGCTCATACTCATACAGAGAGAGACTTCATGGGTTTAGTGAATGATAGCTTTCAAGTTATTGTGGGGCGGGTGGTTCAAGTTCCGGTATAGTCCTGCCCATGTTGCAGTGCCATCGCTCTCACTGAATGCCAGCGATCAGTCGCTATGAAAGGACGTTGATGGCTGTCAATACACTCCTGCAGTACGTCGATCCGTGTGATCAGCACTTGCCTAAGGGCGAACTGATAGACCAAGGGATCCTCACAGAAAGGTAAATGGCGATGGACCACCCTGACAAACCATACGAACGCCGCAATGAGTGCCATGTTTGCGTCTCTGTCTAGATCCATCGCATTGAGTGGATAAGACCTTCCTTCAATCAACCAGTCTGGTTCATTAAGTCTGGCTTTCTCAGGGAAGACGCTGAAAACAAACAGAGGCGGGTGTGGCCCCATGACCAAACCCTGGTCTGGAGAAGGATGACAAACGACGAACATCCACTCTGGGATGATGTATTGCTGAGTCCAATCACCTTCGGGTTGCACAGCTTCCGGGAGCACATTTACCAACCTCCGACGACCGGCATCATCTCTCGGGGAGTGTGGATCTCTCTGGCAGTGCCAGATTTGAGCGTCAGGCTCGAAAGGCTCATCCCGGTGGGCGAAATATCGACCGTTTCGAGGATTGTAAAGAAATGGGTACTACCCACTGAAGCGACAAATAAGCTGCATATATGAGTCGGCGTAGAAGTTCTGGCATTCCCTCTCGAAGTCGTGACTAACACGGACGAGATCTGAGGGCGACGGGGCAGGTAGTTCCTCGTGTACTGGGCTGTTTTCGTATGCTGGGCAATCCTCCGGTGGTATGTCTGAAGGAGGATGCGATCGTGTTGCCACAGGGAAACAAAAAACCCAGGTAGATAGTTGTAGTGTTTGGGCTATAGCAAAGCGAAGTAGCGTTAATGCCCGGATGTAACGAAGCCACCTGCAAGTCTTGATGTAGAGGGCTTGTGTCACGATGATGGAAGGCCAGATGTAAATCCAGGTGAAAAATGGGAACATTGATGCCATGATGAAAGGATTCCTTGCGTATGTCGTGGTGTAAATATGAAGTGCTATGATAAGATGCAGCCTGTACAACATGACGGAGGTGGGAGGTGGTGGCTTGGTGAAGACTTGTAGGGCACATGCCAAAGTGAGAGAAGGCAGTAATGAGTCCATGGCGATGTGTTGCTAACAGGTTGGGACTCGGTTCGACGTTATCCGGAAATGATGGAGAAGGGAGTAGTGAGATGATCTGTCTTGATGATAGTGATGACTGAAAAAGGACGAACATGTATCAAAGAAACGCATAACAAGCTGGAGAGCAGAGCGTAGCATGCTGCAGAAGGTGCGATGAGCAGGCATAGTGCCTCCCAAATCTATCACTTCCGACTCTCGTCTCACGGCGATGCACCCACATGTGATTTATCAAGACGCAGCTGGTTCACACACAAGGGGTACGCCTTAAGACAGCCGCCGAGGTTGCGATTCTTGACACATATGATGACATTTCTTCTTCAATGTTCCGCGTTAGCGAAAGCATCAATGAAAAAAGAAGTGATAACAAGAAATGTTGTTTGTTTCCAAAAATTCCTTGACGACCGTGAGGCCATCAAGAGCAGTCAGTTGATAGTTTTCAACTAGCAAAAACACGATCTCGGACGAATCCTCACTGATACGCGTAAAGCCCGTGCACTGTTAAGAGTTAGTATTGAAGATGGTATAGATCATTTGAAGAGCACGAACCTTGGATGTCCGGAGGAAGATGGAGCGCGAGGGAAAGCGGAGTTTTATAGCTGGGCTGCGGGCGTGCTGATTATGTAAGCAAAGCTCGGGGGCTTGGCACCGACTGGCTGGGGGAGCGTGTTGGTCTGTCGCGTTCGTTCCAGCGCAACCAGATTTCATGTGAACGAGGCCTCGAAGTCCATCACAAAGGCACTTGTCGTCAACTCGAGTCAAAGGCGTGTACGCTGTCGCTTTGCCATATAGAGTCCGATTCACTCTTCGCCCAGTACTTCCGTCTTCCATCTGTCTCCTAGCCCGACCGGCGCATCGACGCGTTCCGACATGCAAGCCAGTATGGCAGACCCCAGCTTCGGAGTGCCTGCACAACTCGTCAGTCATTGTGCTTCCATCTCGCTGTCTTGTAGACTGACATGCAGTGGATAGCTGCCCCATGTGCATCTCATCTCGGGCCACAAATACCCCTTCTCTCCGCAGCTCAGCATCGATGGCGCATACACGTACCTCTTCGATGCCCCCAAGATCGTCAAGCAGGTTGCCCCCATGTCATGGCAGTACATCTCTGCTCCACAGGACGGTACCGTCTTCTTGACTTGGATCGGCGGTCGCATGCAGAACCAGTTCCCCACCGATGGCTACGTCTGGCTTGACCCCGAACAGCGCTACACCCAGGACTTTGGAGGCTACGTGCGTCGCATACCCTACTTCACCCAACTCGCAACTCACTAACACGCATCAGACATTGGAGATTGCCTTCCACAACAGCGGTTACCGCCCTGGAGCCGACAACGTAACCAGCCACTCTCGCAGACGATACCGCTTCATGTCCAAGAACCCCAGCGTCCACGCCCTTCCTCCCGACCCGAGTCTCTGGCTTGTCCACTACAGTCAGGCCGACCCTCAACATTGCTTTCCCACATCCCAGTTGCCCCTGTCGCACCAGTCGCGCCAACAACTTGCCGAACGCCAGTGGATCGAGTCTCAAGGCCGCCTCGACCGCCAGGACTTCATGCTGCACGACCGCGAAAAGTGGCCTCAGCTCAACATGCCTGGTCGTGCCGCTGTTCCTGGCGTACCTGCTTACAACCAGACCATGTACCAGCAGAGTCCCATGGCCCACATCGGCAACCCTCGCTTTTCTGGCAACTTCTATCAACAAGCTCAACAAGGACATGCTGGCCCTTCGCCTGCTAAACGCGCGCGACAGCACCCGCCTGCCCATGCCCCTGCATCGACCGCCGCTCTAATGGCCCAGGACACCAGCATCGAGGACGAGGAGAACGTCCTCCTTGGAGACTTGCTTGACCACTTGACTCAGCGCGACATCAGTCTGACCCGCTACATGCAACACCACGACTGGATGGACGAGGTCTACTCGTCACCCTTTGCTACTGGCCAAATCGTTCCCATGGACCTTGGTTTCGGCTTGATGGGCGAGCTGGCCGGCCTTACCGAGGGCCTGTTTGACACCCCTAACTCGGCGCTGGACAAGTCTGAACCCACGACAAAGGATTCGCCTGCTGCATACAAGAAAGTAACGTCGGAGCAATTGCAGGAGTTCGAGAAGCGCGTTCAAGCGCATAAAGAGAAGGAGCAGAATGATATTGCACGCATGAAGGAAGAACACGCCAGGAGAATGGACAGTTTGCGCAAGAGCAAGAGTCTGGTCAAGGCCGAGAAGAAGTTGAGAAATGCTTCCTGGAAACCTTCAGGCTCGGGCAATGAGTTTTGGAGACTGGAAAAGACAAATGACCAGGATGCCAACCAGATTGTCGAGCAGGTGGAGGAACTGCTTGGCGGATCCATTCAAGCACAAAAGGAGGCCACCATGGTCAGCGAGGGAGGCTACCGCAAGGAAGAGAAGAGGACACCACCTGCAGATGCTGACATGGCTGGAATGCAAATGGACGGCGCAGGCCTCGATGCTGCCCAATCTCTGCAATCTGCTTCGGGTGCTCCTGCCGAGTCTGTTCCACAGATCGAACAGCCACAACTACCAACACAGCAGATGCCTGCAGCTGCACAAGCACCTCAACAACACCCACAGTCCGTCGCTCCTAGCGTGCCAGATACCAACATGGAAAACATGGAGACCATGGACACTGGTAACTTCTCACTACCAGACGACATGGAACTCGACACTGGCCACTTCAACTTCGACACGCCCAAAACAGATGTCCAAACCCCCGGTACATCAAACTGGCCCAGCCAACCACAGCAAGCTCAACCGCAACCACAACAACCCGCCAACCCGCAACCCACCGCAGCAAATCCATCAAGTGGTGGCGACCTCTACGGTGCCGGCGGGGACGCAAACTTCGGTGACTTTGACGCAGGAGATGGCTTGATCGATTTCGAGGGCGGCGCCGGCGATGACATTGATTTCAGCATGGACAACTCGGCGTTTGGCGATGCGTTCCACGGCACGGAGACGCATGGGCAAGACGAAGGGGCAGGCGAGGGTCAGTAGAATAGCAACCCGCTAGATCAGAGATACCTGCTGGATGCCACGGAAGTTATGCAAGAGACTGTGGAAGTATTGACTCCCAACACACTGTCTGAAGCCATGGCCGACAGCGAAGTGACGGTTGCAGAGACACCGTTCACAGACGAACAAGCTAGCGATTCAAATGCACCGATCTATGGACCCCAAACCTTGAATGAGTATCTATTACCGGTGTGAAGTGGGAATCCTTGATCTTCAATAACATTAGTAACGAAAGAAAGCCATCCATGAAAGTATGGTGTTTATGCATTTGTCCCAGCTTTAATCGTGATTTCCCAAAATCCAGATACTGGCACTTAGAAACCCAACATTGATCTACAGATCTTGTTAAAGAACCAACGATCATCTATTAAAAAAAAAAAAAAAAATACTTGGTTAGATAGCAATGTCTATAGAAAAGCCGATAAAGATGTCGATTTCTTAGTAAACTGCTCCTTATCTACTAAAGTAACTACACACATTATAGCCTTTAAGTATATAGGTAGGGGGTTAAAAAGACGAAGATAAATTATAGATATAACTATAAAGCACGTGTAATGGCGAAAGAAGGAACTCTATAAAAGGTTAGAACCAGGAACAAGCAACTTACGTCAAAAGAAAAACAACCACCTCGATAAACATATACTAATGCTAAAACGAAAAGAAAAGACTATAAAACCTAGAAAATGAATGACTAAACTTCCTCGTACAAGAAACAAAACTTAACCTACTATAAGTAGATTCGGATTAAGAAGACTATGGTATATAATGGCAAAGCATAGCTCGGGCAAAAAAGAAGAGGAAACAAAGCACCGTAGGCAGGAATCGAACCTGCGACCTCCCGACCCTCGAGAGAGAGTATTAGGAAACTTAGGTAAGCGAGTTTAGGAACTTAGGATACCAGGTCGGGTGTGCTGACCGCTGCACCACCACGGCTTTCTTGGCTTTGTTAATGAGACTAGGCAAAAGCTCACATATAAAGGTTAGTGTGAAGCACTGGTAGGTCGTTACAGAAAGGTTGCGTGAGGGAGTTTCGACAGTTAGTAGACTTCCCGAGTGATTAGTGTTTGACCAGACCATCAACCAACGAAAACCTAGACTTGGATGTTAATGACTTCCGCATTGTTAGGGCAGAGTTAACATCGATAAACGTGGATATAGTATATAACCATCGGCGAGTCGATATGTTTGAGCATCGAGTGAGTGTAGCGAGGGGGCCCTGAACACATCAAGATAGCCAGGGATCATCAAGACGACCAGGGACCATCAAGACGACCAAGCCATCAAGACAGCGAGGGACCGGTCTCGCCAAGAATGAGTCCTTTTGAGCAAGTTGTCGTGTAGAACCACAACAAGAAGCCTGATGGTTCCGATAATTAACATTGGCTGAGTAAGCGGACAGGGTTGCGGAATGGTATGAAGACGGCCTTCCCCTCCATCCTCTGCTTCTTTCTTCACCTCATCCGACCAACTCATTATACCCCATTCCTATGGCACCGCCCTAGCAGAAGGAGTGCGCTTGAGTATGTGTCTAGTGGGGGCGTCGGGGGCTCAGTCGCAGCTGTGAAGCATGCCCGTTGTGCTCAGAAGTCGCTTCTACACTATGGTTTGACCCCTTGGTGTAGTCGTGTTTCCTGGGTAGTGGCGGGTGCCTCAGCTCAGGGCGGGTCTTGTGTCCGGCGTCCGGCACGAGCTTTCACCTCACCGTGGTGTGTCGGTCTAGTAACCTCCTTAGGGTGAATCCAACGAGAGCACAAGTTTCTTTTTCATCAGTTCTGACTCTGGTTGCTTGACCGGAGGCTGGAGAAGAAGAAACCGGGGCATACTTCGGTCCATCTGGGAAGCATCGCGTCTTCTGACAGCTCGTCTTCTCCAGATAACATGAATACTTTGCAGGAAGAAGGGGGGGTTTCCAAGCTGCCAAAGCAGCATGGTTTTTTGCTCTTTTTGTGCAAGCAGGTATTTTGGCTCTCTATCATGAACGTTAGTAAATCTCATTAATGACAAGCACGCGAACAAGAACAAGAACAAGAACAGCATTGAATGTACAAATTTTGGTATTTTTGCTTATTCACTGCCTTTGACTTTGACCACTTTGACCGAAACCCAGTTCTTGGGCTTTACGATCCATTCAAGCCCGGTCAGGTTGCTGTTGTCGATTTCCCGAGCGACCTCGTAAGCGCTTCTGATGCAGTCATTGACACCAACGCCTCTGACCCAGTTGCCAGCAACACGTAGACGGCCAGAGTAACGCAATGAGAGCTCATCGTGAAACCTCTTTACTCGATCCTCAAAGCCGACTGTGTATTGAGGAATGCAGTTGTAGTTGAGGTTGACCGAGTGTGCTGCAGGCTTCTCCGTGACGCCAAGGTGTCTTCCAATGACAGACTCTGCCATCTGGAGACCTTCTTCTTTGGTGGGATGAGATGACCATCCGTCCCAGTAGTGACCTCCCAGCATTACCGTGACCTTGGTGCCACGATTCGACACAGTATCTTGCATAGGACCCACAAAGTCTTCATCCTCTGGTGTTGAAGCAGAGTAGGCAGTATCGAAGGTGATTCCAAGTGCACGCTCGGGATTTTGATCGATGGGTATACCGAGAGGAATCAGGTATCCGAAGCCGGGTGGGTTGAGGTTTGGAGTACGATAGTATAGGTTTACGGTCATTACTGTTGGTGTTGGACAGATGGGCAAGTTCAGAAAGTCGCGATTCATGGACGAGGCCACCTGTGATGTCGTGTCTGGTGATAGAGTAGAGATGACATGGGTGTGTTTGTGCGTCGAGAGTGATTGTTCCGTTGAATGCTTAGCTTCGAGCTCCACATTGTGCTCGGTGTTTCTGATGTCGGTAATCTCTTGATTCAATTGAAAGACCACGTTCGACTGTTGCTTGAGAGACTCTTCCAACTTGTCGACCAACTGTTGGAGACCATGGCGGAAGGTGAAGACGTTGGATCTTCGGAAGTTCTTGCGGAAGTCGGAACTGAATGGATATGGCTTTTTCATGGCGTTCATGAAGTCGACCTCACTTGCAACGACCTTTGCTCCTTCAGCCATATTGTGCGCTAGACCGGCGAGAACGCTGCCATGTTCTTCTTCCAGTCTCCAGATGCTAGGGAACAAGCTTTTCATGCTGAGTTGGTAGATATCGCCAGCGTAGATGCCATGGATAACGGCCGACATGACTTGGTCGACCAGCCTGCGACCTATGCGTCGAACGAAAAAGTCACCAACAGACTCATCAGTCACACTTGAATCTCTGGCTTGCACAGAAGGCTCGAGTAGAACACGAGAAACAATGCCCTTGAAAGCTGGTTCGGATGTGAGAGCGTAGACCAAGGCACTCGCATTCGTTATAAAGCCCTTCTGCGGGTCCGGCGCTGGCACACGAACGATGTGGTCCGGGTAATAGATGTAGCGATTGGTTGCAGCAGGAGCGGTGTTCATGGTAAAGATGGTATCGTCCTCAAGACCGAGTTGATGGACCAGGCGAGCGGTGAGAGCACCATTGCCAGCCGGACGAAGTGTCCTCGGGCCCTTTTCGAAGAGAATGTGTCCATCGTCTATCTCGACCTTTTCTGTGTGCAACCAGCCTCCCAACCGTGGCGAGCTTTCATAAATGGTGACTTTTCGATTCGGATTCGATTGAGCAAGGTAATGTGCGGTAGCGAGACCGGTAATGCCTCCACCCAGGACAGCAACATCGTTCGGTTCGGCCGGCTGACTATAACATCTACATGACGGTGTGAGCTCTTGCGCTCAGCATAGTCGCATTGAACCGCGCTTACCTTGTCGCCGCAAATCCGGAAGGAGCTATCGAGCGACATGAAGCCACTCTAGCGATTTTGTTCAGCCCATGGCGCCTGTTCAGCATTTCTCAATTGCTCTTCTTTGTCTGACTGTAACCAATTGGCACAGCGAGACTGATGTGGTTACGAACGCGACACCAATGTGGTCTGAGGCTCAAAAAGCACGAACCAATCACCGCATCATCATCTCACCCCACGTCAATGGCAACACTTTACCCGAACCTTCTCCTTCTTTTATACAATAATCTCCACTCATCGATGCCACACAGCTGGGCAGGAAATCCATGTTCTACGCAGTCCATCTTTTCCTCGAGTCATCCTTATGATGTAGTTGTCTCGGTCATGTCCGACGTACTCTCGGCCGAATCACAAGGACTGACATGACTCCAACGGCTGACCCCTTGAAGTTGAATACTCGACATGCTATATCTTATACACGGTCATGTCTATCTCACAACTGATTCAAGCATGCAAGTATAAACATCGGCTTGCTAGCCATGTGGTGTTGCTAGATGTGTCGACCACGTCTTATGTATGAGTATGTTCGGCGGCTCGTTCTTCTGCACCGTTGGGGCCAGACTTCGAATCGTCCAGCCAGGAGAAAACGTTGCACTCGTTCAGTCACACACGAGCTGAACAACTGGAGAGGTACAACGGTTTCGTTGCTATCCTCTGCCTTGAGGGGTAAAAGAGAAAAGCGAGACTATGTCCACTGTACTTTTTGTTGAGTGTTTCCCACCTTGAAGTCCTACGGGGTTGCCATTTGACGAACTTGCTGTACGCTTGAGGAGAAAGCCATGAAGATCACTAACCTTGTATGGTGGCTATCATGGTCGAGTTTGCTAGTTGCTTCTCCCTTGGAAGAGCGTGCGGTCAGCTCTGCTGTGTGTAACAATGCCAAAGTCAAGGCTTTGCGATCGAGCAATGGCAACTGCTATTGCTCTTCATATCTTCAAATTCCCGTTTTGACTGTCACGAAATCTGTCACCCTCACGTTGACGATACGAACAACAACTACAAAGAAGCAAATCATGACCAAGTCGGTGTTAGTATCGCACATGTGGAAATACTTCTAACAAGACCTCAGAATATCAACCAAGAATGTCAAATCTACCATATCGACGCGAACTGTCACAGCCAGCCAAAAGACCGGATACACCACTTTGACTAAAACTGTCACTGTGACTCCTCAAGCTCGGCCATTGCATAGGCGGAGGCATTTGGATCATCCTGGAGAACTGGTCAAGAGAATTACGTTTTCGACATGCGCAACTCCAGCCGTGGTCAAGACCATGAATAAAGCGGCCATCTCAAGTGCCTGTAGATGCTTATCGATAGCACCTTACAGACTCACTATGACCAGATACGTCACAAAAAGCATCACCCAGGTCTCGACCAGGATCCTGAGCTCTGCTGTTCCTCGAACCACGACTGTCAAATCAAGTCTCACTGCAATAGCGACATTCACACCGCCGTTGAAACTAGTCACCCGGACAGTAACGACCACAGTGATTGCTAAGGTCCCTACTTCAACTAGGCCCCAGAGCACTCCTATCAGCCCTTCACGGAACGATGGTATACCCGGGTCTACATCGAAAACTTCAAGTCGGCCACTGAGTATTCTGACAACGAGTCGATCATCAAGCCGTCCAATTTCCAGCAGCCGAGCGCCTAGCAGCAAATCGACAAGTCCCACATCGAGCAGTAGGACTTCCGTTGCCTCGCAAACAACTCGATCGTCAAGCAGTACTTTGACCAGTGTTCGATCTATCGGTGCTGTACAATCGATCAGTGTATCCAGCGATATATCAGCCAGTCTTTCGAGCAGCAGTCGACTCTCAAGCAAGTCTAGCAGTACTACATCCCAGTTTCTTACTTCGACAGCTGGAGATGGTTCTTTGTCGAGTGAGTTATTGGCTAGCCCTACAAGCAAGTCATCTGACCAGCCATCAAGCACTACTATGAGCAGCTCTTCGAGCACGTCTTTGGGTTCTTCAACACCTGCATCGTCGAGCAAGCTTTCCGGTATCTCAACAACCAAGTCGTCCGTCATGTCTTCGAGCAAGTCCTCTAGCAAGCCGATGAGCACTAGTTCAAGCGAAACTCCAAGCAAGGCCCTCACTATGTCAACGACCAAATCATCTACAACACCGAGCAGTAGCCAGAAGACGACAACAACGGCTTCGGAGACAGCATCAACTAGATACTACCCACCAGAAGGACCACTGTACACACCAAACACAAACGCATGTGCCCCGAGGACCGCAGAGTCCTCATCCAGCACGAGCACTCGTCCCAAAACATCGTCAACAACTTCCAGCTCAACGCCCCGATTCAGCTTCCCCTCCAACAGCACAACATCAACATCTACAACCACAAACCCATCACAAAGCTCAAACTCAAGCTCCACCCCAGCAACCAACAACCTCGCCACCAACTCCACATCCCTGAACCCCCCTAGCGCCTTCTCTGCCCCGAACAAACCCTTCCACCTCCAATCCCTCTGCACCTCGAACCTCCAAATCAGCGGCCTCTACGCCACCCTCATCCCCACAACCTCAAACCCCTCCCTCCAATTCACCGCCTCCGCCTCCCTGGCCACGATCTTCTACCTCTCAACCTCTGGATACCTGTACGTGCTGCCCTCTTTCTCGTCACCATGGACCTCTTTTTCCCAGCAAAAAGTGATTGCGAACATCGACGAGGGAGTGCAAGAAATGGATTTGTTTTTTGGCGATGAGGGGGAGATGGAGGTGGGAGGGGTGCAGAGGGCGAGGTGTGGTGTTGATGGTGAGGGTGTGTTGCAGTGTGAGACTAGTGCAACGAATGAGGTCTTGTATTGTGAGGGTGAGGGGACGGTCAGGTTAGCTGGGTGTGTGTTGGAGGGTTGTGAGGCTGCTGAGTTGGGTGTTGTTTATTTGTAGATTGCTTGAAAAGGTTGGGAGTTTTGGTGTGTTCATAAAGAACGGTATTTTCAATGATCCATCTATCAATACATCGCTAGAAGGAGGTCCCCTCCGTGCACCTATCGTTAGTGCTCCTCCGCCCTGAAAGAATGACATTTGCAAGTGGTACACAGAAAGGGAAAAACTCGTTTTCTATTCCATCGATCTAATACTTCAAGCCTGGGGGTCAGTATGCAAAAAAGAAAAGATTCCATCATGGCCAACAGACTCAATCAATCTTGAGCGACCCATAAATCCTATACACAAATGCCCACGTAGCAACGAACCCAATCGTACCTGCAGGAAGAATAGTCAGCCACAAAAACGCGTGTACAAAAAGGGCGGATGGAAGGGAACTCACCGGTCAAGACAAACCACAGTGCACTAATCAAAGCACTATACCCCAGATACAACACCCCCGAAGTCCAAGACGTAAAACTCAGAGTGCGTACCCAATACAGCATGGCATACAAGAAGACGTAAATGGCAGAGGCGCCAGAGGTGAAGAAGGCCCTCCACTGCCAATGATAGTTTTCTGCACAGAGAGCAAAGTAAACCATGAGGATGGTGACGGCAGCAGAAGTCACAATCATGAGACCGTAGCAGAGGAACAAGAAGCCGAACATGTAGTAGATACGGCTGAACCAGATGCTGCTGATGATGAAGTACAGCTCGAGGAATATGGCGCCGAAAGGAAGAATGCCAACAAGGAACATGGAGGGCAAGGGGCGTAGGTATCCAGTCGATGGTGGAATTTGGCGGGGGATCTGGTTGGTGCGGACGGGAGGTGCGGATTCAGGGGTACGGAATCCAAGCCACGAACCACCGACGGAAAGAGGTACGGATATGAGGAACCAGATGCTGATGAGAGCGAGCATGGTGGTAAATGGCACGGCTCCAGAAGACTGACGCGCCCAGACGAACAGATTCATAAGGAAGAATACGCCAAACACAGTGCCCGGGACGAGCAGGGGTGTGTAGGCAATGTTCTGCTTCCAAGCATCGCCGTGGAAGAACTTGTAGACACGCGCCGAGACATAGCCACCCACAGCACCAAAGAAGGTGTACAGCATGACCATGACGGTAGTCAAAGATCCACGATTGGAGGGAGACAGGAAGCCGAGCAGAGCAAAGGCAATGGTGAAACCGGTCATCATGAAAAGTTGGGCGCCGTTACCGACCAGAATCGACAGGACCATGGGGTGTCTCGGTGGGCGGAAAACATCGCCGTGCACAAGCTTCCAGCCCGAATCCTCTTGCACGGAGTCATCCATACTTGTACCGCCAAAGTCGTCAAGACCCAGATCATCAAGGCGGTTGTAGCGGGCAATGTCCTTGCGCAGAGTTCGGAGTAGGATGGTGGAAACCATGCCGACAAGAGCGACGACAATCATGGCCGAGATGGTCAGCGAGACCCAGTGAATACGCGGATCGTAGACGTGAAGGTATTTGTCCCAGCGCGTAGCGAACGAAGTAGGAGAGGGCACCCAGTAAACGCTATATGTCCAAACGATTTCGGTAGCATCCTTCTCGGAGAGGATGACGGGGTGAGCAATATCACCACACTGGACCTTGCCATCGTCCAGCAGCTTGGAGTCGATGGACGATGCCGGCTCGACCAAGACACCAACAACGCGGTATTGGTCTTGAGCAGCCTGGTGGTATTCAACAAAGATGTTGTAGTGGTTGTTGAGGACCGGGGTCTGAGTGTCGACGCCATGCACCTGACCGAGAGCAAAGCCAGGGCTGTAGAAGATGGCTTCGTTGGCATCGAGCATCTTCTGGGCAGCAGGCAAACCGTCAATGTTCCAGTTGACATTGAAGTTCTGCAAGATGCGAGCGTTGACGAATTTGGCATCGCGAGGCAGGAACGTCTGCTTGCCGCACACAGCCTTGCAAGACTCGTTCTTTCCCATGTATAGTTCCAGTGGTGAAGTCTGGATGCGGTCTCCGAACAGGATGCTCCCTAGACTTTCGCTCTTTTGCTGTGGCCCACCTTCGGGCTCGCAGTGGTGAAAGGCATGGTGGTAGTAATCGAAGGCGAAGACAGATCGGACTTGCGAGTCTTGTTCGGATTGCGAGGGCGTTAGGCGATCGACTGTGAGCGGTACTCGATCTCCGACTTGGTAGTTTGTCGGTGCGACTCCTGGAAGATAGAAAGATGCTACGCTGGAAGGACCTGCCACCAGCAACGCACAAAGCGACAAGGACAATTCCGAGAGACGCATTATGCCACCTGTTCGAGAGTGATGACCTACTTGCGCCGGACCTTCGGACTATTGCCTTGGTGTCACTAGGAGATCAAAACGTGGTGCAACGACTATGGCGCAGTTGACTGAACAGAACAACCACTTCCAAGAGATGCTACAAAGACAAGGGAGCGGATGGGACAAAGGAGTCTCTCTCCCGAACACTCAATACGGCAATGCATTGGTCTGGGGAGAGCTGTCACTCCTTCAGCCGGCGCTTGGGCCAAAGACATGACGAAGCCGCGCGTATGCGATTCATAACCATCTTGTACAACTTCTTCACTCTTTTCACGCTAGCACTCGGGCAGGCTGGAGCTTTGGAGTATCATGTCCTCGTTTCATAGAAGTGCATGCTGCTGCTAACATGCTGCTTCTTGCGCAGTCCGCGAAATCATAGGTAATCGCATGCTTGTCCCGAAAAAAGGTCTAAAGAAAAGGAAAGAGAAATGCCCACCAACGACCGCTCTACACCAGTCCGTCGTATAGAGACAGCGCCGAAACGATCGTCTCGTCGCGCTTGGATCCTTCCTTGAACTCGGCCATGTCCAGACTGCCGTTCTCGTCCTTGTCCATCATGCGGAAGATCTTGCGCACTCTCTTCTCTGGCGTGTCTTCGTCTTCGGGCAACTTGACCATTGATCCAACCTGCCATGGCGTGTTAGCATGTGTCGCTGCTCTTCGCAAGCCATTCCTTCTCACCATCTTGTAGATAGCCTCAACAATGGCCAACATCTCGCTGTAACTGATTTGTCCGTCTCCGTCAATGTCGTATAGTTGGAATGCCCAGTCCAGCTTGTCCTCCATCTTGCCCCTGCTCGTTACGCTCAAAGCGCAGATGAACTCTTTGAAGTCGATCGAGCCGGACTTGTCCGCATCAAACACATTGAAGACATAATCGGCGAAGGATGACGGATCTCCGAACGGAAAGAACTGCTTATAGATCTTCTGGAACTCCTCCTTGGTGAGCATACCCGAGGGACAGTCCTTGAGGAAGCCTGCACAGCCGTCAGCATGGCGTCGCGTCTTGCATTGTCTGGCCAGAGTCCCGTCTCACCCTTGTACCATTGCTGTAATTCCTTCTTGTCGAAGTGAGTGGCCTTCTGGAGGTCGCTGAGCTCCTGTGCCGACAACTTGCTCTGACTAGTGTGTGGGTGCAGCGTCAGCGTGTCTGTCCTCAGTGAAAGGTGTGATATCGTGCTGTGTGTTCCAAGCTCTTGCTCCAGATGGTGAACGGCTGTGCGGAGTGCTGTGTCGCGGTTGACTGCATAGTCCATGTAGTCATTGGATGTGTGACGCGGGATGTGCTTCGGTCGTGGTCGGGCATGGTTGGCGGTCGCGAGGCCAGCTGCAGCGTCGCTGGACGTTGGAGAGGTGCAAGTTTTGTCGTGGCCTTGGTCGGTAGGATTCATTGTGTTGGCGAAGGTGATTTGGCTGGCGGGTGACGGTCGATGTCGATGGAGGCTCACCGAGGCATTGGTCGAGCAGGAAAGGGCACGATGCGTGGCGACAACGGACGAGCCATCACCAGAGGACGGAGCAAACAACACGAGACAAAGAAGGGAGGGGCTGTTACTCACGACTTCCCCATGTTGCGCCTTTGGAATGCTGATCGTTTGTCGGTGGTAGTTTGTCGCAAAAACACTTCCGGAAGCTGCGACTCTTGGATTACGGAATGGGCAGGATTGTTGTTTAGGATGGTGATGGTGTTGCAAAGAGGATTAGAAAGCGCATAATCAGGCCTGCCGTGCTTGTATGAGGGTGCTGGACTAGCGCGGGGCTTAGGTGGTGGCTGTGAGAACGCCTCTCTTCTTGAGAGAGCCGCCCTGACCTTTTGCCCACACAAACTGGCAACAAGCGCCCGCCCCCACCCGTTTGACCACCAGGTCCACCGTCCACCGCATCCACCGTATCGTCTCTCCCCGTGTATAACTCTCACCTTCTCCCACAAACTTGTCGAGCAATGTGTAGACTATAAAAAGGCAGAAAGGTTATCAAATCAGGGGCATGCCCAAAGAGAGCCGGCAGCATCTCACATCTCAGTGGATCTTACCCTGTTTCTTAACACTATTGTGCATTTTTATAGTTACACCCGTTGTATACTTTGGCACACGGGGACGTCACTGCTCGCAACCGACCATGTGCTTCGCCTGCAGAGAGCCTGCTTTTGACATTTACCCTCGTGCTTCGTAACACACAGCCAATCACCACATCTCCTTCGTGACCCCCGTCAAGTGACTGCATGAAAGCAGTTGTGGAACCACAAGGTAGTCTTCAGAATGTGTGTCCGAATCGAATACGAGCCGGCAACGTCTGGAACGTGTAGTGATTGAAGCAAAGGCCTATTTACATGGTCGCTGAAAATGCTCATGATCGCAAAATGAACAACACGAACAAACGTCTTTTGTGAGTATAGACAGAAGAAATGAAAAACAACCAATCGCTTGCAAAGGGAAACGAAGAACAGATGAAACACGTATGCTCAATAACAAGTCGTGCAGACAAGTCGCTCAATGCTGATGGCGGAAGTCAAACTGTCCCAACTCAACATCGGGCAACCTTGGCTGAGGGCTATTACTTCGATCTCTGCCACCCATGCTCGCCGCGCCCGACACAAGATTTTGTTGACTCTCGTCCCGCGAAAGTTCTGGTCTTGCACCGTATGACCCGTCCGATCTCTTCGATAGGGGGTCGTACGCGATCTTGCTCTTGGTTGTGCTGTTGAGCGAAGGAGACACAAGAGGTGCCTTCTTGTATTCAGACACCTGTGAGCCTGCCCCCTTGTACTCGGTGAGTTGTGTCGGGTCCATGAGGAGAGAGTTGCGAGCGTCCAGGGGAGTGAGATCGTCGAGGTCGCGGTTGAGTTTTTCTGTAACAGAACGTCAGTCATGGTCTCGCACGAAGAATCAAATCGAAACTTACCGGCTTCCTTTCTTCTCTTGCGGTGAGGATTAGCGCGGACACAAGTGATGATGGCGTTGACGGCGATAAGAACAGCCAGAGCACCAGTGAGAACGGATTGCAAAACAATCAGGACGAGACCTGTAACGGTCTTGGTCGTCTGACTGATACCCAACTCTTCAACAAAGACGAGCAAGCAGATGACCGAGAGAACGCGGACGACCTGAATGGTGATGTTGATGACATTACCGCTCTTCAGTGTGTAGGGCCTTGACCAGATGAGCAGAATGAGCATAAGGGACTCAACAGCGATCTGGCCAATGGTCTGAACCAGTCCATGTCCGTTGGCTCCAGCGATCAAGGCGTTCTTGGCGAAAGCGTAGACGATTGTAGGAATGAACAACCACCAGTATCCCTTCCTGAAATTCTCGTAGAGGAAGGCGTATCTGACCCAAGTCTCCTTGTGCTCATACAGCATGCTTGCATCACCATCCATTTTCTTGTATTGGTTGGCTTTGTGCCAGATTGTGAAGGCAAAGAAACCGAGGATGCAGGTGAATATGCCCCAAGTAACTCCAGCGAGCACCTTTGCTGCCCATGAGTCGCCGTTGGTGAACTGGTACACACAGTAAAGAGTCCAAACACCATAAGCAAGCATGACCAGGTTGGTGATGGTCTTCGCAAGACGCCACCAGTAACGCTTGCGGAAGCTGTTCATGGACTTGGGAAGGTTACCCATCAGAGCCAGAGCTTCAAGAATGACCTTGGTGAGCAAGATGCCGACTGTAATCACAGCAATGACAATCGCAAAGAAGAGCAAGATGGTCATGAAAGTGTTTCCTTGAGGGATTGAAAGCTTCTCCACGTAAGCCTGGATACCGTGGACGTAGTGCATGGGTTTGCTCTCCGCGGTTGTGCTATTGCCGGAGGCTACGGTACCCTCGCTGGCAACACCAGTACCGTTGATACTAGCGGTGAAGTCTCTGGCGTAGAGGAACATGGTGTCAATGCTGCGCTTGGTGAAGTTGCTGCTCGTGCTATCGTCGACGACAGTGACGTTCTGCAAGTAATTCCAGCTGTCGGTTGTCAAGTTTCCACCGGTGCTGCTGCGGAAGCTGTCAATCGTCGTCTGCATGCTAGCCCAAGGAATAAGACCAGTACTGAACCCGAAGTTCTTGGAGAAACTGCTGTAGATGCTAGGGTACGAGACACTGAGCATGCCGGTCGTTGCGATAGTTTGGAACCAGCCAAAGGTTTCTCCGAACGTAGGACTGGGCGAAGCTCCACCAATATGGAATCCACCGGCCACACCACCAAGAGCGGACATACTCAGAGCAGCGCCAGCCATACCAGCGGCAACATAGGTGACTGCCTGAACGTTCATCGACTTTCCGTTGCTGACTGTTGACTGAACACAAGCAAGATCTTTGGTGTCGTCGTTGTCGGCAAACAATTCTAGCTTGGCTACTCCGTCCAAGTCTGGTACACTGAAAGCGATAGCAGGAATCTGACTGGCGAACTCGGGAGGGACGGTCTGGCTGCCCTGTGCAGCAAACCTTCCGGCCGGTACTGCAAACTGAAGATTAGCTCTGCTCTAGACGGATTGTCACAGACGAGCACACATACCAGGACAAAGCTGCTCGACGTATGTGCCTGACTCGCAAGGATTGAAGGCTTTCTGGAACACCTGCTGTCCGTAGGCAGTGACGACAATGTTGGCCCTGACGTTCTGTGACTCGGAACTGCTTCCTGCAACATTGAAGACCACCACGTTCGTTGTTCGGTCGTATTGAATATCCAAGGTTTCAACCTGGATTGTGGGGTTGTTGGAACACAGAGTGTATCCTTGAGTGGACAAGATGTTACCACCCAACACTCTGGCCGGCAGAGCGCTGAGCAGCACAAGTGGCAACGTCCACGAGACGCCCGAAGACCACATGGTCGTGTTTTGTGTAGAAGCGAGGCCTCTATATGCGATATTAAACTTCCAGACTTTTAAGCTTTCAGGGGTTCGAGGTCAGGGTACGAGGCGCGATCGAGCTGGACGTGTTGTAGGTGTCCAGCGAGGATTTTGGTAGATGTGGGTAACGAGTGTGAGTGAAGTCCAAGACGACGCAGATGGACAATCGAGAAGTGTTTTGGGCCGGTCGCCGAGCGTTGTGTGTCGGCGGCGTAATAAGGGGCTGCGGCCAGTTGAAACGTGCTAAAACGCGGGAGAAAGACGTTGTGTGTGTGTGTGTGTGTGTGTTGGAAAAAGACAGAAGAAAGGTAAAATGCTAGGCGTGAAACGTGCAAAAGAGTGAAGGACGCAAAGTGTTCGAAAGATGGACAGAATAAAATGAAAAGTGATAGGAAACTGCAAGTGTGCAGATGCAGAAAGCGAGCGAATGAGGAGAGATGAAGAGCGAGTGTCCAAGTCCAGGGTGCTTTGCTAGTCGGTGCACCTACCTTCTTGCATCGCGCACGGGACTCTGTGCCATTCGAGGTCTGACCATCCATGCGAGCCGATTGTTTCTCGACCCCGATGGCTGTCTCGTGTGCATCGCCGCCTGCTTCCATTCCGTCGTCATCTCACCATTGGCCTACAGTTGTCATGTTGCCCTGCTCAGTCCGTCGGAAGTGTCTGTGTTTACATGTACAAACAGCTTTGTTGCGTTCACAACGACGCTGCGCCTTAAGTCACAACTGCCATCCCGCAAGCAGCAAGGTCTAAGCGTCCTGACACGAGCAAGGTCTGCTGCTGCTGCTGCTTCCGATTCATCAGTAGCCGGTCGTGGATAGAATGGAGTCTCCAAATGCCCCATTCGCCGCCGCGGTCTCATCCACCCGCCAGGACTCGTCACCCATCTCTCTAGGAATCGCTTGATCACTGCCATCTTGCCTTAACTCCCCTTGGCGAACAGTATTTAGACACAAGGCAATCTTGTTTGGCAGCGTACGCAATCATTATCCGCTTTCGATTGGCTGATCATTAGTTGTTTCTAAATATTGACATATGCAACCATCTTTATTTACTCGCCGGAGGAATGCTTGTTTACTTGTCAAAATATCGCCTCTTATCATCCAACGTAATCAGACCGGCTATCGAAAGTATCAGTGTCGTGGTGGTCCTGGTCGGACAAGTTGGTCGATCACACGTGCACAGTACTTTTATCTGCCATGTTTTTTGATTGCAGGATCATCGTGTCGATTGGCCTCACACAGAACATTCCAGGCTTGAAGATCAGGCTTCGGTCGCAATACATCCGTGACATGTTGATCAGTCCTGTTCATCCTCATGCCGTCCAAACATCGTGGCCTATAACCGAACCGCATACGAAAATAATAGGGAAAGACTCGGAGAGAATTCCATTCCAGTGATCCCTCTTCTGTTCTTTCCCTTGAGCTGATACACCTTTCCTGTTGATGAAGGTCGTGGTTAAAGTAATTCGACAATTGAAATTCGTTCTCTATGTGAGTCAAATATACTCAAGATAGCCAGCCTCTCTAAAATTGAGGTCTTTATGGTTTGTACGCCCGCTCCCAGTGATTAGACATATTATATATACGCTTACAAAATGCTCCAGAAAACAGTGGCAGCAACGAGACCACCCCAGCCAGCGAACTTGGCAACAGTGCTAGCAGAGCCGTGGGGGACGGCGCCAGTAGCAGCCTTGTCGAGATACATGGCACCGATGTCGGTGAGCTTGCCCTTCTCGGTCAAGAAAGCAGCGTTGGGTCCAACCTGGATACGAGCGTCAGCAAGAGATCGTAAACAACGGAAACCATTCTTCGAGACTTACGTTGGAAACAGACGAACGGAAAGCGCCAAAGTAAGAGTACTTCTCCATGTAATCGATGCGGTCAAGGTATTCGAAGCTCGTGTTGGCAAAGCCTTGGCTGTCCTCGAGAGAGCAGCCAGCGCATGCGAACTCAGTAACCCAGATGGAACTGATGTTCTGGTAGGTGCCATTGATCCGACCCAAATGGTCAGCCAAACCACCAAAGTTGCCGTACCAATGAGCAGGAATGAAGTCAACCTCGCAAGAAGTGGTGTTGGAAGCATCATCAGAGCTAGCGACAAGGGCAGCACATTCAGAGAACCAGTTCGCAAGCCAGTTGAATCCATTGGGGGCACCAGTGACTGCAGGAGCACCGAGCTTGACACCGAAATCGCGCTTCAAGGGCTCCATCTGCTTCTTCCAGACCTGGGCGGCGGTAGCAGCACTGACGCATGAGCCACCACTACCACCTGTGCAACCATCGGGTTCGTTGAATCCAAGAACGTATGTGATGTTTTGTCCCTCTTTGATGAGGTTGCTGACAGTGTTGTAGAAGGTCATATCATTCTCCGGATCCTCGGGTGCTCCCCACAGCATAGGGACGAAGTTGAGCTTGTTCTGATAATCGGGTGTGGGAACAGCGGCATAGTTGTAGTACCATGTCCTGGTCTGATCAGTTTGATGTCTACCAAGCACGCCGTGGTGGTGGATCTCTTACAGGTCGGTGTCGTTTGTCCAGATGGCGTCGTCTGTTGTTGTCTCGGTGGATACAACGCAGAGACCACGCTTGCTGGAAGCAGTGGCTGCCACAAGAGGAGCAGCCACGAGAAGTGCCGGAGCAATGTAACGCATGGCGGTATATGTTATGAATTATAGGTGGCGGTAGATATATGTAGTCCGGGGGTATCGTATGGGCGCAGAGAATCCGGTTGTCACAGGTGGTTGTTCGAGGTTGGCAAATGCGTCAGAGGCGGTTTCTAATATGTTCAAGCGAATGTATGAGTGTCGCGAGTAAAGTTGGCAGAAGCAGGCTCCGAAAGGATATGGCGAGAGTTGGAAAGAACGAAAAGATCGAGGCAACGAGAGGTGCAGGAGAGATGAAGGAGAAAAATACCCACAGATCTCAGACAATACTTTTCCTCAGCTATCCAAGAACGTTGGCGAGTCCATGCTAGAGCGCTTCTGGCCTGCGTGGGAGAGTCAAAAACGGATTGACTCTCAACGTTATCAAGCCCGTCCACTCCCGGATCTGCAGCATCCCGTCAGAGCAACCTATTTCTGGACTAGAACGACTTGGCTTTCTCAAATCGTTCTTTGCCGTCCTAACGGAGAAGGTTACGACGCCGGAATTCGATGGCTCTGACTGTGGTCTGCTTCTGCAAGGTACGACAGAGGTTCGGCGCCAATGCTTGTCCTTGTTGAGCAAGAGGTTTGAGTTCAGTCCGTATGCCCGGTGAGCCGCCAGTTCGTCTTCCATATGCATCATCGGTTGAACTTTGGTGCGGCAGTCGGCATTTCCGCTTAACTTCCGTCAATAGAAAATGGGCTTATGCAGGTCCTTCTTCTTGAACCACTGCGCAAGCCACTCTTCGAAGGGAGATTTGAAGCTGAAGAACAGGAGCGAAAGGCAGATAGCTGGTTGTGTCTCAGCTTCCAAGTCTCGTAAAACACAGAGATTTCGGGTACTTGCTTTTCGAGTAACTACGGCGATCAACAGGTTCAATGTGAAGATGGTTTCCTCTCCAAGTCGAACCTGCTTTCGGGCGCACCCTGTCTATCGATTCGCCGCTGTGTTCGGCCGGCAATAAGAAAATGATTCGAGTTTCTGTGGCATGCGTAATCAATATACCGTACTCCTGAAAGCTCATAGGAGAGTCTGTAGGTCTCAGGCTGGCGGTAGATGAATTAGGGTTGAGTATGGCAATTATTAAGGTCTTATCGGATTTGGCGCTCACGAGCTTTTCCATGGCATTGTTTATGGCATTGTTTATGGCATTGTTTATCTCCGAAAAGCCTTCTCTCTACATATCCTGCCGATATCCCCGTGTCACTTAGTTCTTCAAACTGGGTATGACATAGTCCCTATCGCCTTCAGTGCTGAATAAGACAACCACTGCGTTGGGGTCTTTCTGCAGCATGCCTCTCCTATACAGTTTTCTTAGAGCTGCTAACGGAGCTGCTCCACAAGGGCCTGCGTTGACACCATGGTCTTGCAGATACAGAACACTGTGATGCGCTTCCAAGTCGTTGACGACCACTGAAGCATAAACACCTGACTTTAGGGATGGCCAGCAATTGGTGGACACAGTACCGCAGTTCATGCCTACATGTTTTAGTTAGCGTACGACAGCGTCTGTTGGCAAGCTTCTCACCATCCATGATTGTCGAGCCAGTCTCAACCGGAACGATATCTCCAACGTGGAGACTCTCCATTAGACAAGGTGCTGCTTCTGACTCGACCGTAACGACCTTTGTGTTCGAACCATGACCTGTGTAGTGAGAGACGACTGACTGGGCCCAGGAACCAACACCGACGGAAGCGATGCAAAGCGATGGTCGTTTCCCACATGCCTCCTCAAGCTGACGATCTACTTCCGTATGCATGGTGGCATAACCGTCGACGACCCAGTGCGGTATCTGGGAGTAGCCTTCCCAGCTAGTGTCCATCACGAGCACAGCTCCTGAGCTTTCGGACTCCTTCACAGTAGCAGCGATACTGTCATCATAACTGCCATCAACAACATTGACTGTAGCACCCTCACCATGCAGTTTATTTCGGGTCGCTTCATCCATTGTCCGGGGTACGAATATCGTAGCTCCGATACCCATGTATTTGGCAGTACGTGCGACTGCTCTTCCCCAGTTACCATCGGTACACGAAACCAAGTTGATACCTGCGTCCCGAGCCGCATGTCCAGCTTCTTCGAGCGACGCGGAAGAAGAAAGACCAGTTTTCTCACATATCGCCCTGAACACTCCCCAGGATGCGCCCAAGATCTTGAACGATGGGAGGCCAAATCGAAGGCTCTCGTCCTTCACATAGACATGACCAATGCCCAGCTCTTGAGCCACCTCAGAAAGCCCTATCAAAGGTGTAGTTTTCGATTCTGGAAAAGATCGATGGAAAGCGATGAGTTCAGGATCAATCGACGTGCTTAAAGAGAGATCATTTGATAGTCCAGGGTTGATAAAGACGTCCTGTCTCTCAAAGACATTGTCGCATCCAAGATGCTTGACGTTGAAAGTGCCAGCGTTCGACATGATACCGAGGTTTGTTGCTTGAAACACGACTATCGTATTGTTTTGTCGAATGTGAAGTCGGAGGCGTATTCTTTATAATCAGAGGCAGTGCTCTTGGCCTGCATGATAATTTCATGTGTGCGGAGAAGACCCGTTGGTAATCAGCCTCAGCTATCAGGCTGTCACATTCTCATGTTCGACACAGCAAGATCGTGAGCTAATTAAAAAGATGAACAGTGTTGTTTGGTACAAGTGGCATGTCCACAGAGACGAGTCAAGATCGTGTCTCTTACAAGAGGTGCTCACCTTCTCGAAAGTGCGAGTTACGTCACTTTCGGGAGGAGGGTTCTCTCCACGCGTCGAAAGTCTGTTTGACAGTGATTTGGTCAGGTGGATGTCATGATCGATTGGGGACCGAAAGGCTCGTTGGCGTGTTTGGTCGGTGATTTTATCAGTCGCAAGGGTGCAGCGAGCAAGACGGGAAAGACGCAGCCGTAACAAAGTGCCTGTTTCAGTTATGATCTCCTCTTCTCAAAGCCACAGCTCATGCAACGGGTCATGTGTGGAGTCGGGAGCCGCGGTTTGGGCTTCGTTTTGCTGCAGGTTGGACTCGAGATGGCTTTCTGTGTGTGCTGTTGTCTGTAGAAGGTCCATGGCAAGCACCAGCGTTCTGTGAAAGAAGGAGTCGAGTGATGTTTCTTCTCTAAAAGTAGAGATCTTCACAGGGATCGATGTGCGGGCGTATGGCTAGACTGCGGATCAGTCCAAGTGGACCCCTTATGGATACGGGGAAGAGCTGCGTGCATCAGCCAGGGCCCAGGGGAAAGATTGGAAAGCAACAGACATAACTACATCATCCGCATCCACTTCTTTGTTCCTTGTCGGTTTGTTGCCTTGTCATCACTGTCGCCCAACGCTTGAATAAACAGACAATGCTGGTCTGACACTCTGTGACAAGTACCCTGTCACTCGCAAGTTTTCACGCAGGTCCCTGAGCCAAAGGCTTACGGTTGTTCGCCCTCCACACGTGCTCACCCACTTCCGTCACGCGGCAACATCAACACACTCCCTTTCACACACATAGTCACATCCGACCATGGACTCGGAAAGCTCGCAGGCGAGCTCGACAAGGCGACGGGGCTCATCACTCGTCCAGCAGATCATCAACGAAGAACGCATCGGCATCAGGCGGGCCAGTCCAAGGAGAATGCCCTCCGACATTCCCGAAGCCGCTCACGCCGAGTCACCACATGGCTACGACGACGAAGACACCAACCCCGTTTCGTCAGGCTCGGACTGGGAGATGGACGACATTCGATCTGATGAAGGTCTCGAAGACGACGAAGAGACGGGCTTGACGGTACAGGATCGCCAGAAGAGAACGAGACGCAAGAGACGGAATACAATGGCAGACGAGAGAATTGTGCCCGACGGCGAAATCTCAAAAGAAGAGGAGCGCTTGGCCTCTGCAAGCTTCATGCGCGATGCAATCATAAACTGCGTGCTGATAGGACTGTGGTACACCTTCTCAATATCCATCTCTGTCGTAAGTTGCACAGCCCAATCCAAGTCCTGTTGTCTCGAGCAGCAGCGTACAAGACGAACCAACACTCACCTATGCTCAGTACAACAAATGGATGTTCTCAAAAGGCAATCTCGACTTTCATTTCCCGCTTTTCACCACCTGCGTACACATGCTCGTACAATTTCTCCTTTCCTCGCTCGTCCTATATTTCATACCCAACCTCCGACCGAAACACAAACCAGCAGATTACGCGCCGATTGCCCAGTCGGCAGATGGAGACACGATTGAAGCACCTCGCAAGCCGCTCATGACTGGCTGGTTCTACCTGACCCGCATTGGCCCCTGCGGTGTAGCCACTGGCCTGGACATTGGTCTGGGAAACATGTCACTCAAATTCATTTCCTTGACTTTTTATACCATGTGCAAATCGTCCGTGCTGGGCTTTGTGCTCATCTTCGCCCTGGCCTTCCGCCTTGAGAAGCCCTCGCTGAAAGTTGGAGCTATCATTCTGACCATGATGGCTGGAGTGGTCATGATGGTCGCAGGAGAGACGGCTTTCAGCATTCTGGGATTCATACTGGTTATGAGCGCAGCATTCTTTTCTGGATTCCGTTGGAGTTTGACGCAAATTCTGCTTCTTCGCAGTCCGGCCACCAGCAACCCTTTTTCCTCCATTTTCTTCCTGGCACCCGTCATGTTTGCGGCACTCCTTGTTATCGCGTTGCCAGTCGAGGGCCCTATCGAGCTTGCCGGCGGTCTGCGCGCCCTGGCAGAGTCCAGAGGTGTCGCCGGATCTGTCGGCATCATCCTCTTCCCTGGTATACTCGCCTTCGCCATGACGGCATCAGAGTTTGCTCTTCTCAAGCGCACTAGCGCAGTGACTTTGAGTGTATGCGGCATCTTCAAAGAAGTCTTGACCATCTCGGCTGCTGGAGTCATATTCGGCGACAAACTCACACCCATCAACATCTCTGGACTGGTCGTGACTATCGCCAGTATTGCAGCGTACAACGTCATGAAGATGCGAAGCATGAGAGACGAGTCAAAAAGAGACGCGCATGAGCAAGTGATGGCTGCAGAGTCGAGGCGCTCTCTCGAAGAGAGCAGCGGCAAGGCCAGCAAGGAGCACACGCGGAAAGCAAGCACAGCAGGAGGATTGATCAGAAACAGTCTCAGTCTCAACATTGCTCCATTGCTGGAGCAAAACACCAAAGACCGAGCCAGCCCTGTCAAGAGGCCCGAAGACCTCGATTAGCCCATCTATCCCGATATAGCAGCCGCAAGGCTTATAGATCTATTCTCATTTGTCCAAGTGAAGGCAGTCTCAAATCGTATTGTTCCTGCGTGAATCATCGGTGCAAGTGAACAGTCATATGAATAGAGTCAGTGAGAACAAAGGCATGGCGGAGTTTCGCGTGCACGCCAAGCATGTCGCGTCGGCGCCGGTTGCGTCTTTGAGCCATCACATTTCCTTTTTCCTGCAACCACAACTGGACGCTGTACGAAACACAGTATTGTTACGCCTTCACTTGAAAAACATCGCCCACCTACTCGAATCGGATTCTTTGTCGACGCCCGGAACCCATCGCGCACAGCGTACAAGGTCACACGACGCATCTGGTTGCCACGCAGAGCATCGCCATCACCGCAGGAAGACCTTCGCAGACAACATGTCGATCGAAGTAGTGACAGGAACGCCGCTGGCAGAAGCCCTCCACAACGCCGTGCAACCCAAGCTCGCCGAGGTCGGATGGAGCACCGGCGCCGCCGACGACTCCGCCCTCGCCGAGTACATCATCCTCATGCTCGTCAACGGCAAGACCCAAAGCCAGATCGCCTCGGAGCTCTCTAACGATCTGCTCGGCCTCGGTCCCGACGATCCTGGCACCAACGATTTCGCAACATGGTTGTTCGAACAAGTGCACACGCTCAACGCCCAGCTCAATGGCGCCCAAGATGCGATCATGGATTCGGCGCAACCTGCACACGACACAACGGCAACTCATGCCCACCCGAGCCAAGACCAGGCTATGGGCGATGGAAGCGATTCGCTACCTGAAGGCACAATGTATGTTGGCCCGCGTCATGTCCGCAAGACCCATGTGCTAACCATACCTAGCCCTACCGGACCCAAGTCGATGCGCAACGCCAACGGCAAGCAACAAACACGAGACCGTCGCATGCTCGGACACATGAACAAGGCTCTTGATCGCACGAACGATGCCGCGCTACACAGAATTAGAGGTGGTGGAGGCGTCGGCAGAATCAACTCTCACAACAACCGCGAGCCTCCAAAGGGCCCTCGCAACATGGCCAACCGTATGCAGAACATGAGCCAGATGAACTCGCCTATGACCCAGAACGCCATCATGGGAGCCAACCCGCAGCAACAAATGCAACTGTTCAAGATGCTGGAAGAGCAGTCGCGCATGATGGCTCAGATTCTCGGTCCTGGTCAGCAGTTCCCCAATGCCCCCGCTATCAACCCAGCATTCTTCAACGGTCAGCAACCACAGCAGGGTCAGCAAGGCAAATCGCTGTTCGAGCGTGTCGAGAAGCCGAGGAAAAACAGCAACTTCAAGAACAACCAGCGACCCGGTGCAGGAGCAGATGCCATGGAGACGGATGCCGCCGAGGCCGCCGACTCGGAGCAGAAGGAACCCTCGACCATCCCTTGCCGGTTCCAACTCTCTTGCACGAACCCCTCGTGTCACTTCGGCCACCAGTCTCCCGCCGCACCACCCGGCATCGCTCTCGATCTCACCGACACATGTCCTTACGGCGCCGCTTGCACAAACAAGAAGTGCGTCGCTTCTCACCCCTCTCCAGCACAAAAGCGCGCCCACCTCTCGACTCAAGTAGACTGCAAGTTCTACCCCAACTGCACCAACCCAAACTGCCCCTTTAAACACCCCACCACACCGCCCTGCAGGAACGGCGCCGATTGTCCCGAACGCGACTCTGGCTGCCAATTCTCGCACAGCGACATCATGTGCCGCTACACCCCCTGTTTGAACCCCAACTGCCCCTACCGCCACACCGACGGTCAGAAGCGCAGCGCAAACTGGACGAACCCCAACGCCAAACACGTCAGCGACCGCACTTTCGTCACAGACGCAGACGGCGATGAAGAGTTGATTATACCCGGTCAGAGCAGTGGAGAGCAAGAGCAGGAAGGCCAGTCAGCACAGCAGCAGCAAGGCCAGGCTCAGCAAGCCAATGCAGATGTCATTGCTTAGGGAGCAGACGTCCATTGGCCCACCCCTTCGCCTTAGTCGTGCGCAAGCTCCGGTCTCAGCAAGGAACGTTTGGATCTGAAGAAGAGAGGTGGCACTGGCGAAAAAGGAGGGACCGAGGACACGCTATGCAACGCCACCGAGCGCTTGCACATACAGGAATGGCTGCAGTCAACGCCCGAAACACGACTGAGAGCTCCGTTCGGCTGCTACTGCTGATGTTCTTCGCAACGAACCTGCTGGAAAACAGCAGTTGCATTTCTTTTTTGGAATGGAAGGATGAGGAATGGGTTAGATGGGCAGAAAGCAAAGGGCAGTTTAGATTTTCTTTATTCGAAACCAAGGCCTCGGAATACAAGGCCTTTTCTTGGTGGATGCGCTATCAAGCATTCTCTTATTCTGTTACATTCTTTTCCCTCCCACCTTCTTCGTGCTGTGTCAACTGTGACCTGTATCTATTTTCCAAGTACGTTGTCGACGATTATTTGATCCAATAGTATGTGTTTTGGTTGGAAGATATTCAATGAAATTTGGATTAGCTTTCATCAATCTCTTCTTAGCTCAGTTGGTTTAGAGCGTCTGACTGTAATTGTTTGAATTGTCATCAGAAGGTCCTTTGTTCGACTCAGAGAGAGGAGATTTCTTTTTGCCCATCTCTCTTTTGCATTCTCCACTCTCCTCACCCAAATCACAACCTCCCAAAACATCGTTGTTCTGGTTATTTTTCTTCTCTACTCTTGAAACTATATCTGGTCTTTGGTTAGGGGAGCAGCAAATGGGATTGTGCAATTTTGGTCTTGCCGAGTCGAGACACTTTTTTTTGGTTTATATCATACTCGACACAGGCATCGAGAAGCAGCAGTCGCTCTGGGTGAGAAGCCTTGTGGGTCTTGAGTGCATCACCATACGACAGGTCGACTTTGTAAAATCTCCTGAATGGAGCCTTTTGTAACTATTGTTCATCACATCGCAGACTCAGATCATCTGGGAAGACCGTCGTGTTATCATGCTTCTATTACGTGTCTGTTTGCTTAGCTAAGACGTAGTCTTCTCCGAGCTCTCTCGAACGTGTATGGTTTGCAGAGCAAGAAGCAACCAGGAAATATCCATGTCTCACGCCTATCAATCTTGTACCGAGTTCTGATTCATTACCACTCTGATTCCTCTGTGAAGAACAACTCTTCGTAGTCCTCCCAAAGGCCGTCCTCGATCTTCATTGGAACTGTCTCTAGATCGTGCTCATGGTCTTCGAGAATGTCCTTCTCAGTCATCACAGGAGCATTATAGAAGCCTGTGACGGGGTCAATGACACGGGGTCCAATCCGCAAGTTGATGAGCTCGACACGCTTCAGGTTAGGCAGCTTCCCTTTCACACGCTCAGCAACAGATCTCCAATCCACTCTCGAGTAGTAATGGCCGCCAGAGACTCTTAGATGTTTGAGGGTGGTCGATTGGCGCACAAGGAACTGAACCAAAACATCTGCATCGCGTACATTCCTCAGGCCGCAGACTCGAAGGTTCTGCAAAGTAGCTCCACGTACGAGAGATGTTGATGCAGCGCCGTGGTAGCCTTCGGACATTCCGAGACTTTCTAGACCCTTTGCAGAATCTAGAATGGACGCCAAGAAGGCTTCAGGACAGCCCTGTTGTCGGAGATGCTTCAAGTTGCGGAAAATTGGCGTGGGAGGGAAACTCCAGCCTCGAGGATAGTCGAGATATGTGTCGATCAGTACCAGTGATTTCAGACCACGGCCTATATCATGAATGGGCTTGAACAAGTCCCATATAGTGAAACGCATGGGTTGCCAGATGTACCGGCGTGGATTCTTGATGTGCGTGTTACTGCCTAGTGACGGAAAGGCGTCTTGGTTGAATAGTTCTCTTTTCTTGACCAAACCGTGCTTCTTGCTGTCGTCTGGGTGATGTGCCACGATGAGGTTGCTCAGCTTTGGGCATTGCTGGAAGGCGACAGCGATGCTATCCAGCATCAAAGTCATTGAAGATCTCGATCCTTGGGCACGAGCTCTTTCTTGATATAACAACCATTGTTCGCTGGAAATGGTCAGTGGTACGTAAGTCATGTTCGAAGGCACCCCTTACCGGTTTCTCTCACGACGCAAAGCTCTTTGTGCCCGAGCATCGATCTTGTTGGTGGCAGTCTGGGAGTCTGTCTGTTCTGCCGATTCTTGTTTAATTTTCACGAAAACACGGCTCCAGTCATCGTATCTGTCGCAAAGGCGTAGCCAGGAGCTGTCGATAACAAGGGTAGTGACGGAATGCTTCAGGTAAGGATGATTGGCAATGTCCTGGACTTCCTGGCAACTGTCCGGATGGTTGAAGAGGAAGATGCGTGGCAAGAGATAGCGGGAAGCAGCGACGGCATAGACGTTCGAGGCCAACCTGAGTGACTTGAGATCTTTGGGCGTCAGGTAGCTGCAGACACGCTGCTTGAGTTCCAGCGGTAGATCGTCCATGTTGGGAGCGATGTGTGTTGGGACCAGAGGCGGATATCAGGCTTGCATGAGGAGTTGTGTGATGAGGATAGAAGGGTGGGTGGGGAAGGTAGAGGAAATAGGAAGGAAGTGGACTTGAGTCGACAGAAAGAGAAGAACGCGATAGTCGTGTGATGAAGCAGCTCTGCGACTTCAAGTCTCGGAGACAGTGATGATGAAATGCGGGAGCAAGTTTTGGGCGTCGCGTGGAGTGTGAGAAGAGGGAGTGCAAAGAGAAGAGGCACCAAGGCAGCAACGGATTCGCGCTTGAAAAAGAGCCGAGTGAGAGTGAAGGTCCGCGGTCTGTTGTTCCTTCCTCGAGTAGTAAAGCAGACATTCGTTCTCTTTACTGAAGATTCAACCAAGGGTTACACAGGGAAGCTGCGTTGGGTGCGTTGACCACGTGCGCTGGCCAGCCACTTCAGCCTTCCTGCCATGAAGCGAAGAGAGACAAGTGAGCTGTGCAAATACACAATCGTATCCAGACCCAAACTCCGTCCCGAGAGAGCCGACGAAACGACAAATCTCACTGAATAGCTCTGTTCATTAGTGCTAGTATAGGAAGGTCATGAACACTTTGCATTTTTTCCATCGTTACACCCATAAAGTCAACGATCAGACTACATACCTAGCATTCTAAATGCCTCAAAGCGGGAGTTTCTTGTGCTTCCACTGTCTGCTGCCGCCTGCCCCGTACATCGCTGCACCCTGTCCTGAACCCTTGATTCTGTACTCATGGATGCAGAGACCTTCAAGACCAACAGGTCCTCTGGCATGCACTTTGTTTGTGCTGATACCGACCTCAGTGCCAAAGCCGAAACGCATACCATCCGACATTCTCGTACTGCAGTTCCAGAACTTGCAAGCACTGTCGACTCCATTGCAGAAGCGGTCGGCAGTTTGCTCTGAGGATGTGAGAATGGCATCTGTGTGGTGCGAGCCGTGCATGTTGATGTGCTCGACTGCGGCATCGACGGCTTCTAGCGGATCCTCCGTCCTAGGGATGGTCTTGATGGCAAGGATGAGGTCGAGGAACTCGGTGTCGAAGTCTGATTCACCGGCGTCTTGCAGCATGGCTGCTTCATGCTTGTCCAGTGTCTCGGAAAGTGCGGCCTTTGAGGTAGGATCGCAGCGCAACGATACTCCCTTGGCAAGCAGAGCTGATGCTACACCGGGCAAAATAGTCTTCAATGCGTCTTCATTGACCAGCAGAGATTCGAGAGAGTTGCAAGCTGCTGGGTAGTCTGTCTTCGAGTCCACGATAACGCTTGCAGCCATCTCAGGCTCGGCATCCGGGTGGATGTAGTAGTGACATAGACCGTCAGCGTGACCGAGAACAGGCATGTGAGCCATAGTTTGGCAGTGGCGGACGAGTTCGTTGGATCCACGAGGAATGACAAGATCGATGTACTGGCTAAGTTGAAGCAGAGGATCCACAGCATCTCTGGTCGTGACAAGCTGGATTGAGTCGTTGGGGACCTTTGTGCTCTCGAGTGCCTTGGAAATAACTGTAGCGATGATCTTGAATGATTCTGTCGACTCCTTACCACCTGTTCCTGCTGTTAGTTTCAAGATCTTAACCGACTGACTTCTGACCAGTACGAACCCTTCAGGATAGCAGCATTTGCAGATTTAATAGCCAGCGAAGCAATGTTAGCAATGACTTCAGGACGAGCCTCAAAGATAATCAACAAAACACCAATGGGGCACGACTGGCGTTGCAGGATAAGACCGTCATCCAGCTCCGTACGCATATCAACCTTTCCAACTACAACCAGAATCAGCAACCACCTTGACCACACATCCAATGATAAAGAAAAACATACCAGGATCCTCCAATCCCTTCACATCCAAGATTCCCTTCAGCATATCCTCAAACTTGCCAGGTCTGGAAAGATCCAATCTCTTCAGGATACTCTGACTCAGCTCGCCATCAGCAGCAGACTTTGTCGCAATCTCTAGATCACGAGCGTTTGCTTGCAAGATATCTGATTTTGCTGCAGACAGTGCATCGTGGATTGATTGCAGAGCAGAGTTTCTGTCTTCAGTCGAGAGGATGGCGAGAGTGCGGGAGGAGAGCTTTGCTGCTCTAGCGGCTTCTGAGGGAGATCCGTTTGTGAGAGACATTGTTTTTTGTATCAGTTGATGGGAAATACAAAAACAAGGGAATTCAATTGGTGTGTTTCGGTATCAATTGTTGGATGGTCGGCATTCGAGTCACAGCGTGCCAAGCATCTCGACTTTCGCTCCAGGGTTTGGGGATCTGGCCAAAACTGTTGACAGCCAGCCACAGTATTTGTCTAGCATAGCCGGCAATCTATCATGAACCAAAAAGAATTCATCCCAGCCAAAAACAAAACATACAGCAGCAGGGATTCCCACGTGGTCACCCACCGTAGTACTAATCTGCCGTTCAACTGCTTATGTATGGCAGAGCGGACGGGATGCCCAGTTTTCAGCTGACTGTGGCCGTATGTGCTGTTTTTGGGATACTGACACAATACAATCCTTGCATTGTGTAGCACGGGCAAGCAGAAGCAGGCCGCTGGCT
This sequence comes from Aureobasidium sp. SLJ-2021a, assembly GCA_019677095.1. Taxonomy (NCBI): domain Eukaryota; kingdom Fungi; phylum Ascomycota; class Dothideomycetes; order Dothideales; family Saccotheciaceae; genus Aureobasidium; species Aureobasidium sp. SLJ-2021a. The sequence goes on along the minus strand of JAHRBU010000005.1, from coordinate 814,952 downwards.
CAGGCACTCGATGCTAGCAGGAATTTTCAACGTTTGATTGTCGAACTGTGGTATTGAAAAGTGGTATTGAAAAGATCTCATGGCTTCGTTACAATGGTTTCTTAGAGATCGAACCCTGTCCTGTAAACCCTCTTACTCTCCACTCCATGCTCGTGCTCTTGTCTCAAAGCCACCACTAACCCAAGGATTGCTCTTTGCAACCGTCGGCGTAAGAGAAGTCGGTGTAAATGCGTTTCTCTGGTCAATAGGACTAGAAATGGAGTTGCTACTCTCAGATCTCGCCATATCATCACTGGGCCGCGAAGACGTCTCGTTGTCTTCGGTAACCAGGCGCACACCAGCATATTTGCGCTTTGTAGCTTCTTCCCTTCTCTCTTTCTCGCCGCGTAGACCCTCGGCTTTCCTGCGTTCGAGTTCGGCGACTAGGTTCTTAAAGTAGACTTCTGCGGCCACTGTTTGACTGTATGCGAGGGGTGTCCAGTCGTAGGAGTTCTTTGCTGTTGGATCCGCACCTGCAGATAGGAGGATACGGAGGGCTTTGAGGGAACCTGACGCAGATGCGTGATGGAGGGGAGTGTCGCCGTGGTTGTCGCGACCGTCGGCAGAGGCGGGGTATTCTGGATGGGATAATAGCAAGGATACGAGAGGTGTAGACGCAGGGTTGAGGCATGCTAGGGCTAGCTGGCATTGAGTCAGCACACGGTGTGTGAGCAAGGAACAGACACGACATACCGCATCCAGGCCTGACTTGTTGGTGATAGGGATGGAGCGCGGAAAGCGCGTGGCGAGCAGAATGCCGACGTCGACATTGCCGTGTCGCGCAGCCAGCATCAAAGGCGTGTCCCAGTCGGCATTGCGCGATGTCTCAGTGTCGTCATGTCCAGCGTCGACAAGAAGTTCCTACAGGCAAGAGTATTGGTCTGGATGCTCGTTCACGACGGTTGCAGCGCCGTTGGATGCGCCGGGTACATGTCCTCACCACAATCTCTTCGAAACCAGCTTGGGCTGCCAGATGCAGACTCGTGTTGCTCTTGTCGTTGAAGTCCGGGTTCTGCAAGATGCCAAGGTTGCAGCGGATGATGCGTTTGACCAGCAAAGCATCGCATAAGAGTATCGCTCTGCGTAGTCGAGTCGAGGCGTCTATCATTCTTGCAGCTGCCCGCTCAAACCATGGCGTCAAGATATCCAACTGCCCGCGCCGGCATGTAGTAGTTGATGCTGTGGAAAACAAGCAGATGGCTATGTTTTGGGTATTGGATGTGTTTAACCTCTGGCGCTTGCGTCCTGCAGCCACGGCGACACGAGACAACAAAGCGCGCGTCATGCATCGCCCGGAAGTGGCTGCATATTCATCACGTGCAATACTCCGTCGTTCTTTCCCTTCCACATCACAGCCATCATCTAGCACACGTGCAGAAGACATGAACATGATAAGGTCGAATCTTCATTGAGCTATATATACATAATCCGTTCCTCCATGCGACATTACACAACTAATAATCATACACTGGCTTCCATTCTCTATTCAGACACGGACCTCTCACGAGCAGGAGCATCGGCAGCAGCGGCCTTCTCCTCATCCGCAACATCGACTGATTTGGCTGGTGCAGTGTACTTTTCAAGCTCGTTCATCTCCTCCTCGGTGTCGTTGTACTTGCTGTAGATGATCCAGAAGAGGACACCAGCGGCGAAGCAAGCAACACAGAGACCGACGTACATCCAAAGGAGCTTGGGGTCGACTGCAGTGGGCGAGAGGGCAATACCGAGAGCAGAGCCGAAAGCGCTGGTCAAGAGGAAAAGTGACATGATGAAGGACTTCATGCTTGCGGGTGCCTTTGTGAATGCGTACTCGAGACCAGTGATACTGGCGAAGATTTCAGAGAGACCGATCAAGAGGTATGCAGGAGCCTGGATGGCCACGTGGACGCTGTTGGGAGCGTAGGTTCCATCAGGAAGCAGACCAGCCTCGCAAGCACCGGGAGCATCGAAACAAGGTCCGGTCGAGTAAATGAGCTTCTGGACACCGGCTGCGTAGGCCATAGCAGCTGCACCGAACATGAATCCGAGAGTGATACGGGTGATGGGCTTCATCGAGAATCCAAGCTTGCCGAGAGCGGGGTAGAAGAGGTAGTCGATGACGGGAATGAAGATGATGATGGTGATAGGGTCCCAGTTCTGCATCAAATCATTGGGAATGCCGTGGAGTTGCATCTGAGCAGCCTGAGAGATGAAGTTGTTGAGCATCTGCGAATACACGACCCAGTAGATGGGGAAGAAGCAGAAGACTTTGCAAGCGACAAGGGCGCGCTTGACTTCCTCGACGAAGATGCCGTCCCAGTTCAAGTTGTATCTCTTGCCGCCAGTGAATTCTTCCGAGTATTCGGGCTTTGCGGCATTCCAGTTGCCCTTGTTCATCATAGCAATCCACATGACCTTGCAAGCCTTGGGGATGACTGAGCCAGCGGGTGCTCTGACCTTGTACTTGGACTTTCCAGCAACAAGGACTGCAAATCCGACCAGGAACATCAGGAAGGGGAGCAGGTAAGCAGGCCAGAAACCGATGTTGGCCTCGAGCTCGGTAGTGGCGATGGACGACAGAGAGCCGATGTTGATCATCATGTAGAAGATTGAGTAGATTCTCTGAATTGTTTTTCCGGGGTCCACGATGACACGCTCTCCATTCTTCTGAGTCTTGACGAACTGGCGGGTGTTCTGGTACTGCTCGGCAATAAGAGGCGAGACGTTCGACTTGATACCGCCAGTACCGATACCGATGATGATCATGGCGGTGATAAGGCCTCCTAGAGAAGCACCGTTCTCAATGGCGACAGGGAGCGAAGTCAAGAACAAAATCAAGTTGCCGATAATGTAGATAATGGCGGAGTAGAAGATGGTCCAGTATTTTCCAAGGTATTGGTCACTGACGATAGCACCGAAAACAGGGCAAACCTGGAATCCAGCGCAGTTAGTTTCGCTTGTTCTTCAAACTCGAAGGGTCATAAGCCCGGCGGCTTTCATTGGCACGCCAGGGAATCGGTATTCTCGACTTACGTAGCACCAGAACTGGAAGAAATCTGTCAAGCCAGTAGCTCCAGTTTGTCCAAGACCAATAGCTCCAGGCACTCTGCCACCGTAGCTGTTCTCAATGTAGTTCTGGAAGGGACCAGAGAGACCATAGTAGGTGAATCTTTCGCAAAGTTCGATGATACAGATGATGAACGCGGCCCAGGGAAGCTTGTCGGAAACCTTTCGTAGTGTGCGTTTTTCTTCTTCAGTTGGCTCTTCGCCATCGTTGCTCAGACTTGCAATCTCTCCATGTTCTTCGTAGGGATATTCGGGTTTTACTGGTTCCACACCGCCGGCCATGTCTTTGTGTTCCTTCAAGCGGGGTTCGACAGCAGTAGCGTGCAGCCTTGATACAGTATCAGCAAGGTGTTCTCGAATTGATGGTTGTTTGTGTTATGGACTGGAGAGGTTCGCCAGGGCCACGTCGCACGAGCAGACGTTATTCTGGAGGAGGAAACTCCAGAGAACCGTCATCCTCCATACAAGCGTGTTGCCGCTTGTGTGACCTCACATCCCATCGCCTGTACAAAGGATTAAGAGAAAGACGTACTCAGCTGCGGTTGATTCGCGATCCATGGTCGGACGGTTCGAGTGTCAAGCAAATACAAGCAAAGAGGCGTCGAGCTAAGAAACGATAAAGAGCTGCGAGGCGCGAAGGGGGCGTTCAAGTCTTTAATGGATACCTACATCAGCGCTAAGACAAAAAATGCAACCCAGTGAGTAACCCTCTGATGACGGGTCTCTATTGCACATCAGAGGCCGTTATCGCGGTCCATCCTGCCTTCCTGACCGGCCCGGACGACGAGCAGAATGGACCATCTGATGAACGGAGCCATTCTGCAGTCTGTACGCTGTTGCACTGGGGTAGGCAGAGGAACACGACCAATGGAGAGGCGGAAGTCGCGCTTAGCGGTGCGAGGGTCGAGTTTTGCGACGTAAGAGTTTCCCTCCAAACACGAGAGACCTACATTCTAGAAAGTAAAATCGGTCCACCGTCGCGACCGCTGCCGACTTCCGCGAAGGTCCCGAAGGCAATTTTGCTGGCATCGGTGGAGGCCGACAACGTTTCGACACGCGAAAGACCTGGCGAGGTTCGTAGAGATCCATTTATGATCGGCTTCGCTCGGTAAACATGACATTAGATTTCTTGCTTCTTTCAGCACCCTTTCAGGCTGATCGGTTAGTATCATCACCAGCGACAGTGAAATGCAACCTTCGAGGTCATCAGTGACCTGATGCTGCGACAGCGAGACGTCGTTGAAATCAGCCCTACGTTGTCGTATGCCAAGCCCGATGGCAATATGCAAAAGACTTGGCTCGAGGCGGCCATTACTAGAGAAAAATGTACCACTCAGCAAAGCACGCTTCTTTCGAAGCGAGAAGACGCCGTTGTTGGGAGCGCGCGATACCTAAATGCCTCGACTTCGACTGCCGACAGCGGCGAGGGTTGCCACCGCCATCGACAAAGAGTGGTTGACACATTCCATACAGGTCCCTGTTTCAAGGGTCTAAATGATAGATGTCAGAAAGTCGCAAGGAACTCATGGCATGGGAGAAATAGGTTGGTAGAAATCCACATGAGTACCATACTCTACTCTCGAATGAGTTGTTCACTAGAGTGACGCCCCAAAAGGCTGCTGCTGTTCAAAACAGGCGTCCCAAATATCCTATCGCATCAAACCCCCCCAGCAACACGCGATTCGATCGATGACAGTCGGCACGAAGCTCAAGCTGCAATCTTAAGGACAGCTCGTCCGGGGAGCTTGCCTTGTTCTAGGAGCTGCAAGAAGCGGTCGACATCCTCCAGGGTTCCCTTTGTGAGTATGGGTCGGACCAAGCCTCGGGCCGTAAAATCGAGCGCTTCTTCCACCTCCTTCAGAGTGCCTGTCACGGATCCAACAATGTTGAGCCTCTTCAGAACTAGTGTCAAGGGTGACGCTCCTGCAATGATCGTTTCGTCTTTTGGCAAACCAACAGCTACCACGGTTCCTCCCGGGCGAAGGAAGTTGGGAGCTGACCCATATGCCTCTTTGGTTGCGGCGAAGACTACAACGCCATGGGCTCCATAAGTTGTGAGCTTCATAACTTCAGCGGCTATGTCTTTGCATTCGCGGAAATCAATATAGTGCTCTGCACCAAGCTGTTTGCAGAGCTTGCCCTTCTCATCCCCGCCATCGACAGCGATGATCCTCATGCCCTGTCGAGTTGTCAGTCCTAAGCTGTAACCATATAGTGGTAAGTAGACCAACCATTGCTTTGGCGTATTGAACGGCAAGGTGACCCAGGCCTCCTCCGGCGCCTGGCAACACGATCCATTGACCAGGCTTCACAGCACTTCGCTTGCAAGCAGTGTATGCCTAGGAAAGTCAGTAGGCGTCCATTCTTGCGACCGAATTCAACTCGTCGTACCGTCCTAGGCAGAATTAGCATGATTGGTTGAGCTTGCAGCTTATCGACACCACTTACACTCCTCCACATAGGATCGGACCTGCTTCCTCGTCGGAAACACCTTCCGGCAACCTCGTGGCGTAACGAGCGTCCGTCAAACAATACTCTGCGAATGTACCCTGGATCGAAAAGCCAGAGTTGAGCTGTTTGGGACATTGCAGCTCGTCGGTGCCATTGGTACAGAATTCGCATTTCTTGCAGACACTGGCAACCCATTTGACACCTGCTCGGTCTCCGACATTCCACAAGTCCTTGACGTCGTCATGAACTGCGACGACTTCTCCTGCTCCTTCATGACCAGCAATGCCGTGAGTTTCAGGGGTCATCTTCAGGCCTTGAGTAGCCCACTCATCATAGATGAGCGATTTGTCGCTTCCACATAGGCCAGTCCAGTTGATTTTGACGAGGATTTGGCCAGGACCTGGGTCATGAACAGGGACGTCTTTGACCGGTGCTGTGGACGATTTGCCCTCTCCTTGTTTCACCGCTGCTTTCTGGCTGGTAGGGAGTCCCATTGTGTCGGTAATATGATGCTTAGTGAGACCCGTACATGAGTCTCATGATACCAGACCTTTATACATGTTGTCGAAACCTACCCCGCACTATCTCCCCGCACCCCTCCTGATGGTGGAATCGCTGACCTTGGGAGACCGGTAGTCACACTTTTCATTATCGGGAATCGATGTCTGTTACTATAAGGGTCACGAGTGCAGGGGACACTCTTTACGGGCCTCATGACGCGCGGGGTCGATTCGGGTTTGCGGAAGACTTGCAAACTCATACACTTAACATCTTGGGACTCAGTCGACTGTCGTCCATGGCCTGTGGGAAAGGAGATTGCTATTGTTATCCTCATAATTTCCAGGAGCCACCATCAGATACTAGTGCTGCTGCAAGGTTCTTCCTAAGCTGTCTATCATCTATGTGACTCCGGCACAGCTTCATCAGAGCGGGGAAATGGTGATCGTGCATTGTCATACCAATAACTGGCCCATTATTGCCATGAGGATGCTTATGCGAGGTCTTTGCAGTCATCAGGCGTCTCCAAGAACGCGATCTATGATGCATATGTGTCGAGTGAGGTTGGTGCAAGAACATGCTGAACGGCTATGTGCATTGCCATGTGTACGACCCTGGCTAACCGTCAACATGTATCAGCGACTGGTGTCTTGTTGACAGGACGTGCCTCTATCGGATCATGGCTGTTCTCAGTAAGCTGGCAGTGCATGTTCGAGGAATGGCCTATGACAACCTAGATGATCAAATGATCCCCAGTTAGTCGTGCTCAAGGTCTGGTGGCTCACGTTGGGATTGATCTGCCAGGACTATTTGACTTTCCTGTGTCTTTGTTCGAAACCATACGGATGCGGATACCTGCAGACTGTGCTATGCATAACGACGCAACCTTTAAGCGATAGCTACTGCATTGTCTTTCATGTTATGCCAAGTATGATGCAAGGACAGATTGCTTAGTAACCACACTTTCTCGTCGCTGATTCCCATCTTCATCGCATCCTTTGTCGCGTCCTTCTCTACTTGCTCGCTTGGCTATACCTCTTTCTATAATACAAGGGTCATATCTTTGTCAAGGCAAAACAGGAGACGCGACTCCGCCTAAAGTCAATTTTTGATGTGCAACGCCATCTCCAACCCCGCCTGCCCCCGGCCTGCGACATGCCTATCTCTACTGACCTTGTCGTACGCACAATGAAACATAAATTCCAAGGTTTGGCAAGGGACACTTGATGTCTCTCTTTTCCTACTCCCTGTCTTGATTTATCATATTGTATATAACCTCGTTCTGTTTCGGAGAGTACTCTTTGCTGTATCTCTTCGCATTATCTCGTTCGCAATGTGGCCTTATCTCTTACTCAGTCTGTTTGTCGTCCAAAGTTCTGCTATATGGCCAATTCCATCGAACATGACGATGGGGGAAGAGGTGTTGTTTGTGGATCGCAGAGTCAAGTTCATCTATAATGGTGCTGTACAGGTAGCACTTTCCCAGCCAGAGCAGATGCCGTTCGAACAGGATCTTAACCTTTTTGATTTGCAGTACGAAAACCATGGCCACCACAATATATCATCCCAGAAGGTCATCTCTACAGCCATCAAGACGACTACCCAGACTCTGTTCGAACAAAACTTTGTCCCATGGAAGTTCCACCCTCGTCATACCGACTTCGAGCCTGCGATAAATGCTTCTTGCAGATACATCAGAACAGTACATCTCGAACAGACTGATTTCGACCCAGCAAATGTAACGAAGCCTCTAGCTGGCGATGTTGATGAATCGTACTCGCTATCTATCTCGATCGATGGCCAAGTCATCATTACAGCGGCATCCTCGATCGGCATTGCGCATGGCTTGACAACCTTCACTCAGCTGTTCTACAAGCATTCCAGCGGGTCGGTCTATACACCTTACGCTCCAGTAGACATCACAGATGCTCCGAAGTTCCAGCATAGAGGCCTCAACATGGATGTCTCGCGAGTTTGGTATGCACCTGCTGATATCACACGCATGATCGATGCTCTGGCGTACAACAAGTTCAACCGGCTGCATCTTCACATCACAGATGCTCAGTCTTGGCCAATCGAGATTCCAGCGTTGCCAATGTTGGCTGAGAAAGGATCGTACCGAAAAGGTCTTACATACAGTCCTACGACGATGGCGTATATTCAAGGCTATGGCGCTTCTCGAGGTGTGGAGGTGATCCTTGAGATTGACATGCCAGGTCATACCTCGTCTATCGCATATTCGTACCCTGAGCTGATAGCAGCGTTCAACGAAAAGGAGTGGTCGAAATACGCTGCTGAGCCACCATCGGGTACATTGAAGTTGAACTCATCAGCCGTAACCGAATTCCTAGACACTCTTTTCGATGACCTGCTGCCACGAGTCCTGCCGTACTCGTCGTATTTCCACACTGGTGGCGATGAGGTCAATGTCAATGCCTACACCCTCGATGACACCGTACGCTCTAACGATACCGCAATCCTGCAGCCGTTGATGCAGGCCTTTGTCGACAGAGCTCATGCCAAGGTGCGAGCTGCTGGCCTGACTCCGATTGCTTGGGAGGAAATGCTCTTGACCTGGAACCTGACGCTGGGATCTGATGTCGTTGTCCAGACCTGGCAGAGCAACGAAGCAGTCGCACAAACTGTCGGCAAAGGTCACAAAGCTCTTGTTGGCAACTATAACTACTGGGTAAGTTTCTTCCACTCTCTTGGTACCAGAGTATCAAGCTGACGAATGACTGTTAGTACCTTGATTGTGGTCATGGCCAGTGGCTTGACTTTTATCCCGAGGTTTCACAGAACTACTACCCCTACTATGACTACTGCGCGCCATTGCACAACTGGAGAATGATGTACGCCTACGACCCGCTCAGCGGCGTGCCTGCGGACCTAACACATCTCGTCTTGGGTGGAGAAGTCCACATCTGGAGTGAGCAGACCGATCCTGTCAATGTCGACAGACAAGTGTGGCCACGTGCCTGTGCAGCAGCCGAGGTTCTCTGGAGCGGCGCCAAAGACGAGCATGGGCAGAATCGTAGTCAAATCACTGCAAGTCCAAGGTTGAGCGAGATGCGGGAGCGTTTGGTTGCGAGAGGAATTGGTGCCGAGCCCATTCAGATGCCATTCTGTACGCAGAACGGCACTCAGTGCGCTTTGTGATTTGTTTGTTCGGACGCTATGTGGATAGTGGAGGTGAGGGGTATGGGTAGTTCGTGCTCTGTTAGAATGGATGATGCAAGGAAAGAGCGGCAAACCACATTACTAAGCCCAAAGCGGTAGTGCTTGCGAATCAGGTCGCTAGGAAGACAGCTGTGCTGCTGTCCGTGGACTCCGAAGACTTCAAAGCTGTATCCTACTCGAATACAAGATATCCCCATATCATCGTGTATTGATTTCCTAAGGCTTTACGAGACACCCCGCAAGGTACAATATCAACAAGGCAGAGCCAATCGCGTGGCAACAATGACCGTAACTCGGTCCGACGTGGCGTCCTCTGACCACAGCTCAATTTTGATTGGCTTGGGCGGTCTATTACTTCTATTGCTCGCACGACACCTGTTCGCAAGAATACAAGAAGAGCGCAAGATCCGGTATCTAGGAGCTCACGCCAAGACCGTCAACTCGTGGGTGCCATTTGGACTCGGGTTCATTGGAAGAACTCTGCTCGATCAACGCAAACACGATTTGCTTTCAGGATGGCAACGAATCTTTGCCGACCGTTCGGCAGTCCACCCGTTTACTCGTGAGATAAGGACCATAGGAATGCGACTAGTCTTGACTGCCGACGAGGAAAACATCAAGGCTATCCTTGCCACTCAATTCAATGACTACGGCAAAGGTGCACAGTTCAACGCTGAGTGGCATGATTTCTTGGGAGACAGTAAGAAACTCCAATGCGAGAAGATACAATATATACTGATATGTGATAGGTATCTTCACCACCGATGGAGAGAAGTGGCATGCATCCCGTCAACTCATCCGCCCTCAATTCATCAAAGATCGGGTCTCTGACCTAGCAGTCTTCGAGAGACATTTGGAAATCCTTCTTCCCATGCTCGGCGGGCCTAAAGATGGCCAGACCGTGGATGTAATGGACCTGTTCTTCAAATTTACGTTGGATGCCAGCACTGCTTTCTTGCTTGGCCATAGTGTGAACAGCTTGGAAAACTCCCAGGATCGTTTCTCTGACGCCTTTGCCACAGTGCAGAGCGTTCAATCCATCATCGCTCGTGTTGGACCCCTCAATCGCTTCGTGCCGCGCAAAGCATTCTACGCTTCCCTCAAAATCATGGAAGAGTTCATGCAGCCTTTCATTGAAGAAACCCTGCAGTTGACTCCAGAAGAGCTCGAGAAGAAGTCCAAGTCAGACGAAGGCTATAACTTTCTGTATGCGCTTGCCAGCTTCACGCGTGATCGCACGGTTTTGAGAGACCAACTGGCTGCCGTGTTGCTTGCTGGACGTGACACTACTGCATGCACCCTCTCGTGGCTGTTCAACGAGATATCCAGACGACCAGACATCGTTGCCAAGCTGCGACAAGAGATTGAGGAGCAAGTGGGTATGGACAGCAAGCCTACCTATACTCACCTGAAAAACATGCGATACCTCACTCACGTCATCAACGAGACCTTGAGACTCTACCCTATCGTCCCTTTCAACGTCAGAGTTGCCCTGAAGGACACGACTCTGCCGCGTGGTGGTGGCCCTGACGGTACCCAGCCTGTTGGTGTTCCTGGTAAGTCACGCCAGCCGAGAGGAATCCAAGGCCGTTTTACTGACATGGATATAGCCAACACACCCATCGCGTACTCGACATTGTTCCTACAGCGTCGTGAAGACATCTATCCACCGACCTCTGAGAAATTCCCTCATTACCTCAGCTTTGAACCTGATCGATGGGACGGGTGGAATCCAAAGATGTGGACATGTGAGTATACAGCAACGGATCAACAAGCTCCTACTAACCTTTGCCGCAGACATTCCGTTCAACGGTGGACCCCGTATTTGCATCGGTGGGCTCTCACTAAAGTTTCCATAGGATTCGCAAGCTAATTCAATGTCACAGGTCAACAATTCGCTTTGACAGAAGTGGCTTACACAACCGTCCGCATCTTGCAGACATACTCACGAATCGAGTGCAAGATGGCCGAGCGTCCAAAGCTGAAGACGGATATCGTGGTCCAACCATCCGACCCCGTCAACCTAACTTTCCACAGAGATTAGACGTTTTGTTTCGACGCAAATCACCGAGATTCTTCGAACTGTGCTAATCCATCGTTGCCTGTCGTTAGAAAGGAACCTGCGAGGTTAAACAGTCCAATTGCAGAAGAACTTGAAAGATAGAGCAGTCCTTCTAAAGAACAACTCTCTCCGGATATGTGGTCGTTTGGAATCGATCGGGGGGCGTGACAGGAGATCGATCGATGTTCATCACGACGGTCTCTGGTATATGTGATGTCTGTTTTATTTCTAAGTGTGTATCCCTATAGATGCAACTGACAACACTCGTTTTTCTCCCTAACCTTCTGCTTCCATACCAGCGTCTTCCTCCCAGCCCGAAGGAAAAACGCTTCTCCAAGTCAAAAGACGAAGAGGCAAACCCCTTTGGACACCCATCAACCCGGTACCAATCTCCTCTGCCTCTCCTGATCAAAACCCCCACCATTTCTTCCCACCGCACCAAAAGAAGTTGATGTGTTCCTTTCCACCTTTTTGCTTACCCTCACACAAAACCCCGGACCCCGGACCCCACTCCCCGGGTCACACCGATCCCAGATTCTACTGTACATACATCTCGATACGTCAATTTCTGAACAGTGGGTTACACAGAGCGCAAAAACGGAACCCGGCGGTTAGGTACCTTTGCATGCACCCCGCCATATTGCTCTCTCCATGTTTTTCCTTCTTTCCCCCTGTTTCCTCTAGGTTTAGTTTGCCTCCCCACTGCTCGCAGCTGTGTCTTGTATCCCGTTTCCTGTTGCTGCGTGTTTGCGTGGGTGGTGGTCTGTGGAAGCGAAACCAACGTACTTGCATCAAGAAACTGCGCAATCTTGACGCCCATCGAGCAGGATTGAAAGGAGGAGACAGCGTCATGGATAACAAGAGCCCGAGAAGGCGAGGGGAGAAGAAACAGCCATTAAAGGACATGCATATGGTGGTGAGTTAGTGGCCTTTTTTGAAGCGGCAACCCCGGTCCGCTTTACCGATACTTCTTCTCTGATCATTACATCTCCATTGCACAAGAACCAAAAAGGTTCTAGAAAGCCAAGACTGTGTACATAAGAGGGATCACAAGAAGTCGGATTGTATCTAGATATCCGATGCACCCTTTGCCTTTTCGGTAAGTCACGAGTATCGATATTGCCAGGATGCCCAACCCACACAAAAAGAGAAAGGCATCCTATCCCATCCCCTCCATCCATCGAAAACCCGACATCCCTCCAGAATATCGAAAAGAACAGCGCTTGACTTACACTGGCTTGCATGGTTCCATTTTACCCGGATCGACCGACCATGAGAATTTATCCGAGCAAAAGATGGCACACAAAAAGAAGAGAACAAGGAAAGCAATGCAAGCCACCACCAACAACAACAAAGATCCCAAACCCCTGGTTCGGCAATCTGCCAATATGTGTGAAGTGGCCACTGCATGACTCCTCTATATATCATCGGTTTAGTCTAGTCATCATGGAGTAAATATCATTCAAAACAACAAAAACACCTGCAATCTGCCAGGCAACCCCTCTCTGTGCCCAGCAGATATCGTAGAACAATTGTTTAAAGCACAGGAATGGATGGAGTAAAGGGCAAGGAGATTGGAGGGCAAATTGTGCCACACAACCCAGTTCAATCTACACAAGAGGACAGTTCTGGAACTCGGGATCGGCATTGTATGCCCACTTCCCTGTCGAAAATTCAAGAAAAGCATGCAAGCCCTTCTTTTTCCAATATATCTTTGTATTGCATGGAAAGATCGCGGTCAGAGTCGGAAACCAAAAGGATATATTCGTTTCTTGAAAAGCTGATCTGACTCGCTAAACCCCCATTCTACCATGACACTTGCACTCAATAGACATTCCGCACCGTGACATCTTTTTTCTGACAAAGACTTACGAACCTACATGTAACCTGGCCTGGTCAAACACGAAAAGTGTGTCGACCGTGTGGTAAACTCTATGCGTCCCACGTTTGCAAAAACTCAAGAAAGAACAGGAGAGCAGCAAGAGTCCCGACAGTTTGGTTCCAGAGGGACGGCGCGCGGGCGCGGGACACACGGCTCCGTTTGATCTAATGCACTCCAAACGCATCAGGGCACGCCGGAAAGGTGGGATTCGTGGGAAAGAGGCGTGGTGTGTATCGGGAAACGGGCTTTTGCGCGGGTGTCAGCCCAAAAGAATCAAAGTTGGCAAGGATAGGGGATGAGCATGACGGGCGGCTGTCAGAAAGAGAGAAGACGCAGCCTGGCGGTGTGAAATTATCCTGAATGTGGTGATACGTGTGGTGACGGCTGAAGATGTGACAAGGAGGTTCGCTGCTGCTGCTGCTGCTGCTGCTGCTGAGAGCCCTGGATATTTATTCCGGGCCCTCCTTCGCTCGCTGGTCTTTGTCGTTTATCTCCTCTTTTTAGTTTTAAATCTTCCATCAAGGTTGCTTTTGCTTCCGTCACATCAAAGTCAAACAGCGACGAATTCTATCAGCGGATACCAGATCAAGTCAGCAAGAGGCTTCGTCCTTGTCCATCGCTCAAGTCTTCCATCACCGCTTTTCGTCTTCAGAAGCAGCTGTTAGCTTGCACCCAAGCTCCACCTTTCACATCAAACACCAACAACCATCACACAAATCCAGTCAATATGACTCCTGCACACCCTCAAGCTGCCAGCCGCTCGCGCCTGATCCTGTGCTCCGACTCTTTCACACACGAAGACCTCAACGCTGCTTTCGCAGCCTCGGCCTCACAGCCACGTACCAAGGATCTCAAGATCCGCATCGCTCAGAAGGACGAAACGCCTGCTCCTCCACCATCGCCGACCGAGGCTTTTGCGTCTCACCGTCCTTAATCGTCCGATGGGGGCTGGTACCCACCACTGGACACACGCTCTATGTCCGGGCAATTACATCAAAGCACCAATGAAGAAAGTGGTCGGAGTTATTGGAGAGGAGAGGGTTCGGAGTTTCGCGGAGTGTTACAGCAGCCTGACAGAGGCGATACACAGCAGAGCTGATCAGGGAATGGTCTTCGTTTTTGTTTTTCCATCGGGTTGATGGTCCATGGCATCACCATGCCGGCGTTTTGGTTCAAGGGATTTGCTATTCATCTCGAATTCCGCTTACTCAGAGATGACGATAATGAAATGCAACGTGTTGCCTCAAGCCTTGCGACCACGAAGCTCGAAAATCTTCTCGCGGAACTCATCGAGTGTTACCTTGTCCTCATCGTCAGCAGTAGTGCTTTGTTTGTTGTCGATAGAGTCTGTTGTTGAGTTGCTCAAGCCTGCAAACCCATCAAGTTTCGGCACAATGTTCAACTCTGTGTTGCGGCTAGGAGGTGGTGTACCACGCTTGATGGCATCGTCGACTGCGTCCATATACTCCTTGTCGTGCAGTTTCGCATCGAACAGTAGTTCGTTGATTGTCTTCCAGTTTTGATATCGCAATTCGTCAAGTGGATATCCTGTTGGGCTCATCGCTGGTGTCTGTTCTTCTGTCTCTGCCTCGACATCCGTCTTGGGCTCAGCAGGTGATGGTGGGAAGATGTTAGGAGTTGTTGACGAGTCTGTTGTCATTTCATCGTACACTGTACGAACGTATTCTTCCGGCACATTTGCGTACACACTCGAGCGGTTGAGCAAAGAAAGTGATAAAGGCTCAGTGTAGAGATTACGGCCCCAATGCGCTTTCTCGGACATGTATTCAACATCTCGTTTGAGATGCTGGATGATTCTCATCGATCTCGCTGTCGTTACCATATCGTTAGGAGAATTTTGCTTGTCCGGGTTGAGTTGTCTCGAGAAGTTTCCGGCCTGGAGCGCGGTGTTCATTCGGTCCAGGATGTGAGGGGGCATGATATGCTGAAAGTTGACTAGCTGTTGTTGTAAGTACTCCGGGTTATTGATGCGTCTAGTAGCATTCAACAAGTTTTGCCAGTCTATGAGTTCCAGAGCAGCACCTTTTTCGATGCGGTTTGCAACTAGATCAGTCCAAGCTGAGCGGATTGCTTCGGCATCATCAATTTCGCCCGCAGCTGCTAAAATGGAACGAAAAGTGACTGTGTTTGGCTCGAGGCCATAGTGTTCGATAGCCTCGAGGGTACTATCTATGATGTCTTTACGCCTACCTCGACCAGCGAGATTTGCAATCATAGAATTGAACGAGGCTATGCCTGGAGGTGAGTTTTGGCTAGCCCAGATGCCAAATAGATCACTGAGCAAAGCGCTGATGGCATTGGTGATAGGTCGCAGTTGATCGGAAGACATTCTGGTGTAGGCGTGATCCTTCAAAAGGCCAGTAATGGCTATGACAAGTTCGTTGAGAGACTTGTTGTGTAGAGGGGCACCAGAGGTTCTGTGTGCGTAGCAGGCCATGATCATTGCACGCAGGATAGCAGCATTTTCGATGGGTTTTATTGCAGCGGCCTTTCTCAACCTTGTCAGAAGGATTTTGAGGGCATCATGGCCAGGAGGGGCACCAGCTTGACAGGCGAGCATGAAGACTTTGTAGGCTTCGTCCAGAGGACGTTCTTGCACAAACAGAGTGACGAAGCGAGTAGGAATCTTGGCGGGGAAAAGTCTCATGGTGGTGTCGAGGGTGAGGTATGCGTTTTTAGCATCGCCACGCAAGATGCGGGCCGTCAAGATACCTTGTAAAAGAGCCTTAGGGATGCCCGATATGACGGTGGGCTGACGGCGGTCGGCAATGACGGCGTTGTGGGCAAGGTGATACTCGAGAAAGACACCAGGGAAGCGGGCGAGGGCTTTCTCATACAAGTCCTCGGTGTCCTCGGCCGGACGACCCTGAAAGGCAAAGAGCTCGAGGGCGACACCGTACAGATTGGCGTTGACATAGTCGTCGCCTTGTTTGACCAGCCAAGACCAGAAGGCGGTTCCCTTTTCAAAAGCAGCCGACTCTTTGTAGAAACTCAACAGATGCAAGTGAGCATCGTAACTCGGAGGCAAGACTTTGGCCTGGATGTCGAGGACCAGGAGATCGGCGAGGTTGTTGAGTTCTGCAGGGATGCGAGTCTGGCGGACAGAGGCCGAAAGCAGCCTCAACGACGTGTGTAGAGATTTCGCAATATCAGCGACATCCTTGTCGCCGAGCGGGAGCTTGTTGCGAAGGACATTGTAGGCAGAGGCTATCTGTGCTGTGTTGTTTGAATCAAGGGCGTGTCGGAGAAGCTCGACATGGCGGAGGAACGGAGGAGGACGCTCGGCTTCTAGTGCAGCCTTTTGTCGTTTCCGGATGTGTTTGGGAGTGGTTGCGTAGGAGCGAGTTGGTCGCGTGAGGGAAAGAGCGGAAAGTCGGGAAAGACCAGGTTCAGGTCGTGCGGCTACGGCGAGTCCATGTTTTGCGAGAGCGCCTGCCTTTTGCAGAATGGACGCGCGCAGCATCGGGTGTTTTTGTCCCTTCTCGACACGGCAGGAGCAAGTATGTTCAGATGATCGAATATTTCTTTCCAAATCAATTCAAAATCTCGGAGGAGAGACAGAACTCCGCAAGTGGCATGTGAAGAAAGAGCTCGCTTCACCTTCCGCCTTTGCAAAAGTGGTGGGACAGCTGGCTGGCACTTGTCACGCATCCTCGAAGCTCCCTGAATTGAGGCCACGATCCAACTACAACAAACACTCACGACATCCTCCCAAGACTCGTCATTCCACACTGTCGGCATCAACGCAGTCGCCCACCATGTCGCCCAACATGTCGCTCTTCTCGGTCAACGCCGTCCTGATCCTGGCGGCCGACGACTCGTCGCGCATCCTCGCCAAATACTACTCTCCTCCCCATGCTCCTGCAAATGCCACGGCCAACGACTTCCCCGGCGCGAACCCATACCCTCAGCTCAAGGACCAAAAGGCTTTCGAGAAGGGCCTCTTGGAAAAGACGGCCAAGCAGAACAGCGACATTATCCTCTACGACAACCGAATCGTCGTCTTCAAGATGGAGAGCGATGTCATGCTCTACGTTGTCGGAGGTGCCGATGAGAACGAGATCTTGCTCTACTCTGTTGTCCTGGCTCTGCGCGACTCGCTCAACATTCTGCTCAAGTGTGTATCGCCAGTACCTTGAACCTGGATACGGACGCTAACCGGCTGACTGCAGGAACTCTGTCGACAAGCGCACAATCGTTGAAAACTACGACCTGGTATCGCTCGCTATTGACGAGATCATTGACGACGGTATCGTGCTCGAGACGGATCCTGTCATTGTTGCATCGCGTGTCAGCAAGCCCCCTGTCCAAGACATCAGCAGTGTGCAAGGCATCGACCTCTCGGAAGAAGGTCTGCTCAAGGCCTGGCAGTTTGGTAAGATGAAGTTGGGTGAGAGATTACGACAGGGTCTGTGAGATGGTGTTGTAGGGTCACGGCATCTGGCAAAAAGGAGTTACAGGCGTTATACGGGCGGCAGCATGTTCAGCGTCACGACCAATCATCGAGTGCTTTGTGGGATACCTTTGTAGTGGCCGAACTGAGGATAGACGGACCAGACGACCAGAACGAGTCAGTAATTGACCATGGAAATGAATATAAATTCGACAATGGGCCTTTTTTTCGGTGATGTCATGGTCGTCGACTTGATGGGTGGGGCAGCAGCTAACTTGTCGCCCTCTTTCGACTCTGTCCCTCTTGCACAGACAGACAGACACACAAAGATGAAGCAGCGATTCTCGTCCCTGGACGTCAAGGTGATTGCGCACGAGCTCTCGTCGGCCTTGGTGAGCCTGCGCGTGTCCAACATCTACGACCTCTCGTCACGCATCTTTCTGTTCAAGTTTGCCAAACCAGAGCGCCGCGAACAGCTCATCATCGACTCTGGCTTCCGCTGCCACCTCACCACCTTTGCGCGAGCCACCGCCGCCGCCCCTTCGCCCTTCATCGCCCGTCTCCGCAAGTACCTCCGCACCCGGCGAGTCACCAAAGTCGCCCAGATCGGCACCGACCGCATCATCGACATCGAATTCTCCGACGGCCAATACCATCTTTTCCTCGAGTTCTACGCCGGTGGCAACATTGTCCTCACCGACAATGAACTCAACATCATCGGCCTGCTCAGAAACGTCGACGAGGGCGCCGAGCACGAGCGCTACCGTCTAGGCCTCCAGTACAACCTCGAGCTGCGTCAAAACTATGGAGGTGTCCCGCCATTGACCAAAGACCGAGTCCGCACCGGTCTGGAGAAGGCCATTGAGCGCCAATCTCAGGACCAGTCGACAAAGAAGATCAAGAGGAAGCCAGGAGATGCTCTGCGCAAGGCTCTCGCCGTCTCCATTACCGAGTTCCCTCCTGTTGTTCTCGACCACGTCTTTGAGGTTACTGGCTTCGACAAGACCGTCCAACCCTCCGAGGTCCTTGAAAACGAAGACACTCTCGACAAGCTCATGGCCGTCTTTGAAGAGGCTTCCAAGGTTCTTGCCGACATCACCTCCGCCGAAACAGTTACTGGCTACATTGTATCCAAGCGTAGTAAGAAGGCCGCTGCAGGCGCAAATGGAGACGGTCAGACCGAAGAGGACAAGGCCAAGGGCCTGATGTACGACGACTTCCACCCTTTCAAGCCCAAGCAACTCGAAAACAACCCCGAAAACGTCTTCTTGGAATTCACTGGCTTCAACAAGACGGTAGACGAATTCTTCTCGTCCATCGAGGGCCAGAAGCTCGAGTCCAAGTTGAGCGAAAGAGAAGAGCAGGCAAAGAAGAGGCTCGAGTCGGCTCGTCAAGAGCACGCTCGTCGCATTGGCTCTCTCCAGCAAACACAGGAACTCAACGTCACAAAAGCCCAAGCCATCGAGGCTAATTTGGACCGTGTCGAGGAGGCCACTGCAGCTGTCAATGGTCTCATCGCCCAAGGTATGGACTGGGTTGAGATTGAGCGTCTGATCGAGATGGAGCAGAGTCGCAACAACGCCGTCGCCGAGATCATCAAGCTTCCGCTCAAACTCGAGGAAAACACCGTCACCCTTCTCCTGTCTGATTACTCGTACGAAGAGGAGGAAGAGATGGGCGATGTGACCGAGAGCGACAACTCGGATAGTGAGGACGACGACGAGGACAAGAAAAAGTCAACCAAAGGCAACCAGAAGGAAGACAAACGTCTTACCGTCGACATTGACCTTAGCCTGTCAGGCTGGTCGAACGCGCGTCAATACTACGACCAAAAGCGTGTCGCCGCCACCAAGCAGGAAAAGACCGAGCAGGCTTCCACAAAGGCACTCAAGAGTACCGAGCAGAGAATCCAAGCAGACTTGAAAAAGGGGTTGAAACAGGAAAAGGCAGTCCTTCGCCCTGTCCGCAAGCAGCTCTGGTTCGAAAAGTTCATTTATTTCATCTCGTCTGATGGTTACCTAGTCCTGGGTGGCAAGGATGCTCAGCAAAACGAGCTTTTGTACCGCCGCCACTTGAAAAAGGGCGACATCTACGTCCACGCCGACCTTCACGGTGCCTCGTCTGTCATTATCAAAAACAACCCTGGACTAGCTGAGTACGAGATCCCTCCATCAACTCTGTCGCAAGCCGGAAACCTGTCGGTCTGCACTTCGAGTGCCTGGGACTCCAAGGCTGTCATGTCTGCGTGGTGGGTAAATGCTGACCAAGTGTCAAAGACCGCTCCCACTGGAGAGTACTTGACTACTGGTGGTTTCATGATTCGTGGCAAGAAGAACTTCCTTCCTCCAGCTCAGCTTCTGCTCGGCTTTGCCGTCATCTGGCAGATCAGCGAACAAAGCAAGGCCAAGCATGTCAAGCACAGACTGCAGAACGACGACGTCCGTGGCATGACTCAAGAAGCAAACTCCAAGGCAGCCGCCAACGACGAATCCGACGACGACTTCCCAGATGCTGGAAAGGATGACGCCAGTGACGACGAGTTCCCTGATGTCAAGGATGAGGGCAAGACTGACGAGTCTGATGACGAAGAGTCCCCTGATGTACAAAAGGGCGACGCATCTCCTGCTAGCGAGGAAGCGAGAACGCCTGAAGAACGTTCAAACCCTCTGCAACCTCGGGGAGCTCAGCAATCGCACAAGCAACCTTCTGAGCTAGCAGATGAGGACGCATACCCGAGCGTTTCCGAGTCTAAGGGTGAAGAGGAGACGGGTGAGAAGGACGAAGAACCCAAGCCAGAGGTTTCCGAACCTGCACAACCGCACTCACAAGGCAAGAAGGCTGGTGGCAAGGGCAAGAGTGACAACTCCAAGAACAACTCCAACCAGCCAAAGCAAAACAAGCCTGTCCGCGGCAAGCGTGGCAAGGCCAAGAAGGCTGCACAGAAATATGCCGATCAAGACGAAGAGGACCGTCGTCTTGCCATGGAGATTCTGGGATCAAAGGCAGCCGAGGAGAAACGCGAAGCCGAAGAGGAAGAAAAGGCCAAGAAGGCCGAAAGCGCCGAAGCAGCCAAAGAGCGCCGCCGCGCCCAACACGAAAAGGCACAGCGCGAGGGACTCGAAGCCGAAGAGATCCGCCGTCTGAACCTGGAAGAGGGCATCGAGGCGCTGGACGAAGAAGAGAGCAGCGCCGTCACACAACTCGACGCCTACGTCGGCACACCCCTCGCCGGCGACGAACTCCTCGAGGCCATCCCCGTGTGCGCACCCTGGGCTGCATTGGCAAAGTACAAGTACAAGGTCAAGCTGCAACCCGGCGCGCAGAAAAAGGGAAGGGCGATACGCGAGATCATGGACAGCTGGGCCAAAGCCGGCACCGTCAACAAGTGGGTCGACCAGTCCATGACCGACACGGAGCGCATCTGGCCCAGGGAACTCGAGCTCATCAAGAACTGGAAGGATGTGGAGGTCATTGGCGTGTTGCCCGTCAGCAAGGTCAGAGTCATGATGAGCGGTGGTGCACACGGCAGTGGCGGTAGCAGCGGTGGACAGAAAGGAAAGGGTAAAGGAAGAGGAGGCAAAGGCTCAAAGAAGTCTCGCTGAGTTTTAGGTAGATAAGTAGCCCCTCGATGTTTTTTTTCGAGTCTTTTCATCATTTCCACAATGACACGGAGCGTTGGATGAGCTATAAAACAAAAAGACAGTACATTTGACAAACCTGGTATCAGAGTTCTATCAAGCTCTTAAAAGACCAAAAAGAACATACCTTACATTTCCAGACATTGTATCAGCCGTTCTAGCATTTCCGCAAGCAAGTTTCATCAAGCTACTCACTTCAAGCACGAATACATCCTCGTACCTCGCTCCCACGAACCCGTGGATCCAAAGAAGCACTCGAAAGTGACCAACAAACAGACCACGGAACAAAGGCGAATTGCAGAAAAATCTATACCGTCTATCGATTTTACGTGGTCTACACTACTCAGATTTTCTTCCTCAGCACCATTCCACCATGCAGCAAGCGCGAGACCACCAAAAAGCACGCTCCCACGAGCGCAGCCGCGCCCGAGAACCCCCAAGTGGCAGCGAAACCGTACTTGTTCAAGATGGCGCCGGAGATGGGTGTGCCGGCGAGCATGCCCAGCCCGATAGTCGCGCAAGCCATGCCGATGCGTGTGCCTATCACCGCTCTACTCGGCGAGATGGAGACGCCGAGGGCAGGGATGATGGAGACGATGGAGCCGGAAAAGAAGCCGTAGAGACAGGACACAGCGATCAGCGAGTCCTGCGTTTTGGCGGGGATGAAGCAAAAGGCCAGCGCCCCTGTGATCACAACACAAGGGATGACGACATTGAAGAGGCCGATGCGGGCGGCGATGAGGTTGGGCCCTACTCTGCCGAACACGGAGCCCGCGGTGATGATGGGGAGCAGGTAGAAGGCGAGTTCCGTGGACGTGATGTTGTAGTGTAGCGCGTAGACTTCAATGTACACGAACGGCGTCCAGGTGCCGAGGAAGGCGATCATGGAACCGAGCACGTAGACGGTGAATGCGGGCTCTTTCCACGCATCCATGTCGAAGATTTTGCGGCGTTGCGAAGGCAGAGTGCGAGGGCGGAGCACGAGATTCGATACCACGAGGGTGCCCAGCGCAATGTATGCAATCGCGCGAGTGGCGGCTGCGAAACCAATCTTTGGCTGCAGCAAATGGAAAACGATTGGGTAAATGGTGCCGCCTGGAAACAGTTCAGTGGGTGCTCTCATACAATCACTCTGGAGTTCTCAACTCACCAAGCCCGCTACCGGCAGCAGCCAAACCCATAGCGACGAAGAACTTCTTCTCCGAAAAGTATGTGGAGAGAATGGCAAGCGAAGGAGAGAACAGACACCCTTGACCTAAACCAACGGCAAAGGCCTGCGAGAGCATGATTTGCCAGAGCTTGGTTGACACACTTGTTGTCGCCATACCGAGCACGACAAGCGACGAGCCCGTGATGAGGAGCATGCGGAAATATCCTGCGTCGAACAGGGGTCCGGTCAAAGCACCAGCAAGCAACATGAGGTAAGCCTGAATCGAGCCGATCCACGCAATGGTCGATGATGGATACTCGTGCAGAGGACCGAGTGCATAGTAAGTACCGAAGGATCCAAAGGCATTGACAAGGCCCCTGAGACGGATGAGCAAAAGAGCAGCAAGCAGAGTTTGCTGGTACTCACCATGTGTTGAACCAGAGGAAGAAAGCACCCAACACTTGCAACCAAGCAACCAATCCACCGTTAGGGACATGGTCCACGGTCTGGTCTGCTTGTTCAAGGTCAGAGATGCTGCATGCCTCAACAGATTCAGAAGTCAACTCGATTGATGAGAAGCGAGTGGCTTTCTTCTCAATATCAGACAAAGACGATGTAGTGGACATTGTGCTGAGGGACGACTGAATGGTCTTGGAACCATTATCCACAGTCGCCCTTTGTCAACTTATATGACTCTGTCGCAAACCACAGCTGCTGTCAGCCTGCCATGGGCACAAGCACATGATTTCCTTTCTCGCAGATACCGAAGCAATCTTCACATGTCAACTTCGGAGTCGCCGTGAACGTTCTCAGACAATGGTCATATTGTTGCGCGTCGACAAGTTCACGCTCGTTGTTGCGGGAAGAGGTGTCAACGTTTTGCAAAGAACGTTAACCGAACAGCATTACCATCAAAGCTGCACCAATCTTGTCCAGCTGAAATCGCAGATGAGACAGCAGCTGCCAAGGAACAAGGTTGCGAGTCAGTGTGGTTGTCCCTCAGAAGGGCAAGTTTTGGCTGTCGGAATGCGCAAAACGGTTTTCTTTGAGGGCTTGCGCGGACTCCAGCTGAAAGATCAGAAAGCTGAAACCGGGTTTCAACGACCGCGAGTCGTGGTATAGAGACGGTCTCTTTCCCAATCGGGTTACTGTGTCTGTCCAAAGGCAATCTCGTTGTCAATATTGTCCAATAATCTCACTTATGGATGCAGATGTTCACGGAGATGACGGGCAGGTGTACACGAACACCTGAAAGCTTGACTGACATTGGCATTCGCAGATCCATCAAACGCTTCTATTTCTACCACATGGCTTTTGCGTGGAACCCTTTACCTCTTTCCACATTCGTCGTCTGAGAGCTGCTTGTTCCATCCTCAGCTCTTCATTTGTTTCCGTATCTCAGTATACAATAAAACGTTACTCAGGTAGGGCATTTTCGGGTTTCTCCTAGCCGCCGAATTGTTTGTGCTCACGTCGGCAAGTCCACGAGCAAATGAAAGATGGATCGGACATACCGATGGAGCAACATCTGTGTCTGTTCAACGAAGTCGACGACGACGACAGCAGGTAAGTTGTCGAGTATATAACCAGGTCAGCAGCAGACCAAAGAATCATCTCTCCCCATCACTCCAACAACCCAATCCCACAACAACAGCATCAAGCCTTTGATCCACCAATCTACATTCAAACCACCCATCTCGTCTTGACACCACCACCTACATCTCCCACTTCAAAAATGTTCACAAAAACACCATCACCCATCCTCGACAACGAGTCCAACTACCCACCCTCCCCCCGCTCAATCCTCGAACAATACTTCATGGACGTCGAAGACATCCAAGACCTCGACGCCATCTCCATCGCCTCTTCAGTATCCTCTTCAATGTCGAGCACTTCGCAAAAAGTGATGAGCACGTTCATGTCAGGTCAGTGTCACCAAACAATTCTGTTGCACACGCACACGCTGAAAAAAAAAAACGTCTTACTGACGTGCTTGTCTTGAGCAGGTCTCTCGTATCCCAAAAGAAAGCTCTCGCAGCTCTTTGCTTCTCCAGAGGTCGATTTTGAGTTTACGTTTCCTGGTTTGGAGCATGTGTTTCCTTCTTGATATTTTTTCCTCTTTCCACACGCGTTGGTGAAATAGCCAAGCAAAATGCTGCCTTTTTCTTTTTTTTTTTTTTTGTTTTCTTTTTCTGTCATGGATGGGCGGCTTGTGGAAAGATTCGATTGGTTGCGGGAAGTCGATGGAAAAATGGATCGGAGATATATTGGGTTAGCTGGGCTCTGAGGAATGGGTTGGGTCAGATGGGTTGCATTTTCGGTTTTTCTCCATCTCCTTTGTTTTTTTTTTGTTTGTTCTTTCCTTTGCTGCGGCGTCAAGTCGTTATCTGTTTGAGAGGCCGCAAAGCTGCTTGTACGTACCAGTCTAATCGATATAAGTAACTCACTAGAACTCTGCCTTATCGAATGTCGTTCTTTTTCGCCATGTTTGTCGGAGATCGATTAGAAGTCAGGACACAGCAGCCGCGTGATATACAGCCTAATCGGTAGATGCCGGTGATGCTGCTGTTGCCCAACACACGCGTAGAATCATGCTACACGATGTGACTGTTCCAGAGATCGTGAATCCCTTTTCGAATGCGATTAGAACTGCCTGTGCTCGGATGATATAAAACATAAACCAAGACATGGAGTGATGGGTAAAAGTACATTTCTCTCTTCATCTCACATAACATACAAAGAGGAGATGTTTATATATATGCCTACTTTCTCCTCTGCAAAACTTTTGTGCACATGTCCAAGAGACCGGTCTTGGCCTGGCTCTCCGGGAAGAAGGCAATGGCTTCGCGCGCCTTGTTGATGTAATCTTCAGCCATGGCGCGAGTCTGTTCAATGCCATTGCTCTGGATGACAAGGTCGTGTGCCTTTTGATTGTTAGCATGTTTTGCATCGCAAGCTGTAAATTGTAAGAAACTCACCCTTTTCACGTCACCTTGCTCGGCAAATCGCCTGCCAACAAGAGTACCAAGTTCCTTGTTGTCTTTCCAGGCGAAGAGTAGAGGAGCGGTAGCCAGACCCAACTCCAAATCGGCACCAGCAGGCTTGCCGAGCTCGGCACCACTGACGGTGTAATCGAGCATGTCGTCGACAAGCTGGAAAGCAAGACCGAGGTTCTTTCCGTAGCTGTAAGCAGCCTCTACTACATCCGGCGAACAGTTGCCCAGGATGGCGGCAGCTCTTGTCGATTTACTGATAAGCGAAGCGGACTTTAGATATGTCTTTTGCAGGTAGTATTCCATCGTCTCTTGACTGTAAGCGGGGTGCTTCTCATCCGAGGCGGTGTTCTTGAGCTGCATGAATTCACCCTCGATCAAGTTGGCGATGACGGTAGCGAGCAGCTCAGTGACCTCGGGATCCCTCAGGCGGGCAAGGGCGACAGAGGCGCGACCGAGCATGAAATCGCCGGCAAGGACAGCCATCTTGTTGCCGAACTGGATGTTGGCCGAAGGAGCGGAGCGGCGAGAGATTGAATTGTCAATGACATCGTCGTGGAGGAGGGAGGCAGTGTGGATGAGTTCAGTGATTTCGGCGAGGCGACGCTGCGAGGGGAGGACAGAGGTATCGGAGAGGTCCTCGACGACAGGAGGGGAGGTCAGAGGAGACTCGGGGTTGGAGTCTGCGAGGACGGTGGAGGGCGACATGGGCGAGTCGACGTCGAGGGCTTTGGGAGTGGATCGGTCGTGCTTGAGGGTCAAGGCGGTGGCTTGCGACATGAGCAAGACCAGCATGGGACGGACATATTTGCCCTCGGATTGGGTGTAGTACTTTGCGACAGTGTCCAGCATGGGGTGGCCCGAGCCGAGTAAGTGTTGGATGTTTCCCGTCAAGAACTTGAGTTCTTTGGCGACGCTCTGCAGAGGATCAATGCCGATTGGCGAGGGCGCGGCATTGCTGAACATGTGCTTGGCCGTCTGGATGGCGGCGGCGACCGACGACTGGTGCCGCCGTTGCGAAGGCAGGCATGAGTGTATTGATCGTGGACGCGGCGGCGGGAGGTGTGCATGTCTGGAACACGAGGGTCGGTATGACGACGAGCGAGAGGTGATGGCGAGCGTCGATGCTCGAGCTCGGGGAGCACTCATTTCTTAGGGAGGGACTGCGCGAACAAAACGACACCCGCTGAAACTCCAGTTGCAATGGGAAAGAAGGCTGGTCCGGTACAAGGAAAGAGCGTTGGTGGGCAATTGGAGCGTCTTGTTGCAACAACCCAAACTCGATCCAAGGCATGATGGCATTTTCGGTTGCACTCTGGAGAGCGCGTGGCCCGAGCTCAATCTACACTTGTGCGACAGGAAG
Source organism: Aureobasidium sp. SLJ-2021a (assembly GCA_019677095.1). Lineage (NCBI taxonomy): Eukaryota > Fungi > Ascomycota > Dothideomycetes > Dothideales > Saccotheciaceae > Aureobasidium > Aureobasidium sp. SLJ-2021a. The sequence continues at coordinate 788,237 of JAHRBU010000005.1, read as the reverse complement.
CATCATGCCCGACTCCGTCCAGACGCCCTGATGGTCCTGTTGACACTGACCCCTGTTGCCCAATCTGCCCTTGAGCTGTACAATCAACTGTCCCATCAAAAACACCATGACTCGTCGAACGAACCCCCCGTGAGCGAGCCCACCATCGGTGCTCCTGTATCTCATGCCCATCTGATTGAAGTTGCGCGCTTCCTACGAGAAAGTCATCTTCCCAACAAAAATGACTTTCGACTTGATGCTCTGCTCAAGGGGGCGAACATTTACGTGCCCCCTCCGAAACCAAAGCCTCAGCCAGTATCCACACTCCGGTCCTTGATCTCTGTAAAGTTACCCTTTGCTGACATCCGCGACCAGACTGCCGAATACACCGCCCTGATGGCCCGTCTTCGTAGAGAGGAGGAAAACATTGCATACCAACGCTTGATCAACCCCACTTCATCCATCCCCGAGCCATCCCGCATACGAGTAGAGGACGAAGACGACGAAGTGACCTATACAGACGTCAATCGCCAACTAGCTCTCATCATCAACGTCCTCGTCTCAATCATTGCTTGTAGCGTCGCCATCTGGATCGCTGCCCGTCACTGGAGTGTCCCTCAGAGAATGGCCTTGAGCATGTTTGGCAGCGCTACTGTTGCGTTTGCCGAAGTCGCCATTTACATGGGCTACCTGAGGCGTATCAAGGATGCAAAACAAGTCGAGGGAAAGAAGGTCGAAACAAAACAAGTCGTCGAGACTTGGGTCATTGAGAAGAAGGATCCCAAAAAGGAACATGAACTCAGACAGAGAAGGGGCGGCAAGCATAGGTAGCCTTCAGAATCGAACATGACGATTGAACAGCATCATCACTCCACCCACCATTGTGTGCATGAGCTCTTGACCATTCTCAAATTCAAGATCAGGTGGGCAATCATATCCTTCTGACCTAGCAACATGGAGATATGTGTAGTGTTCTACAGCTTCGCGGTCATGAATATTGTCAGTCATCGAACTTGCAACATCGACTCGACAACAACGCATGTGTTCATATTCTTTGCACAGGAGTATACACATACTCTTCAAGCATGTTTGATGGTTCGCCGATAACCGCTTAATATCCCCCATTCGCTCTTTATCACTCGAAATAAAGTGTGCATATTATGTTGACAGGGTTACAGGAGAAGCGACAGACTTGGTTGAATACAAATATCAGTAACGCACACCCAACAATACCAGCCCAAGTCCTCGACAAAAGCCCCCTTCGAGACAACAAGACTACACATCCTGGCTTCCATGTCTCTGTCCCCGCGAAACGTCCGCCAATTCATAAGATCCCGGTGCCTCCTGATTCGCTCTCGGTGCCTCGTATACCGGCAACGGCTGAGCAATATCATACTCCGGTGGTGCCAACTCAACCGCTTGACCATGCCGGTTTCCCGATCGTGTAGGGGTGGCAGTGGGCTTTGCTCGCGTGGGCCATTTGGTAGGCCATGCCGGTACTCCTTGCTGTGTCTCTGCTAGCTCTTTGGTGTACTTTAGCTTGCGGTTGTGGTATAGGAACCATCCGATGAGAAGGAAGATGGCGGCGACTACGATGACTACGGCGGCTATGATGCCGGCTCGAGCGCCTTTGGATAACCCGTTGTTTTTGTCTGGATGTGTGGACATGGTTTGGATTGGACTGCGACGACCACAACGAAGCTTTAGGATGCACCTATGTATATGTTAGCGATTTGCATACTTTGTCTACGGTTTTGTAAAGTGTTATACCGAAAGGAGCTTCAATCTGAGGTGGAGCTCCAATATCCTCCACGCGGCGCGACCCTCATTAAATACCTACCTCAGCGCCATTAACAACACCAATACCCACTGCATCCTATAATCAGTTGCAGCAAAATATACCGCGTCGCTAGACCAAAAACACATCGAATGCTTATCTCGTATGCTAAGGCGAACAAGCTTGTCAGCCAATCCCCTACGGATGCGAGAATAGCCCCTTAGACCAATGTAGCAAGCTTCGAGAAAACACACTGTTTAAAGAGCACTCGTAAAAATAGCTGGCGAACCAAAGATGCAGGAGATAGGCGTGTGACCACTGTTTACCGTTCGCTTGTGTATCGTGTGGCTGCGAAGGATTCACGAACTCCAGGCGTCTAGACGTCGAAACATTCTGTTCTTTCACCTGCCACTTTTGTCGTTAAGGATTGTGACTGGATCCTCCTGGTTGAGAGGGTCGTGTCGCATGAGTGTAGCACAATTAGGATTTATATTGTAAAATTGAAGCAGTTTCTCCACGTACGGCCACAGTCAGCTGAAAACTGGGCATCCCGTCCGCTCTGCCATACATAAGCAGTTGAACGGCAGATTAGTACTACGGTGGGTGACCACGTGGGAATCCCTGCTGCTGTACGTTTTGTTTGGATGATAGTATCCATCTTTTTAGGCACAAAGCTGTCGTATCGTTGGAGAGTCGCTCTCAAAAACTGCTAACGTTCTGCTGGAACAAGCGCTGCTTTTTTGTACCACGATTTCAAAACATTATAGACGCTAACATCAGGTCTTGAGGAAACCAGACTTTGTTCCCAACATGAATGTCAGTCCCTGCTATCCACCACATCATGCCTGTAAGCAGGCGCATGTCCATAAGCAGGCAATCCATCCTCATCCTCAACCACCCCCACACTCGATCCTCCCCTCTCTACTATCTGTCTCTCCAGCTCCATTAGCTCCCACTCCCTCCTGCTACCACCTGTAGTGTTCCAACTGGTTTCCTTGACCTCCTGCCGCTGACTCGGCATCTCCCTCTGCATCCCCGTAATGATATTTGCAGCCTCGCTCGCCTTCCTCATCCTCTCCTCTACACTCTCATCCGGATGCGCTTCCTCCAATTGCCGTGCATAGTTTGCTTTTCTCGCTTCCAACTCATCCCACCGAACCATTTCTTCTTCCCACCAAAAGAGTAAATTCACGAGAAGAGAAAGCTTGGTACGGGTTATCAGGACGATCTTCTTGGCCATGGCGGTACCGTTGATGGATGTAGCGTTGAGGTGGTTATCCTGTGGGGTGAGGATGTCTAGTTCGACTAGTTGACGGTGGATCTTGGTTGCTGTGCGGTCTTCGTCGCAGACACATGCGACAACGAGGGTGTCAGGTGTGATTGTTTTGATATCCTGATGGGAGGATTGGTATAGGAACACTTTGTCCTTGGTCGCTTCTGTGAAACTGTCGTCGTGGAAAGTCCAGCTAACTATGCTTCCGTTGTGGGTGGCTCGGTGAAGTGCTTTAGAGAACATTGTGGTATGGGGGTTAGAGAGCTGGTTATAGGATAATAGTATGTACTTTTTGTAGACAGGGCGTTGAATGTTCTTATGTAGTGCTGTGGCGGAGGTCCATCCGAACGCCGAAACTGGACAGTTTGGTTTTAGCCTGCCAGGATAAGACTAAAAGCGCGGTATAACATGTGCGTGGTGGAGACCGTTTCATTGGTCAGGGCGAGTTCTTCTCGAAATCGTTTGGTAACATGGTCGCATTTCCAAAGCCTGCGCGATTTTAAGCAAGGATTAGATGATTGAATAGACGGCACGGCGCCGTATCTTAGGAAGACAAAGTAGAGCCAAAAGAGAGTCGTGGACTTACATGATGTATTCCAGATTCGAGACGTTTTCCACCAAATAACTTGTTCCGTTGTCTCTCACTGAAGTCTTGTACGTACAGCAGCGCATTTCGGATGCTTCAAAGTCCTGCAAGGTTGGTTGTGTCTATTGATTTAATGACTCGAAAAGGACTAAATCCTTCAGCCTAAAGATGTGTCGTCGTACCTACTGAGGCAACCAAACCTTGATCTAGTAGTAGGCTACGTGATGGGTAATGGAAATGCTAAACATCTCGTAGAGTTTTCTAGATCATAGGTACTATCTTAGCCATTGGAAAGGAAAACACCAGACTAGGAGCACTGTGATAGAGTTGTTAACGCAGACCGTAAACGCAGCGCTAATATCTCGACAAGACAATGGAAGGAAGAGGTAAAATTTCTTGCAAGAGAGTCCGGAAGAGACGACGTCGAATCTGAACAGGACTGTACATGCGCATCTAAATTTTGTGTCTGCACAAGGCATCGGGTAGTCTCTACGATACGGGTAGAAGACCGATCAGGACTGTCGCTGCCGAAGGAGCCGTTAGAGAGGATCGACTGAGAATGTGCTCCGTCTCAATATGCATGCTTCGAGTCAAGCACCTGGAATTGAGCAATCCGCGTCGCGCCAGAAACCCGACTGCCAGTGAATATCATGATATGGCCTCAAGACTGGCATGTCAAGAAACACATATTGACAGCGTGCCACAGCTGTCGGGTTAAGCTTTGTCAAGCCTTCGCCCACAATGCCAAGGGGGCTCGAGCCACTGCTTGGCGTCAATGACGCTCATAGATATCTGATGGCTGGACCGTGGCTCTCTCCTCTTTGAAGACACATGTTGCGAGAGGCCTACTTGCAAGTGTATACAACGGACTTTGTGTATAGTCATAGCTGACCACCGTCAAGTGCCTTCAAATGCCGATTGAAAACCCGGATATCGGCCTATGACACCCTACTATGTGGTTGATCTCCGTCCACGGCGTCTCCAGGTGCTGCAGTGCGGAGAACGGGTCCACCCCACCAAGTCAATCGATTTCGGCCCACCTTGACAAAAACAGCGAGGTGCGAGTCCGACCTTTTGGGTACATGCAGGAAAAGGATCGGCAATACGGCGTACGACTATCTTTTTTGACGTAGTAACGGTGAGTCAGGTTAGTTATAAGATACGTCCTCCTGCTTTCGCGTTCCGCAAGTTCCTCTTTCCTCTTTATTCGCGTTGAGGAGGAGTGAAGCGTCGATCGAGCAATATCATAGATTGCTACTTCTATACCTAGCTTTGAGACACTGTCACCTACACCGCAATCATCACACGTTTTTTGCTTTTACCATTACACGCCTACCAGCGTTTCTCACCCGACATTCATTCCAGTCATGGGTCTCTTCAAGAAGAACACAGAGGGTGTCAATCCACAACAACCACAATCCGAAATCACATCCGAGAAAGATTTGGAGAAGAACCTCGAAGACTTCAAATTAGAAGCACGGCAGGCTTCGGTCGACAATGGCGGGCCAGCACCATTTATCGACCCCGTCATCGAGAAACGCGTTGTTCGCAAGATAGACTGGCATTTGGTGCCGCTCCTCATGGCTCTGTACCTGCTCGCTTTCCTCGATCGCTCCAACATTGGCAACGCAAAAATCGCCGGCATGGCCAAGGCCTTGGATCTTGATGCCGATCGTTACTCGTGGCTTTTGACCATCTTTTACATCTCGTATATCCTTTTCCAGTTCCAGGTTCTGGGTTGGAAGAGATTTCCCCCTCACATTTGGGCCTCTTGGGCTATCTTTGGCTGGTACGTACTTCGTAGGCTGCTGGAGTCTTTTGAATACTTGACACGAGGCCCGTAGCGGATATCGTTACATTCCAGAGGTAGCTAACGTATGGAAGGGGTATTATCTCAAGCTGTCAAGCCGCAGTCACTTCCTGGGCAGGAGAGATGGTGCTTCGGTAAGTTGGTTTTTCTAGGTTTTCAGTGAATTTTACTGATATGCTCTCATGAAGTTTCTTGCTGGGCGTATTCGAAGCTGCATACGGCCCTGGAGTTCCCTACCTTCTTTCCTTCTTCTACCTGCGTCATGAAGTTGGGTTCCGCAGTGGTATCTTCCTTGCTGGTATGTCTGTCGACTCGCGAGAACTGACTTGCGGCTAACGATCGGATAGCGGCACCCCTCGCAACGTGTTTCGCTGGAGCTCTCGCTTATGGTATCACCTCTGGACACGCAGCTATCGCCAGCTGGAAGCTTCTCTTCCTCGTAGAAGGCCTTCCAACTCTGGCAATGGTACCAATCGCCTATTTCTTCCTCCCAGACAGCCCTCAGTCGGCTAGATTTTTGAACGAGGAAGAGAAGCGGGTGGCAGTTGCAAGAGGTGTACGCCAGACAGGAACAACCGAGCGTGTCGGCCGCATCAAGTTCAAGGATGTTGGCCTGACATTTATCGACCCTAAGGCAATCTGCACAGCATTGATGTACTTTTCATGCAACGTGTCGTTCTCTTCGTTGCCCGTCTTCCTGCCCACGATTCTTGAAGAGATGGGCTTTGAGTCTATCACTGCGCAAGGTCTTTCTGCACCTCCGTACTTTCTGAGTTTCCTCGTTACAATCGGATCTGCTTGGATCGCCGACAAGACCCAGCAGCGCGGACTAACAATCATTATTCTCTCTATCATAGGAGGTGTCGGTTACATCATGCTAGCAACCACATCAAGCACTGGACCTCGCTACGCTGGTGTCTTCCTTGCCGCATCTGGAGTGTTTCCCTGTATTGCAAATATCCTTCCATGGGTTACAAACAACCAAGGCAACGATGATCGCCGTGGTGCAGCATTTGTCCTCCTCAACCTCATCGGTCAATGCGGCCCACTTCTCGGCACTCGCGTCTACGACACTCCTCCTTTCTACGTCAAGGGCCAGAGCATCTGTGCAGCCTTCATGTTCTTCAATGGCTTGTTAGCACTGTTCTTGCGTACGCTACTTGCTTATGAAAACCGCAAGTTAGATAAGCAGTATGGTACAATTGAAGAGCAGAAGAACAGGATTGCGTCGACCGAGGGAACGAAAGAGGCCGTTGTTGAAGCCAATACTGGCGTCGAGAATTTCGGCCCCATGTATCGTTATGTCTTGTAGATGAAATTTAACGCATCTCAATGTGCTGAAGTGCCACAAGTGTGTAGCTATAAAAATGCATAAAGTTCAGTAGAGAGAGATTAGTATCCATTGAGAGATGTCAATCCAAAGACTTTCTGTGGCTATAACTCAGGTATTGAACACAACTATCCATTTCTATAGTTCGCAATATCGCTCTATGTCGCCGTGAGTGATGTCTTCCAGCAAGAAGAACCTGATCATTCCAAAACTCCTGTTAAAGTCAACCGTAGATATGTAGATATAAAAATGCATAATAGTTTATAGAGACTGGGCGGTATCCACTGAGAGTTGTCAACACAGAGGCTCTCTGTGGATACACCATTGACCTTCAATACAATTGTGTATTTTGATAGCGCGAACGTTGCTCAACGTCATCGTGAGAGAGGTTGAACATGTCTGAGGTTGGCACGCTGCACATGGAGAGGATACACCAGGTTTTTCGCTTGACTTTTTACAAGATCAATTCATAGAGCCTAGACTAGACGAGATCAGCACAAAGAGCTCGACGGTATCATTGTTCTGGAGGCAGCAGTGAACGGTATGCACGAATGAATGTCAACGAACTGAACGTTTTGGGCTTACATTCTCATGTCTCGGCATGTACACCGCGCATTTCAGGCCCCAGTCTAGCATGACTCGAACCACTTCTTTCGCGCACCACTTCCAACAACTCGTCGACTCCCGTGCATCAACTCACAACAAAGTATCAAACCAAATCACAAACATGTGGTCGAAGTTCTCTGCGTTTTGGCGTCGCCTTGTCAGCAAGCTCGGCTGTGGCTCGCAGCAAGACGAAGAAGAGGTCGCCGAGCTTGTTATCGTAAGTAGTTCGTCCCGGATTCGATGGTTTATGACGAGGCTAACAGATGCTCACACAGGGTCAACCTTTTGGCTTCCAGAAGAAGGTCGTCGTTGTTGAGGACGGCGTTCTTAAGGTTACGCCGGGCCCGAGCCCGAACTGATGCCGAAGATGGCCCGTGCGCTGATGCACCCACATCAACGTATGTTTATCTGACGTGGCTACAATCGAACTCCTCTTTCTGACTTTTCACAAAGCCAACAACTCAATCAACACACGCTGCGCGGGATCGATACAGCCTTTCGTGCGCGGGTCAAGAGCAATAGATACCAGGAGCGTGTGAAGAGTTGGGGTTGAGAACGAGCTCCCTCCAATCGACGACCCTGTCGATCACCTTGACATCATCCACGATCTCGGTGAGAAGACAAAAACAAAGCATCTCTGGATTCAACACATCTTGCTACAACCACATCCGGGCAACGCACACGATTCACAACACGCACTACTCCACATCGAACGCATGGAGCCGTCGCTCATGGCTTGTTACACGAGAGGTTCAAGCTAGGCACTCATAGACGGAAGGAGATCGATCTTTGCTCTTTACGCATCCCAACCGCAAATCATAACCTTTTCGTTCCCCCTTTGATATCTGATCTCTCCAGTTTTGTAACGTTCCCCCAACATGAATTCTGTAGATAGAGTCTCCCATCGATCATTCGGGTCAATGCACAGAGAGGCTCAGCGGTTTCAATCCATTCGCGTCATGTCTGTACCAAAAAGGTAGTATATGTATATATGCCAAACCGTCCCCAGCACAATGGCCCTCTAGGTAATCCGCTGTCTTCCTAATACCCTATTTCACACCTCTTCCATACAATGTCATCTTCATTCAAGATAATCGAACACCACACACCCTGCCAGACAATCAGAGAATACCCCCAAGCCACCTCGACGTACCAAGAAGAAAAACTATACCTCAGCGCAAAACAATACATTCCTCTCTATCGCACACCGCAAGAGGGCGATGTAACAATCCTAGCGGCCCACGCATCAGCGTTCCCAAAAGAGCTGTACGAGCCACTATGGGAGGACCTACTCAAGCAGAGTGAAAAAGCAGGTTACGGTATCCGCAGTATCTGGATGGCGGATGTAGCAAACCAAGGAGCTTCCTACGTGCTCAACGAAAACAAGATAGGGAATGATCGTAAGTTTGTTTGTTCCTCTCCCCTCCCTTCTTAGCAAAAAGTCCAAGTATTGATGAAAAAAACTTGGTGTGTAGCAAACTACGCCGACCATGCACGCGACCTTCTCTCTTTGATCAACACCCATCGCGAAGAATTCACCCGCCAAATCATCGGCATAGGCCACAGCATGGGCACAATTTGCTTGACGCTGCTCGCACAGATGCATCCTCGACTCTTGACTTCCATTGTCATGCTGGATGCCATAATCATCCACAAAGAGATGCCCGCATGGATCCCAATGACACGACTGCCTTCTTTCCGCAAGGACCTCTGGCCCTCTCGTCGTGCAGCCGAAGCCGCGTTTCGCAAAAACGCACTACTCAAACCTTTTGACGAAAGAGTTGTGCAAAAGATTTTGGAGCATAGCATCAGGGCCACACCCACTCTACTTCACCCCCAAAGCTCTGCAGAAAAACAAGGGAAAGCAGAGCAAAGTTACACCCTTACAACACCCAAACACCAAGAAGCCCTGTCTGTCGCACGCCCAAACTATGAGGATAGGAATTGGTCTGAGACTCCTGATCTAGCGGCGAGAACCACCGTTCCGGACCTTTGGCCTTGCGCCCCTTACGTCTCTCCCTTTTACAAGTCAGAGGGAAGGACTTGTTGGATGTTTTTGCCTTATTTGCGGCCCTCGGTTCTTTGGCTGTATGGCAACAAGTCGTACACCATGGATCCTGACGAGCGACGTGAGAAGATGAAACGAACAGGGACGGGATGGAACGGCTCTGGCGGTGCGGCAATGGGAAGAGTAAAAGAAGAATTCGTAGAAGATACGGGACACTTCTTATGTTTCGAAAAGATTGCAGAGACATCCGAGAAAGTGTCAGATTGGTTGGAGGCAGAGGTGATGATATGGAAAGACATGGAAAAGGTTGCGATGGATGAAGAGTGGTTGAAGCGAGATGTTGTGGGTAGGCAAAGAATGGATGAGAGATGGTTGGAAGGTGTCAAAAAGTGGAAGGGGAAGAAGAAGGCTGTTCCTTTGAGCAAGCTTTAGAACGCGTCAGAAGGACCCAAGGCGAGGACCTCCAAAATGAACATGTGATCACGGAAAGAGCGAATGGAAGCAGCAAGATAATTGATCTTCGTATATGTTTGTCTATTCAGAAACAGGCTCCCTCTTCGAGAAGGATGTACTTAATCTGTGTACATTTCTCTTTTCCAACCATCGTTCCCATTTGTTTCACATTTACTGTTTCACGTACGTGTCTGCTGCTCTTTCATTGAGCATACTTTCCTGCCACTTTCTTGTTTTGTCTTTGCGTTTTCCGATCCCTTAATCTTCGCACCTTCTTGTATTGTGGATCATACTCAAAACCATGTCAATCGCTTGCTTTGGTATCAATTAGCCCTGGGAAACAGCCGCTTGATATGGCTGCTAAATACGTGAGAGTGTTGCTCCTGCTGATACGATGAAACGATCCATCATGTTATGCTACCTCCACTCCATTGGACGGCGGCTTTCAGGTCTGTAATTTGGATGACTAATTCAAGTTATCCGGATGAGGCTCCGCATACGTGTGTAGATCGATGTCGCTCTCATTCTGGGGCGCTTCACTGGCTGCACGCGACGCGACGTCTCGCTCGCTGTGGTTGTTTCCTCCAGAGGTGATACCAAAAGAGTCAGGATTGTATACTTCGGTGTCTGCCTCAGTTGGTACCCACTCGGCAACGACAGGATCAATGTCATGCATGAAGTTGTTGAGCCTACAGGAACCGTTACGCTTTAAGGTGCTGCATTTGTCGAGAAAACATATGTGGCCCATGTTGCAGTTTTTGCGGCGACAGTTTCCTTTCCGGGTGCATGGATAGCTATGGACCATGTGTTTGAGGACGAGCTTGACGTTATCTGGAATAGGGCTGTGGTCCAAGGTACAGTTCGTGCCTCCCTTTGTGCAGTATCCTTTCAGTTGATACTCGTTGCAAAGTTTTCCTTGCTGGGTGATTCGAGTGTTGTAAGCTTTCCAGTCTTCATTGGATGGTGTTGGTAGGCGAAAGTCCAACCTGTGTCCGTTCTTGTTGACAGGAATAAGATTGGCATTTTCTGGTGTTTGCGTTGGTAGAGCAATAGACGGGTGCACGTGGGATGTAGCAGCCCGGGGCGCAGGGAAGGCGTGGCCAGTATTGGTATTGTGTAGGAAAGCAATGTCAGATGCAGGAGAACCAACGTCCGCATTGCTCAGTGCAGGGGTGTTGGATCCTGAAGATGGTGGAAAGAAAGACGATTGTGTAGAATTTCTGTGCGTGAACTCCCGCCCGGAGATAGGCTCGTTCGAGCGCCACGAGTCTCCAACAACACCATGAGATTTCTTGCAGCCACTCCCAAACTTGCACATGCCTCGGAGATAGTGTGTACAAATTGGTGTGTTGTTGGAAACCGATCCAGGGTGCCCGTTCGGCATAGTCGTGGGTTGCGAATGTGCTGTAGGAGCCTTGGGAATAGGTCGTCGAGCATCAAAGCCATCGAGGGGATTGTTGTGGAACAGACCATTGAGACCGTCAACATCAAGTCCGAGGCGGTTGAACTCTGGACTGAATGATGAACCGCGGACAAGGGTGATCTTGTCGTTTTTTCCAATGTAAGGGGTAAGCAGGTTCAAGTAACCAGTATCGTGGCAGCCAGCAAAGAAGATGTGTTTACATTGGTTGTTCTCCACGAAAAGGCGGAACATCTCACGGATCTTGTTGTCCGCATTCTCCTTTTTGTCACCTGCATCGACGAAATCAAAGAGATCTTGTGCACGTGTAAAGTTGGAACAAAAGGGGCTAAGGGAGCGTGCCTCATTTCCGACAAGGCCTGCACGAGCGAGTGTCTTGGACAGCCCGGCAAGATTGGTGTAGGCGCGGACCATGACTTTGCAGTTCTCGTACTCATGGCCACGTCGCGAAAGTCGGTCTCGAATAGTGTCGTGTAGTAGGTTGGCTGCTCTTACACCACCTTCGGCACCACCTTTGATTAGAGAGTCTTCGAACTGCTCCTTGTCAGTATGCAACAGTTCACTAAGAGTTAACGTTTCAGGGTGGATGACAATCACGAGAAGAGGCATGAAGGTGATCACATCTGTCATGCACAACAGGACAAGCCGAAGAAATACGAAGTGTCAGAAACTTACAACATAGCCATCAGCATCGATCAGAACGAGGACAAAAGGATTGCGGTCTTGACCACGCGCGAGCTTTTTGTACCTCTCGCGAGATTCCTTCTCCTCTTCGTAATCACTACGCAAGATACGGTAATCCTCCAGCAGTCTGCCGTAGGTAAGGGTCAGTTCGTCCAGAGCATCCTGGCGCGCCTTTGTTGCGAGATTGAAGTCAGTGAGCTGCCTCTCGAGTTTGTTGAGATCCGTTTCGGCAAGCATAGTTGACGGTGACTCCAGTCCGCGTTGTTATGGGGGCGCGCTGGGTGGTGAGCGATGACAGAACTTGTAAAAATCCCCGTGGCGGATGGAGAAGCCGGCTATATAAGCCGCGTCCCAAGCTTCGGGCAGGAAGCTGACATGGTGTCTAATCGAATCATATTTATCCTTCATCCTCGACCAACAGTTTGCAATCTACTTGATGGTTTGACCACATGATCAACTTCTCAAGGATGTTCGGAACGAACAAGGACCAATAACTTGCCGACCTGCGTGTGGAGATGTTTCGGATTTGGGGATAGCCGTTGACAGTCCGAGCTATGAGTACTATGTAGAACTACGGCCTGGGCTAGATCCACTTCACGATACAAGCAAATCATGAACCTGCTTCACCAAGGCCCAGTAACAGACACTAGTTTGACCATGATTGCAGTCAGATGAGAGGCAACACTAAAAGAGCTTGGTGTTGGACAAGACCCGAAGCTCAAAAAGCTCAAACTCACGAGTCAATAACAATACCTTGATGAGCGGTAGAGAACAGGAAACACAAGTGGTATTTTTGGCAAAGAAAAAAAGAAGTTTTTGGATCACATTGCCCTCATTGCATAAGACCGATGTACATGCAAAACTGATGCCTGCACTGATCCATTCGGTCCCCGGTATATTTCGCACGCCAGAACGTAAGCCCACGAAGAGAGAACACCAATCGAACCGAGAGTACCGCCGTAACGGACTTGTGCCTTTTTCAGATATCATCAAGCCACGCTGTGACATCATCTCGTTTATGCCTTCTTCTCCTCGTCGTCGGCAGCGAAAGCGAGTCTCTTCTGCTCGACACGCTCCTGTCTGCGCTCGCGGGCGGCCTTGGTCTTGGCACGCTTGGCGTCCATCTCCTCCTTGAGCTTGGCCTCACGGGCCTTCTCGGCCTTGGCCTTGTGGATCTGTGATGAGTGTTAGAAGAGAGCGTGTATGCGGAGGCGGGTCGGGCGGGACGTACGTGCTCAACGAGAGCGCGCTTGTGCTTGAAGGTGTTACCCTTGCTCAGGTGGTAGAGCTCGTGGTAGAGGTGCTTGTCGATCTTGCCGGAGGCGCGGTACTTGACCAACAGGCGACGGAGGACGCGCTGGCGGCGCATCCAGACGACTTGGCTGTGGGCAGACTATCAGCGTCTGCTCTCGGGGCGGTGGTCGCAGGTGGAGCAGCCATACCTGGGCATACGGGCGTCCTTGGTACCCTTTCTCTTACCGAAACCACGGTGGCGACCGAGGCGGCGAGCGGCGTTCAGCTCACGGGCGCGGGAGCGCGAGTGCATGGTGACGGGCTTGCGGATGATGAGGCCATCGGAGACGAGCTTGCGGATGGTCTGGCGGGAGTTGGCGTTGGAGATCTCGTTGACCTCGTTGGGGTCAAGCCAGATCTTTCTCTTGCCGCAGCCAACAACGGAGGCGGCCAGGCGCTTCTGGGTGCGAAGGTTGACCCTGTAGCAGACGCATGTCAGTGCCTGTTATGCTGGGTCACGGTGTGTGATGGGTTTTGCCGCCCGGAGGAGCGCTGGTGTGAGGAAGAGGCGACAGGTGTGTGTGGATGGCGCGGGACGACGAGGTTTTTTCAGAATTGGGATATCGACAGGCTCTCCGGACGGCGGTTTGCTGATACTGACATTTTGACGGGTATGGAGGGTTGCTGTCGTTAGTGATGGGTGGCCGTCGCTCTCGCTCAGAAAGAAAAGCTCGCAAGACGTCGAAGAAGCGGCAGGAGCGAGTCACATGACATCCGCAAAACCAAACACAAAATTGAGTGTGCCGGCTTTCGTCCGGCTGTTCGCTTGGCAGTCCCATCAACCATCCGCTCTGCGAGTTGCACCTTCCTTGCTTGTCGCAATGAATGCTTTCGCTATGAACATTCCAAAGCTATTCCTGACACCGTCGAGGCACTCTTTCACATCATTTCAATGGTGTTTGAGGTCTCTCTCTACCTACAACTATCCTCGGATCATCATGAATCATCAACCTAACCGCTACGGACAAAGCAAACATATCGTCTTGGAGTACCCTTCGTCATCTTGTATGAGTGAGTCACCGGACCTCTTATCACGATGCGGTCCCGGCCGACCGCCAATGGTAGCTCAACGGAAACATGGATATCACACCGAGGTCCCCTGCTCTCTTTTCAATGTTGACATGCTGGCTCGATCACTGCGAACTGCTTCTGGCAAATCACTAGGCTGTGCTCTTATCAATGCCTTCTCCCTCCCACTGGTCTGCATGTCTGGAGTGTAGCTGTCTAGTAAAGCAGCCGTGAGTAATAACGATACATGCCAGGTCGCATGGCGTGCAGACAGGATATGTTCCACCTGCTGGAGGTACTCTGATGCAGTTAAGTATGTGTTTTTATCAAAATGGGCTCTTGAGCTCCCCCTTGTATCCTCCTTCATACGATTGGAAGTACAGATATTGTGAGTCCGAATGGTTACCCTTTCTCAATCTCTATCAGTCTTCCAGAAAAATCAAATGCGGTACATGGTCAGAAACTAGCAAAATCTCGCACATACCCAAGCCCTCTAGGCAGATTCCTTTGAAATGAATTGACATTGGTGAATTTGCAAGTGATGGTCGGCCAGCTTTCACTGGTGCGCGGACCTACGATCGCGAGAGTCGCAGAGATGTATTTAACGCGGTCCCGACGCGCACAACGCCTCGACGTCGACATCAACGTCGAGTTCGTCGGCCGCAACACCCTCGTCGCCGAGACTTTTTCGACATCGCTGTCGCAGAGATGTCTTTCAACGCAAACCACCAGCTAAACGCAAACCAGCTTGTCGCGCGCCAGCGAGCTCAACAGGCCGCAATACTGCGAGCTCAACAGGCCGCTCAACAGGTTGCGCACCAACAAGCTCAACAGGTTGCCCACCAGCAAGCTCAACAAGCCGCACACCATGCCTTCCAGCCCCACATCCATGGCTTTGCCTTCGGTTTCCAGAACCCTGCCATCCATCCTGCGCTTCAGAATCCTGGTGGCGTCCAATGGAACGTTCCATTCCCTAACAGTCTGAACCCTGTCATCCAGCCCCATGCTTTGCCGCATGTCCTCGCCATCCAGGCCGCCGCCAACGCCAACGCCGCCGCCACTGCCGCTGCCGCTGCCGGAGTCAACCTCAATGCCGCCGGAGTCAACCCCACCGTCCGTCCTCAGGTAAATCCAACACCAAGCCGCACGATCTCACCGTTATTGACCTTACTGTGCGCAGATCACTAAGCCTAGGCGCAAGCGCGTGACCAAGAAGCAGAAGCAGAAGGCTAAGCCCAAGAAGCCGCTTAGGGATGTTCCGTTCCCCTTTATGGAGCTTCCGCTTGAGATCCGTTTCATGATCTACAAGTTCCTTCTCGTAGAGAATTCTACCGCTCTCACCCTCCTCACCAAGGGCTTCACAGGCCAGGAGGTAGTTCGTCGTGGTTACCTCGACAAAGAACAAAAGACCCATGGTGGAAGACAAGTCTACTTCAAGCATGTCCAAGTCGCTACTGACGAAGACGTCAATCACCTCTTCCCGGTCATTTTGCGTGTCTGCAAATCCATCTACTACGAGGCTGTTGCCATCCTCTACGGTCAAACTTTGGAATTTGAGCATCCCATTGCTCTTCAAAAGTTCCTCCACATCATCGGGCCCGACAACCGTCTCCTGTTGCTGCGCATTGTTCTGCGTGGCTGGCATCACGACGTGTTCAGCGCATGGCAACAGGCCTTCACGTGCGCTTTTGACAGACTCGTGCCCGCCCAGAACCTCAAGAGTATCCACCTGGATCGTCACGTCTACTCCAGCAGCGACGGCGTTCCTGATTTCGTCCCCAAGCACCAGTTGCTCCCTGTCAAGTACTTCAGCGACCACGTCGAGTATTGGGCCCAGGTCATCGACGACGCCAAGGGAAAGGGAACCGCCAGATCCCTCCTGACATTCTCTGACCGTAACTTCGGTTCAGAGGACGAGATCGCCCAGGGCGACAAGGGCTTCCTGGACCGCAAGAAGCTGTTCTTGGACAACTTGAAGCTCAACTAAGGCGGACCAAGCATTCAGTCAACACACAATGGATGGCTGTCGTGGTTTGATTCTGGGTACGTGACTCTGGACATCGCATGACAATCCACTGCCATGATGTCGAACAACTCATCGGTATGTTTTCTTCCGCAAACAACCATTCAAAGGGAGATTCCTGACGAGGACAGGCTCATCAAAAGATACTTGCCATGACGAAGGCTGCTTCAACCACAAACACGACATCCGGGGGACAGAAACTTGCTTTTTCTTTTCCTTTTTCTTTTTCCTTATCTCCTTTGTCACTCACGTTTTCATGAGCATTTGAGCGAAGACATGCAGATGACATTCTCTCCCGCACTGCATCAACAAGACCCAACACTTGCTTTGCTTTTTCTTTCTTATTTCCTTTGTCATTCTCTCACTCAGAAGCACAACAAAGAAGGTTGTGCAAGCAGCTCATTCTGCACCAGCACCAAAGGAAGGACGTGCTGAGGACAACAAGTCAATAGATACCCATGCGGAGACACGATCGAAATCAAATTGCTTTTTTTTTTTTTCCTTTTTATGTTACTTGATACTGTTTCTTGTGCTGTGCGGATGTTTTATGGTGATGTGAGATGTGAGCAAGTCTTCCTCCCTGTATGTTATTCCCTCTGTGTGCAGAAGTTTTACCTCCCTCCTCCAGCGAGTGAGGGCGATATATGGACTATCGAAATGCACAGTCGCTTCGAGATCAGACTCGCAGCCAGAGAGAGCTGGTATGATGTCGTCCTTCAGTGGATACCACCTTGAGCCTCAAGAGTATTGTGTATTTCTATAGTTGTATGCGGTGCGTGTTTAGCATACGAGGAGCTGATAATCTAGAACAGTGCTGTGGAAAGAGATGATGCTTTACAAAACCACGGCTATTTCAAAGGAAAGTGCTGGTATCTGTGCTGTGGTCGCACCTGCCCGGACAAAACTGTAGGCGGGTACGGGAGGAACTGCGCATGGGCGTCGAATGCATGAACGAAGGGAACGAACGATACGTGAACGATGACCTACTACTGTTTCGAGGAATGTGCACTTGGACGCGTGGAAGTTCCCTTGATAGTCAGGGGCAAGATGGTAGTCTTGGAGTTGGTGTGAGAAGCTCAACGGCTTTACCCCTTGAAGTGGATTGCTTACTCGCGGTTGGCGACAGGGAGCCATCCTATAGACCAACGGTACTTTTTGAATACCCTGACTTGCAAGACGTGACTTGGCAGCAAACAGCGCGAAAAAGAAAGCTGATGGAAGTCTCGACCTATGATGATATTGAAGGACAGGGTACCAGCGCCAGCCAAGTTTAGTAACCAGCACGGCAATTGATCGCGAGACTCGGGAAGACCATGGCGAAATGGAATGTTTTGTCATCCGGATAAGAGCTTTGACAAAGGCGCCTGAAGCACAACAGGTACAATAATAGGCAGAGCCCGTCTTTCATGACAGATCACCTCAGTCGGGAGCGGGAACTGAAAATAGACTTGGCTGCGTTTGGCCAAGTTGTTTCAAGTTCTTATAGAAGGCTGTAGTAGAACGGCAAGACATATAGATAGCAAGGACGATGTCTCCGTTATATGAAGGGATGGTTTAGGCCGGTTAGTAGGCTTGCATTGGTTGACAGCGTGTAAGAATAGACAGACATCATCGGAAGTTCATGGGAACGGATATATCTGCCGTGACAAGTCAAACACATGTCCGGCAGCGACAGACAAGGCAACCGACGTGTGTGGCTGAGCGATGGGTCCAGTGGAGCAGAACGTGCAGAATCGATCGCACAGCGGGATGGGATTGTGTGAACGAGAGTTGTCCTTTCACAAGAACGATATGAACTCCTATTACATAGGGGACAGCCGTGGTGTATCGTATATGCATAGTGGCGAGCTTATGTGCATGAAGAACAAAGAGCGCTTACGAAATGAGACGTTGTGGTTGCAACGTTTCGGTCGTTCGACTGAGCGTACGGGTTGTTATGACATTACGACGGGATGATCCAAAGTTGACTGACGGTGACCAGGAAACAGAAGCGTTGCAGCTTGGATCAGACGTCGAACCGAATGCAAAAGATCTGCTCTCGGCGCGGCTGATTGACAGGCGAAGGAGATCAGGGTGGTGGGTGTGTTGTATGGGAAGATAGGGGACGACGTCGTCTCATAAGTGTCGCGAAATGGTCGGGAGATTGCATAAGGTCAGTGCGCGCCAATCGGAGCCCGGCCTGGTGGTTTTGGCGTGAGGCTAGCGCGGTTTCTCCAGGTTCTTTCTGGTCGTCGCAGCGTCGCATCATTTTGCGAGGCGCTTCACGAAAGACTCGGACTTGGTCAAGTCACGGAGGATGGACGGTTGGAGGACGGTTGTGTAGTTGCTGCTCTTTTCCTTCTCTTCTTCGAATTGCACTCGCTAGTCGTTGCAACGTTGTCCCTCTTTTATCGACGTCCGCTGAGTCCGCCTGGTGCTAACCTGCTTTCGCTCATTTTAATTCTGTTTATCACGCGCCGAACGGTCTGGTCACTGGTCACCCACGTCTCATAATATACCAAACATTCCTCGCCGCGCACGCCTTGGTTTCTTGCTTGTTGTCGATTCTTCGCAGGCGACCACTCACCCACACACTCGTTTCAATTGCTGCTGTCGACCACTCGACGTTTCACTCTTTTCCATCAACCATCCACCGACTACTAACCAACAGCTCATAATCAACATTAATCAATTCTTTTCGCAATGCATCTCAAACCTCACCGCCACATGCCTCTGAGGCTCTCAGCTTCCCGATCCAGTCTTGTAGCCCTCGAAGAACGCGCCCCGGTGGTCAAGGAGGTCAACGATGTCGCGACAGTCTTTTCGGTTGTCTATGTAACGGCCTCTGCTACTTTCTCTGGACCTACAGCCGGTTTTGTTACCCTCGGAGCCGACCCTACCACCACTGCAAAGGCAGCCAAACCCACCGCCGCAAAGAACCATGACGATGACAAAGACAACACAAGCACTGCGAAGGCCAAGCAAACATCACCAACAGCCAGGGCAAGCACAAGCACAAGCACGAGCACCACATCCACATCTTCTGCCAAAGTAACAAGTACATTGTCGCCTACCGCAAAGTCAACTGCCGCCGCTCTGTCCTCGTCATCGTCCTCAGCATCATCACTCGTCTCCTCATCGTTGGCCGTCCTCACCTCATCTGCTGCTGCGTCCTCTACAATCGCCTCTTCATCCATCTCTTCTGCCGCAAAGGCTCAGGCTACATCCTCAAGTTCAGCCTCAGCGTCAGCGGTGGCAGATGCAAGTTCCAGTGGTTTAAGCACAGGCGCAACGGCCGGCATCGTTCTGGTGGTTATTTGCGCCGTCGGTGCTCTTGTTGGTCTTGCCTACTTCCTCATCCGCAAGAAGAAGGCTCAACAGAAACAGGCCAGCGGCATGGAGAAACTTGATGATGATGAGAAGAAGGGCTTCATCAGCCAAAGCCCTAGCACCATGACCATTCCTCAACCCCCTCCTCAAACTCGCAGCACTGGCCCAGCACCACGCCTTAGTTACCGTCCGACTTCGCAGTTCTCAACCAGCGTTCTTGGAGATGTTGAAAAGGCCGCGGCTGGAGCGGCTGCTGGCGTCATGAGCAAGAACAGCGATCCGTCTAACCCCTTCGGTATCCACGCTCAGACTGTCGATTCTCAGTCAAGGGATATCATCTCGCCTATCCCTGAAGAGCGATCTCTCAGCCCTCCCGTCGAGCTTCAAGGCAGTCCCGTGCCTAGCCCTACTGCAGCCAGCTTCAACATCAACTCTCCCACAACTCCCGGCGCTGAAATCATGGCTGAGGTCGGTATGGCTTCTGTTGTCCCCGTGTCCGCACTCGCAGGTGCTGCTCCTGGCACTGTCATCGCCGATCCTCCCGGTAGCACTGTTCACCGTGTTCAGCTTGAGTTCAAGCCATCGATGGATGATGAGCTCGAGCTGAAGGTTGGCCAAGTCGTGAGAGTCTTGCACGAATACGACGATGGTTGGGTAAGTGGTTGTTCCTGATATACACTATCAATATGCTGACTTTCTCCAGGCTCTCTGCATCCGTATGGACCGTTCTCAACAAGGTGTTGCTCCTAGAACTTGTCTCTCAAAGTTGCCCCTGAAGCCCAGGCCTATGGGTCCTCCTCCCAGCGCTAAGAATGGCCCTCCCCGTTCTGGTCCAGGTTCAATGGGCCCTCCTCCTAGACCCCTTCCTGGTACCAAAGTCCGTCAAAATTCATCGTCATCTCAAGGCTCTGCCGCGTCTCAGACACGCCGTCCCTCGATGGCGACTTCCAAGCAGTCATCTCCTACTCTAACCGAGCAAGTCAAATCACGCCAAAGAAGCATGTCTGTTGCTGCATCTCCGACCAAGGCTTCTCAACACTCACAGCAGCGCGCAGCAGCTTTAGCAGCCGAAGCACACAGCCGTAGTGCGTCGGCGGGAACTGTATCGACTGCTGACAAGTCTGCATCACCCTCTGGTGCATCCACTCCGCTCGGTGTGCCTGTCAGAAAGCCAGTGCCCGGCCAGGCCCTCTAAACTTAACGAACACTGGTCCATGCCTCACCCGGCGACATGTTCATGTGACGTAGCCTTGAAAAAACACACAGAAGCAAGATCCATTGCAGCTAGCCAGCAAAAGGAGAACCCGAGCGGTTCTTGCAGTTTACAAATACCCTTTTTCGTTTTTGTCAATTCTCCTTGTTCTTCTTTTCTCTATGTTGGAGGCATTCTGGTTCAGAAGGAAGCCATTTTGCATTTTGTTGTCCTCTTCTACTCTGTCTTTCTTTTGCTGTCGTTCGCTGAACCTTTTCATCCTTATTCTTCACTCATGAGAGCATTACGGAGGCCTAGTGCCAGTAATGTATTACTGTACGTAGACAAATATTTGAACGTAGCAAAAACGTGCCGATTTCGAATTTTCTATGAACTGCTGCGCTTTCATGTGAAGTAGATGATCTACCACAAGACATGCTAGTCATTTCAAGCCTCTGACACTCAACATGTCAATATAATCTACTCATTGGCATTGTTGATCAGTATTACCCTTGTTGCTTATTGAAAGAAAGCGACATGGTGCACAGACCACTGCATCTCCAAACCGTACGCGACCTTCGAATCCGCGACCCATCGCGCAACACGATCAACCAACCCACACAACACCAACTTTTCCACCACCACTCCAAACCATGGCCACACCAACACTAGACCAGTTCCTCTCGGAAATAAACCGCATAACCCTGTCCAAAGATTCGGCCCAACTATCCCAATACCTCGTCATCGAACCACCCTACGCACCCTCCTACACCACCATAATCAGCGAACTGCGGGCCTCGTACCCGAAAAGCGCAGAGTCTGATGCGGCGCTGGAGAAGAAAATCGTCAAGGCTGTTAAAGTGATTGATGGAGGGGATGATGTGGAGGTGGCTAGTTGGAGTGCGTTTAGCAGGTTCATGGTGCTGTATTTTGGGTTCTTGAGGGATGTTGATGTGGGTAATTTGTTGGAGACTTTTGGATTGTTGAGTGAGGTTTTGCAGTGAGTTTTTTGTTTGCTTTTGATGTTTTCTGTTTCTTTTCATTTGTTGCATTGGTGGGGTTTGATATACTTCACCCTCATCACAGGAAAGAAGACACGAGCAAGAGGAAAAATCCCATCAGAAAACACCTCCAAAGAAAGTAGTATCCAACTAACAATCCCATCCACCCAGAAAAGCAAACTCGGCCCTCCAGAACCAAACCCACGGCACAACAATCCTCGACACCGTAATCTCCTACTCGCGCATGTTCGCCCGCCTGGCCATGGGCCTCGACAAGAAACCCGAACTCATCGCCCACCTCACCACCAGCACCGCATCCTCATCAGACGACTCCGGGCCTCGTGAAACCCTCCCCGAACGCGCCGCAAACATCATCCGCTACGCCTTTGTCGCCTGCCTCAACGACCGCAGCGGCACCTCCCCCACAGGCATCTCGCCAAACGGCACACCACAAGGAAAGCGAAAAGGCATCTACGTGCTCGCGAACCTGTGTCTGAAGATCCTCTTCGCGTGCCGCAAGACGCGCGGCGCGGCGCAGATTTTCGAAAACATCTTTGTGCTGAGTCCGCCGTTGGGTGCGTATCCAAAGGCGCAGAGGTGTGCGTATCTGTACTATTTGGGTAGGTTTCTGTGGGCGAATGGGCACGCGTGGAGGGCGCAAAAGGCGTTGCAGCAGGCGTGGGTCGAGTGCCATGCGCAGTGTTTGCAGCAACGCCGCTTGATTCTCATTTTCCTCATCTCGGCGAATATGGTCTGTGGACGTTTCCCATCCGAGCACATGTTTGCGAGACCAGAGGCACATGGTTTGAGAGAGAGGTTTCAGCCGCTGTGCAGATACATCACCAAGGGCGACATCGTGGGATTCAGAAGGCATTTGGACATTGGGTCTGAGCACTACGCGTGGTTCTCGGGCTACAGGTTGGACTTGCAGTTGAGGAACAGGTGTGAGGTTTTTGTTTGGCGGTCCATCTGTCGAAAGACCTTCATTCTACATGGAGATCCCGGAAACCCAGAGGCCCGCAAGGCGCCTACTTTCGATCTGAAGGATGTGCTGGCCATCTTTCGTTGGCAGGAAACCATCTACGCTACGCCGCCTGGAGCTTCTCAACCCGACAACTACATCGACCCGGACTTTGTCGGCATGGTGGATGAACCGACTGGCGAGGACGCGCTCGACCTCCCCGACATGAACAACATTCACAGCAAGATGACGGCGCTCATCCATCAGGGTCTACTGGGTGGCTACATATCCTTCTCGAGAGAAAAGTTCGCAATTCAAGGTGCAAAGCTAAAGGGAGCTTTAGCAGCTGGCTTCCCGAACGCATGGAAGACCATTGAAGCACGTGCTGACGATGAGGTGCCTGGCTGGAAATTGGAAACCAGCGGGCCTGGATTTGGAGGTGGAGTCGTAAGGCTGAGCGGAGCGCGACCTGTGGGACTCTCTTAGGACGAGAGTACCCTAGACTGGATCGCATCCCCAGTGGACGAAAAGTTTGCCGTTCCGGAGAAAGCAAAATCGAGTTCTGCATAGCGTGCGTATTGGAGCATCGGAAGGTCGTCAGGGCTGGAGTTTGGCGGGTGTATTGCATTCGATACCCTTTGTTAGTTGGTCTTGGTTCCAGAGATTGTATCAGCGCCTCATGAACTCCCTTACATCCCAGACCAAGACTCTTTCGTCCCAAGCACAGGTGGCGCACCACCCCTCGGCGCCAAAGAGACACCAGTCGACGCCCATGGCGAACTCGGTGTGACGGTCCATACGACCCATTTCGCGGGCGCCCTGACCTGCAGGCATACCCATTTTTGCATGCTCGACACCCATAGCGCTGCCGTCGGTCCAGACGCGACATGACATGTCATAACTAGCGCTGAGCAATACATCGCTCAGGTGTGGGCTCCAGCTAATCTTTCTGACGGCGTACTCGTGACCTGGCAAGACAGCCATGGGGCCGCTGGGTTGTCTGATGTCGAAGGTGCGTATCATGCCGTCAACACCAGCGGTTGCGATGATTGTATCTCGGTACTTGTTCCAATCGTGTGTCAGGCATTCAGTCGGGCCAACGCTGGTGGGCGTGAAGTTCGTAGGAGCCATCTTGGGAGGGGCGTGGATAGGGATTGCGAGGGTCAAGTGGTTCGAGGCGCTTGCGGGAGTTCTCAGGTCCCATACGCGGAGGTGAGAGTCTCTGGCGACGGCGGTGACGATGTCGGGGTTGTGAGGAGAGAACTGGGCCGAGTAGACGCACGAGTGTACGGGAAGCGTGAGGAGCGAAGTCTTTGATTCGGGGTTCCAGATCTTGACGGTGCCATCCCAGCTGCTGCTCAGAAAGGTTGTCTTGTGGCCGAGGTTCCAGTGGACGGAAAAGACCTCACGGCCGTGTTCAGACCAACTGGCAATGGGGAACTCGCTGAGGTTGATGTCGAAGAGCTTGACACTGCCATCTCCGCCAGCGGTCAAGAGCTGGTTCTCGTGTGCTTCCGACCAAGCCGTATCGAACAGACAGTCTTGGGTTTCGAAGAACTTCTCGCAGACGATGCCGCGATCCGTCAGGTTGAGGATGAAGAGGCGGCCATTGCCCACCAGGCCAAAGTTGGCACCGGCACTCACACACAGCCTGCTGTCGAAGAAGGGCGAGTACTTGACGGCATATGGGTTGAAGCCTGCGGTTCGAAACTCGAGCATTGCTGCCGGCCTGCTGGTGGGGTGGTGAAGAGGTTTGGGGGGAGCACTCAGGGTACTTGTGTCGGGCGTGTTATCGCAAGCGCATGCCTTGTGTGCAGACCAGACGGCTGTCGAGAACGAGGGAGGGTGGGATTGGGTATCAAAAGACAAGGTGGTGTTGCTGTCCACACGTCGACACACCCCACCTTGGTGCTCCACATTCGCGCGCTCGCTCTTGCCTGTTGTGTGACGCACCTGCCGCTGCAAGCAATTATCTTTTGCCCGACAGCCGAATCGCCGAGGGCCCAAACTCCATGTGCTGCCGTCCGTGCCCTCTCCCAACCCGCTCTTTCGGTTCTTCTTCGACGCGTCCTTCAAAACGCATCGTGTGCTGTTCGTGCATATCTAGGAACCAGATCGTGAAGATGCTGCGGCTCCAAGACTACCTGAGCCATGGATGCCTTCATTTCGAGGAAGCGAAGACACACGTCTGATGACCCTGTTGCATCTGTTGCACCTGCCCGAACCGGTCATCAAGACGATCACGAGGACAACACCGAGTTCAAGCTCGCTTTGCTTGCATCTCTGCACCCCGATATTGCCCAAGACACGTTGCTTGAGGCCTTGCTCTCTTCCGACGGCCAAGTTGATGCCGCCTCCGATATTCTGGTTACAGACAAAGCCACGTCCTTGGGTCAGCCAAAGAGAGCCAGAACCGTGGGTCACCAATCTACTTTGGCCAACCTGATTCGGTCTGCTGGTCGTGAACCGGCTTCAACCAAGTATCTCACAAAGAAGGGCAAAACTCTCTTCCTGTATAGTCCCCGGGACATTGAGACTCACACGCCATGTTCCATCATCCACAACTTCCTCCCTGCTGAAGAAGCCAATGCCTTGCTTACAGAGCTCTTGGACGAGTCAAAGACGTTTGAAAAGGAAGTCTTTCAACTGTTCGATCGTACTGTTGAGAGCCCCCACACCATGTCATTCTATGTCGACGGCTTCAAGGAAGTCGAAGAGCAGAAGACGGCATATGTCTACAACGGCAGCACGATCAAAGACATTCGACAAACCCCTCCAAACATGTTGTCTGCTTCTACCAAGGTGCGTCAAGCTGTCAACAGTGAGATTCAGCGTCGAATCGCTCAGTTTTATCCCAATGGTAAAAAACTGAAGTACCAAGACCCCAAAGAGTGGAAACCAAACACTGCCTTTGTGAACTGCTATGATGGACCTCGGCAAAGTGTTGGTTACCACTCTGACCAGCTGACCTATCTTGGCCCTCGTGCTGTTATTGGAAGCCTCTCACTGGGAGTGGCTCGTGAGTTTAGGGTTCGCAAGATCGTACCCAATGACGCCAACGACCCTGAAGATGCAAGTGCCGCAGACTCACAGGGTCAAATATCCATTCATCTGCCTCACAACTCTTTGCTCGTCATGCACGCCGAAATGCAAGAGCAATGGAAACATAGCATTGTTCCTGCCACCGCCATTGATCCACATCCCATTGCCGGAAACAAGCGAATCAACATTACCTACAGATACTACAAACCTAGCTTCCACCCACGATTCACACCGAAATGCCACTGCAATGTACCTGTTGTACTCAGGTGCGTACAAAAGAAGTCCGAGAATCTGGGTCGCTACATGTGGATGTGTCACGCTGGATATACACCAGGTCAGAAAGGTTGCACCTTTTTCAAGTGGGCAGAGTTTGATGATGACGGCGAACCTCATTGGAAAGACAAAGTCATGCAACCTGAAGACGGTCAATAGAAGCATGGTTAATATGTTTGGCTTGCTGCTCTCTTCACGGGTGTTTCCGTACGATGCCCCAGAAGAAACCTCCATGCTCTGGCTGTTTCCGCGACCAACGAGTCTTTGTCGACTCTGAGGACATAAATCAGGCTCATCGCTCAGTTCCTCTAAAGACATCGAGTTCGCATCAGCATCTACGCAAAAAGTTGTTGATCTCCATCCCGTTCACGATGGATTCCAACGGATTCCCACCCTGTTTCTTCGATGCCAATGGCGATGTCATCATTTCGTTGCTCTACAAGTCGAAGTCGCGCATTCTTCAGACCATAGACATGCGTATATCTAGCACCGAACTCATCGCAGTCTCTCCATACTTTGCGACAACCCTGAAGCCGGAGTGGCTCCACAACAAAGTCACAGGACACGAAGATTGCGGGGACGGTACATTTCGTATCATGAAACGCTATGAATTTCAACTGGACAGCAATGGAGATGACCTTCTATTGGGAAAGGTAACAGGATTTTAGAGTCAGCATACATTGGATCCTGACTGACGCATGCCTAAAGACAGCTACAACCGATCCCTGGGATCGAACTAGGCTGGTCGCATTCGCCGCCGGTATACCATTGAACCAATTGCAGCTTCAGCAGCCTGGTCGCGATACAGAGTTAGGCATGCGAGCTAGGGCTAAGTTCTCAGACCTCAACCTGATGTGTACAGTAAACTTGCTCGGCTTCTCCATGCTCTGTGATTTTCCCGTACAGATTGAGCGCCTTCTTTTGGATCGCTTCGAGCACACGCACATGTCCCTGAGCCGTATCACCCAACGTCTAGTCAGTTGGATCGACTACTATGGTACCTTGACAGCCACACGGGCAAGACCTGTTCGCTTTGTCAGGTCAGAGATTCCACCAAGCGGCATTCGGGAATCGGCGCTTCTTTACTTGCGTATCGCTTGTGTCCTTCGAGACGAATCTCTCTTCAGATGGATTCTTGACAAAAATCCACTCTTCTCAAATCAGCTTTGTCTCGGTATGAGCTCGTTGGACAGTCGCTTGGGCATCGGTTTCTGGGTCTCAGCCTTTGAGCGTCACTTGAACTTCCTCGGCTCTACATTCAGAAAACTGCGAAGCCTACCTGAGCGTGTTCCACCTTTCGTCCAAGAAAGGTTTGCTGCTGACGAGTGGAAGCTCGTTCTATTTCTTTGGAACGCATGGCTTCTTGACTGTGCAGCAGATGATCGCGCCAAATATCAGAACGTCGACCCCTCTATCCTGGCTTTGCATTCGATCGCAGTCTCGGACTTCATCTTCCCCTACTACAACTTTCAGTACACACCTTTGGTAGCCAAGCATGCAAACCATTACCTCCAACATGCTCTCATCCAGGCAAAAGAGGACATTTCTGCGCACATCACAGTTGATGAGAGTGAGCCCCTTGGCTTCCGGATCAACAGCGACGAGTTCTTCGCCAGATATGGTTATCCATGGGGTTATCGCGATGATGAAGACACAGATGAGAAGCTATTCACCCTGATCGCAACAAGCAACCTTACCACAGAGCACGAAGACTTGCGTTCGGGTTAACAAGAAGGAGAGTTTTGCTGTCCAGAAGATACTTGATTGCTAAACCGCAAAGGTAGATAGAGTAGGTACATGTGCGATGGGAGGCAGTTCTTGACCACAAAATACCAACTCTGTGATACTATACCATCATGGCTTGTCATCTCTGTAAGAAATGCTAGTGGTGCTCGAGATTATCTTGACTTTTCACAAGACTGGTTTCTTGATCTCAGAACGCTGAAGAGCAACGTAAATGCAGAAGCATTGCCCCTTTCTTTCCTTGACATGATGGTCTTTGATCGACTGATATGCTTGAGAACTCATCAGACTACGGTCGAAGTACCCTTTAGACCCCACGTCTAAGTGATTGTGTGGCCTCTGCCCATGGTAGGATGGTAGGGATAGTTGATGTAGGTTTCACTTAGTTCTACGTACTGTGGACGACCTACTTGGCCGTGATCTTGGCTGCAATGCCGAGAGCTATGAGCATAGGCCGCCGTGTCGAAAGCTCTGTTATTGTCTTTTGCTACGTGAACCGTAGTTGTCAAAACACTTACTGCTCCAATGACTTAGTCCAACGCAACTTCCTTGTCGGGATCGTCGCCATCAAACGCATCTTGCATACCCACATCTCGCAATGGTAACCCAAAACACCTGCCGAAGCCTGCAACGACGACGATACATCTCTATATTCGATATCAAGCAGGAAGATCCACTACAACAACCTATCATCGCTGTCCAGGATGCTGATGTTGTCATCTCTCTACATCCCCTTGGACAGCATGACCTTCATCTGAAAAGCGAAATGCTGAAAAAAAAAAACATCACACTACTTCAAAAGCGCATTGCGTGAAGACTGAATTGCTCAGAAACCCACAAACGTCTTCGATCCTGGCAACGGCAGACTGAGGGCCACGAAGCAGTTTGAACTGGAGTTTTACGAGAAAGGGGAGCATGTTTTGATCGGCAAGGTGTGTTGTGTTCTTTTGCTTTGGTGTTTGCGTTGGTTGCTTACTTGTCTTTTGTCAGAACAAAGTCACAGAGCCCATGACTCGACTATTTTCTTACTCTGATTCTTTTCAAAGCGATGCCTATTGCCACAGATTCCGGTCACTCTCTTGTGGTCGGAACGGGGAGACGCAATACTATCGTGGTCCCAGTGAGATGCAAATCATCGTTGCCGTCAACACTTTGGGTTTTGCTATGCTTTGCGGATGGCCAACAAGAGGCTTTATGGAAGATGTGCTGTCGAATCATTTTGACAGAAACCTGTCATCGGATCGACTAACCGCATTGCGAAGAAAGAGACTCAAGAAGTTCGTAATCTAACGACTTCTCCAATGGATAGACTTCTACGGTGTACTCGAGACTGTCCGCTGGCAGCTCATCGACTTCCTCATGAGCTTTGTGGTGTGGGGAGCGACGTTCGAGGCCGAGTTTTATGATGCCCTGTTGTATCTTCGCATTGCAACCTTCCTGCGCGACCGCGAGTTTCTCGAGTGGTTCCTGAACAAGGGACCCCAATTCAACTGGCAGACAAGGTTTCATCTGAGCAGCGTCGACCGTACTCTAGGTCTAGGGCTCTGGGCGCCTATATACGACAACGAAATTGTCGAAGACCTGGGTAAGATTCAGGAAAGACTGCTCCCCATCGACAGAAGAAACTGGATCGAGCCTCATGACAAGGGCGTGATTTCAAGGGCACGCTGCTACTGGCAGCTTTTGGTTGCGAAGGGAAACCTACCTTGGGTTGGCTACGAAAGTTATTGGCCTGTCCTCAATCTGATCGATGCCTTCTTTGGCGACGACAGCCGTGTTTACTCTCCTGACGACTTACACGAGAACAGTGACGAGGTCAGATGGGACGACACCGATTGCTTCCAGCAAATCACCCGGGATGCCGAGTACAGCAAAGCCTACCCACTTGCGGGTCTCTCACCCGAAGGGAGGACCAAGGTTGCCGCACAGGTCGACGTGTGG
Organism: Aureobasidium sp. SLJ-2021a; assembly: GCA_019677095.1. NCBI lineage: Eukaryota > Fungi > Ascomycota > Dothideomycetes > Dothideales > Saccotheciaceae > Aureobasidium > Aureobasidium sp. SLJ-2021a. Next base: position 758,525 of record JAHRBU010000005.1, on the reverse strand, counting down.
ATTCGTGAAGCCCAGAATACCATCCTCCTCTACCTGACACCCGATGACTCGGAACCGTGGCACTTTCGTCTGAGGTTCGGGAGATTTTGGGAGCGCCATGGCTTTCCTTGGGATTGTTGCGATCCTGAAATCGGTCAGGAAGGCATGTTCAGCTTCATCGCACACCAGAGTCCCAGATTCCCCAAAGTTCAAGTTTGTACTTGTAGAAACAAAGGTTCCGTCGAGAGTCAGGATTGAGTTGTATTCAGTCGTGTGTTTGTATAGCTCAATCCTCGTGCCATGTCGCCACCTCATTGTTCTTGAGAGCATGAGGATACAACACGGTCTGAAGACTCGTCTGTGGATTCGTTAGTACCTCGTACTCACCACCCCATCCCTCTACCTCCCTTTTCCGAGTCGCTGATAGTTGTTACATCCATTGCTTTCTTTACGGGGTTGAGCGTTGGAACGTGTGGGCGATGCGACAAGGCGTTCATTGATCGGCAGCCGGCTCTGAACGAGATTGAGACCCCCTGGTGTGCAACCTCGGTAGTGTCGACTTATCCATCGCAGTCATGTTGTGGATATGAGCATCAGAAACATCTCGTACTGTAGGTATCTCTCGTCAGCATCGTTAGATGTGTGGTGTCAACAAGCAATTATCGACCTCGTGGAGAAGTGGAGGAAGCTGAAAGCTGAAGCCGGACCTATTTTTGGGTGGTGTAACGGCGCCCCGTAGCATCAACCCCCTCACATACACATATAGAACAGTTCCGAGCATTATGATAAGCACACCCTTCACTTGATGATATAGAAAGCACATGGCAGTAACGACTACACATCAGCAGTACCTATCAATTCTTCTGTCAAGACATTCAACTCACTTAAGCCTCTCGTGTACGGAGCCGCAACTGGTGGCGCTCGTACCAGATCTCAATATAAATCTTTAGCTCGCTGCTTGGCCGGTTCTCGATGGCTAGCCTCGTATCTGGATCCCTCTTTCCCAACCAGCCATGTGTATGAGAAAGCTTACCTCCCTTCTTCTCTGGTTACCTGGATACGCACCGTAGCTGACACAATTACCGATTCAGCGATGGTGGCAAATTCGATTGGTTCTCTCTTTCTTGAGCTGCAACCCCCTAAGATAACCCACTGGAGTTTTCTGATCAAAACGCTCATACGTTTCTGAGGTAAACATGTTCAACCTAATCTTGTTCATGCGACTTTGATGTCGGGATTTCTTATATAGCGAGAGCCACATCTCGGTAGGGCCTTGTGTGGATCCACTTTTCTTCCCATTTCCTCATCTTGACCTTTTGACTCTGCTATTCCTCTCTCTGCCTGCTGTCTTTCCCGTGTTTTGTGTAAAAGACGGGGCAAAAGAAAAGCAGCATTGCTGTCCTCCTTCTCCACAGCCATGGCCGTTTACAAACTCCGCGTCTTCATCATCGCAGCAGCGATAGCCACAAGCGTCCTCCTACTCTTTGGCGCATACTCCTCAGGCGTAACCACAGACGATGTATCCCACCTGGCCACCAAGATCGCCGCACACGTGCCCGGTACCGCTGGCGACACCCGCAAACTGGCCTACATGACTCTACTCACAAACACCATGAACGCGCCAGAAAACCCATTCGATGATCACTACTTCATGGCCACGCGTATCCTGGGGTACCAACTGATGCACCAGCCCACGACGAAAACCCAACGCAGCATTCCTTTCGTGGTGCTGGTGACTGCAGACGTCAAGCAAGACCGCCGCAACCTGTTGAGCAACGACGGCGCCATAGTCCTTCAAGTCGACAATGTGGACGTCGACATCACGTGGATACACGGAGAAATGCCGCAGTGGAAAGACCTGATGACCAAGCTGCGCGCCTGGGAACTGGTCTCTTACGACCTGGTCGCCTTTCTCGATGGCGATTTCATCCTCAACCGCTGCATGGATGGCATCTTCGACGATGCGGCTGCCACCACGCCGGCGCGTTTGATCTCTTCGCACACCACCCCAAGCGACGAAGGCAAGTTGCCAGAAACTTACATTCTCGCAACGGTGGCAGAGGCAAACCCCATTCACAATTACCCACCAAATGCAGAAAACAACGACTACAAAGATCCGGAGTACTTTAATGCTGGATTCTTCCTCTTCCGCCCGGATTTGACGCTGTTTGAGCACTTCAAAGCTATTCTCAGTATACCTCATCGCTTTGACCCAAAGTACATGGAGCAGAATCTCTTGAACTATGCATTTAGGAGGCAAGGCCAGATGCCTTGGACGGAAATGAACGATGGAAGTTGGCACATAAGATTTCCGAGTGTGAGGGACAAGGAAGCCGGCGTGGCTAGCATGCACGACAAATGGTGGAGTGCGCACATGGACAAGGGGTTGCAGCCATTTTACGATTCGCTGAGGTGGAGGACGGAAGGGTTTTACGAGGCTTTGGGCAGTTCTTGATTTTACCCTTTTTTCCCAAGCAGTCAACAGTATCAAAATGTCGATAATTCTTACAACTTCCTAACGCTCATCTTGACATCTCTTTTCCGCAAGGCTCAATCCACACTCTATCCATTGAACCCGAGACCCCTGCACTCCTCATCCTCTCTCAAAGCACCTCTGATCTCCTCCTCGCCCACACCCAACCTCACTCTACCCACCCTCTCACCCCTTCTGACCTCCAAGCCCACGATCCCCGCTTCTGCCAATTCCTCCGCTGCCACACCCATACCCCTCAACCTCGCCACCTTGCCCTCTTTCTTGCCAGCCACCCTGCCCCTCTTGCCAGGCGTGGAAACCCCCGTTGAAGAAGGAATAGGTTGGAAGGTATCCGGTGCAAGTAAGATATCATGGAGAGGAACCAAAGACGATAAAGCCGCCATGCGTGCAGCTTCGTCAATGACATCGCCGAGTGTACTCTCCGTCAACCCCGTCCTCCGGATACGTCCCAGCAGAGCAGCGAGGAAGAGTTTCGAAGCCAGAGGGAGGGAACGTAGGTAAGAGGCCAAAGGCGTAGAAGTAGCTTCATTGATCGCGCGCTTGATGGTGGAGATTGTGACGACGCCTTTCTTCATCACTGTCGCTTTTGCCGGTGCTATTGTAGCTGCTGTTTCGTCGTTGGTTGCTTCCGCCGGTGCTTCTTGCAGTGCTGCTTTATCGGCGGCCGCCTTGTCGGACTCGGCAATCTCGACTGCGCGGCGGCAGATGTCGAGGGCGCGGCGTGCGTCTCCCGACACAGCTGCTACTTTTCTGCTGGCGAACTGGACGGCGTCGGGTTCGACCACCACTTGTCCTATGCCTTCGAGTCTGCTCTCGATGATTTTGATGAGCTGTTGATGCGTGTAGCCAGGAAACGTGATGCGTGTGAGTCCCAAGCGCGAACTGATCTTGTTGCTGAGCGTGCGTTCGGGCAAATCCATGGTATTTGCTACAGCCAGCACGATGAGCCGCGAGTGCCGTAGTTGAGGCCAGTTGAAGAAATTGTACATGACACCTTGGGATTTTGTGACTAGTTGGTCGAGTTCGTCCATCAGAACCACGCAGGGTACTCGTCTCGGGCTCGGTGTGCTGAATTCGCGTTCCAGCAATTCGAGAGCGTGTGTGGCACTGACACGCTGGCCTTTGAGTGCCTCCCAGAGTAGAGAGTATGATTGGTGTGGGTCGGTGACTTTCATGCCGTTGATCTCGACAAATACAAAGTCATCGAGTTCGTCGGCGGATACGGCTACATTGAGTGCAGCCACTACCTCTCGTACCGTGGCAGTCTTGCCTGTACCCGGAGTGCCAGAAATATAGATGCAAGATCCTGTGCCAGCCGAGATAGCGGTTTCCAAGTGTGCATAGACTTCGCCGAACTCATCTTCACGGCAGGGGAGTGCGTTTGGTACAGCAGATACATGTAATGTGCTTCGGGCAAGCTGGTGAGGTGAGGCGGTTGTGTGAGAAGGCGAGAGCATACGAGTACCCAGAGGTGTAAATTCGAGAGGTCTCTTGGCGATGATGCGGCGGTGTGTGGGAGTGGTGAGTTTACGCGGTGCAGGGTGCTTGCTCCTTGATGTCGGCGTAGCAGAGGTCAATTTTCTACGTTTTCGCGGTGTGGCCGTCTCACCGTCTTCGTCGTCGGGTGCCACAAACTCATCCAGATCACCCGGCGCCGTCGCTCTGACAGTCGACTTGCGTTTGCGAGTCCGAACAGTTTGGTTGTCGATTAATTCGCACAGAGACTGCAAGTCCTCGGCTCCACGGTATACATCCTCCCAGACGAACTCCTCGGTGTAGGTCGTCGTGCGAGTGTTACAGCCTCGTTTACAGATGAAGACTTTTCCATGATCTCTTGAGCCTTTGGGGATCTTGCCATTTGAATACCTTGCGTTGAAGCCCTCCTCGGAAAGAACAGTAGCCTTGCCATTGATGGTCTTCAATGAGTTTTCGTCCAGACCAGTAGTGATGTACAATTCATTCTCCAGGAAGTCCTGTCTCTTCTTGGCCTTGTTGACGATTTCCTTTTCGGACGAGAACCATAAAAAGGAAGCTTTCATGTCATTGATCATCTCTCCATCATCGTCTTCAATCTCGCCCTCTGCAAAGTCCTGGATAATGGCCACCCAAGCTTCGTTTCCGGCAGCTTTGAGCAAGACGGTATCTCCTACATGGCATTGGAAATCGCCCATCTGGGCACCAATAATGGTCTTGTTTGGTCCGTAGATCCATTCCCAGGGGAGATCCTCAGTGCCCAGCTCATCGTCGGAATCCTCTCGCAAAACACCGCCGCCCTGGAGGAATTGTCGTGCTTGCTCGGCTCTCGAGCGTTTTTGTTTTTGAGCCATGTCTTGATGTGAAGTTTTGTCCAATGGATATATTGACCCTTGCTGCCGTTGGATTGCACGCGTTGGCCAGACACGCCTCGTCGCGTGGTTTCGTGGTGCAAGCAATCACTTCCGAATGTGGACTTGTATGGGCCAGGGTGGGGGTGCAACTTTGTGCTGGTCGATTCGAGCGCGCAACGTCACAACCAAAAATACCACAACCCGTCCAGAAACATGTCAAAACCAGCAGAGCAAGGTCAACAAAGTGCGTAAAAGATGCTCAAAGGCGCCCATTGTCGCAAAAGAAAGGAAACTAACAGCGCTCGCCAGTCGACCTCGGAACCCTCTCGGTGCAACAACTTTCCCAAGTCAAGAAACAGCTCGATGAAGAGACGCAACACCTGACAAACTCGTACGCCCAACTGCGCGCCGCCCAGCAAAAGTTCCGCGACTGCATTGCCTCGATCGTCGCTGGCGTTGCAAACTCGGTCGCCGACAAGCCGCTGCTGGTTCCCTTGACGTCTTCCCTCTACGTGCCTGGCACGCTAGCAAGCACCGAGACCGTTCTGGTAGATGTCGGAACCGGTTTCTATGTTGAAAAGACCACCGAGCAAGCAAAGAAGTTCTACGAGGCAAAGGCAGAAGAGTTGGGCAAGAATGTCAAGGATCTCGAGACCATTGTCCAGGGCAAGAACCAGAACTTGAGATTGATCGAAGAAGGTATGCCTGAACAGAAGGAGCTTGCTTGTCCATAGCGAAGTTGTTGCTGACACAAAGGTGCAGTCATGCGTCAAAAGGTCCTCGCGAGCAATCAAGCCCCTGGAAGCGCTTCTGCCTCGTCATAAACCGTCTCCCCCGGCATCGACAAGTACCACCCTCCTTCTACACGTTCGACAACAAGCCGATCACGTACTGAACTCAGCTTCGGAATGTCAGCCTCTGTCATATCTCAAGCTGATAGAAGCCATCAGCATGGAAGGAGCAACACCAAAGGCTATCTTCGGTTTGGAAAGAGCATAAATTTCACACACCAAGAGCAAGGTACCGTATCTCAGGGCGATGTCTAAGCGCATTTGAAGTTGCGGGAATCTTGCAGAAATGTTGTCATCATGTGAATTGTGATAGCTATCATCTAGCAGATACCGTGTGGAAAAAGACCACATCAACTGTTCTCATGCTGTCTAATCGCCCATGGGCTACGAAGAAGGGACAGAAAGAAGGAATTGAAAGAAAGAGTTACAGAGCCATAATGTTTCCTTCGTCTCCTCCTGCTCAATTGCTCTTACCTAGAACGATGTCCTGCACGCGCTGCAGCACATGCAAGAGCTGAACATGGCCCTTGAGTTTCTCGTTTGTGTCGTTCGACTCCACTGGGAACCAGCTCTGAATGTCTGGCTTCCATTCTGCACCCATTCCAGCGCGTAGTTCGTGGTTATCCGAGAACAAACTCGACCATTGACGGTGCTTGACGTCGACTGTCCAGCGCTCCTCAAACGATGTGACCGGTTCTCTGCCTCCAACCGCACATGCCGTGTAAACCCTGTTGAAAACTTTGGCCACCTCCACTTCGTACCCGGCATAGGGCTTTTGCATTTCCAACCTCCAGATGATTTTCTCCCTGATGGCTCTCTTGTGAGCGAGAGGCTTTGGCTTGCCATCATAACCCTCAAAGTCACAGAATGATTCCGCATTTCGCGCCTGCTCGGGCTTCAAGTTGACGTAGTACTCGCCGTGCTCTCGAACCCACTGCGGAAGGTGGGAGGGTTGCGGAACTCCAAGTGCCGAGACGTCAAGCAGCCAGGTGAGATTGCTGAGTGTGTCCGACAGGTATACCTCAAGGAATCTGGTACGACCTGTGTTTTCAACCACCCTTTTAAATTCGGGATCAGACGAGTAGAATGAACCATTCTCCTCATGCCACCTCTTCGTGATCAGAACATTGCCACGTCCGTCTTTGATATCGACCTCGATAGAAGCTGTATACTCGGGTTGAGTATCGGCGAGGTCCCGAACGAAGCGATCGCAAGGGCTGAGCGAGTTTGTAGCGCTCAAGAATCGAAGGAGGAGGTGGTCCTCAAGGATCTTATCTCCAAGCCTTGCTCGTTATCAGTAACAGCTCTAGCAAGTTTGACAATTGACTTACTCTTCAGTAACTCTAGCACGGAAATTGTACGAGTCCTGAATCATCTCCTTGTATTCAGGCAAAGTTTTGCTCTTGTCCTCGAAAGGCTTGTAGGTCTCCAGGATGAGTGTTCCGAGATGGAGTCTCAGATCGATGTGGCCTTGGTGCCAATGCACTTTGCTCAGTATTTGGATGACAAGATCCTTCATCCGCTTCGCGTTCAGAGCAACATCTTCCACTCTCAGTCTGGCTCCGACGCTCTTCACGGTCTTTTCCAAGCGTTGTCCGAGTAAGGCACCTGCGTGGTGAACCACCTTCAGGGGATGATCTGTAAGAGTGAGTTTCTCACATTCGTTCTGGATCAAATAGAGCCTCTGGACGGGGCTGTTCTGAGCGACAGTCTTGCAAAGGAGACCTCTGATGCGCAGAAGAGCTTCTTGGACATCCTCGATACCCCCTTTCACGATAAACAGTGATCTGGCGCTGTCGTAGTCGACAATGCAGTTGTTCTCTTTGCGAATCGGGTTCAGGGCTTCGAAGTTGCGTTGTCCGAGTGCCTTTTCTGGTTGGTATTCCTCAGAGGGCCAAAAGAAGGATCCCTGCATCCGATTAGCAGAGTAGGCACGTGAAGTCATTCAACACTTACCATTGCTTCAAATTGGGCATCACGAGGGGGTCCGACAGCTGTCTGCTGGTGTTGGAAAGTTGGGTTATCTTGCAAGATGTTGGTTTGGAGATCGACTATGGCGCGTTTTATCTGGGAGAGATCAGCAACGTCTTGTGACAATTAGACGACGAGCATCATACGTTGTCAGGAGGTCCCCAGAAGCGGAACTCGAATCTGCCATCGTAGGCAATGTGGGTGTTCGTGGCTCTGCCAATGGCCATGATGGTCTGCGAAGGGTCCTTGATCGTCATGTTTTTGGCGAACCTCCACCTGTCAACGGGATCCTCGCCTCTCTGCTTAGCAGCCAGACCATCATTGACGTGCACAGGTGGATTGAATCTGTTGTGCTTGGGTTGCAGCGGGAGTCTGTTGTGCCTGGGCGGCATGGTGAATGTAGTGGTGATGTGATTTGTGTGATAGACAGGATCACTTTTGGTGTGTGAGAGCGACTGAGGCGAGAATGATAATCTTTCTGAGTGCGTACGAGTTCGTCTGATCAAAATGTGGTGAAGGGATGGAGTGAAAGAAAATTAGTCGAGCGCAAGGGAAGCTGCATCAAACCTGCATGTGGTCCCCACGGATGCACAAACGCAGCGCAAATGAGGAACTACGTCCCTTCCTAACTGAGATGAGCATTCACAACAATGAAAAGACACAGCGCGGAAACAACAACATGTACAAGACAAACAAAACAGCAATCTGACCAAAAAGTCATGGGTATCAAATCATCGTTATCTCCGCATTCTACTTGAATCTCCAAAGTCCTTTAGAACTTGTGTCTTCCTAGTGTGGGCTTCCATTCGAGTGGATGCGTCTCAGGTGTGGCGTTTTCATCTTCGCGCCAGATCTTTATGGTCTTGTCTGCTTCTCCAGTTACTAAGAGATGATTAGCGTTGTTCTTTTCAAGCGAGCTCGTGGTGTCTATCTTGCAACTTACTGAGGCGTAGTCCAGTCTTGTCGAATGTTGAGCTCATAATGCCAGCTTCGGCGTCAAGACTACCAGGCTGGGCAATGGAGTCGAGTGATTGGTATTTGTAGCCAGTCTTCCAGTCGAAGAAGGCAGCAGATCCATTGTCGCCACCAGAGAACAGTACGTTGTCCTCGTTGACTGACAGAGTGTTGATGATGGCGTTGTGCCCGTCAAAATTCTGCATGAAAGCGCCTTCTGGACATTTCCACTGCTTGACCTGGCCAGTCGAGGCAGAGGCGAATGTGAACTCATGAGGTGCTGTACAGAGTGCTCTCACGCCCTTTTTGTGATGTGTCAAGACGCCCATAGTCTTTCCAGCTGCAAGATCGTACATGCGGACAGTGCTGTCCAGTGAAGATGAAATAATCTGTGGATCGGCCTCCTGAGTGACGATGTCGGATACGGTCTGTTTGTGGCCACTGAGCACGTGGATGTTCGATCTTGTTCGCATGTCCCACACGCGGACGACACCATCTCTACCTCCGGTACAGAGCACATCGAGTGTAGGGTGAAGACTCAGCGTATACACACCACTCAAGTGACCATGGTAGTCTCGAATGACCTTGTTGGTCTCCAGATCCCAGCATTTTACTTTTTTGTCTTCGGCGCATGAGAACAGGTATGGATGTCTTGGACTGAAGGCAAGGCCTCGCACGGTAGAGATGTGACCGGTCAGTGTGAGTTTCAACGTGCCCGAAGCGAGGTCCCAGATCTTGATGGTCCTGTCACCACTTCCAGTCGCGAAATATTGGTTTCCCGGCTCTACGGCGAGTGCTCGAACCCAGCCCAAGTGACCAGAGATTACACGCATAAGCTTCCAAGGTGCCTTCCACTCGGGCTTTGGCTGGCGTACAACATCTCTGCGCACCAGACTCGAGGAGCCCGGCAGGTTTCTCTGTGGTGTAGGGCCGTTTGCGTTTGGTGGTAGTTTTCCAGCGCTGTTCGCGCGCAAGGCGAGAGCGTTCGATGTTCCAGCAGCGGCGGACGATGTTTGCGCAGAGACTCCTTCGATCATCTTTGCCATCTTTGGATTTGATGCTTGCTCCTCGGTCTTTGGCTTCTTTCGGAGACTTGAACGCGACGCAGCAGCAGTGGCTTGCTTAGCCGCAAGCACTGGAGGCAGCTCTTTCACGTCGGCATATTCTTTGTCGATTCGCGACCGCAAGGCGATCTTCTGAGCGCGTTCTGCAGGCGACACGACGGGGGGAGCGATGGCGGGCCGAGGAGAGTTGTCGAGCGCTGTTGGTGCACCAAAGTCGGCGGCGAAGATTTCTCTGGTACGTTTGGCCGATTTGTGTACCAGGTCGGATGGTGTTGGATCTACTGTGGTCGTCATGGTTGGTTGTGTATGGAAGATGACTTGTCGCGATTTGAAGTGCAACTTTCTTGACGAATCCAACTTCGGAGCTTCTTCCCCACATTTCATCATTGAAGCATTCTGAGAGAGGCTCATGATGAGTACCAAGTCTTCCGACCTCACTTTATTGCTGTCATGTTGATCTTGATTAGGCATCGAGTGGTGATGGGTTGCTTCTGTTCTGGCGGAGAGACATACGCCTCAAGACAAGGGTATGTATCGACGAGCAGTAGGTTCAATTAGCGATATTATCTATCTAGTCCGTTTCACCATCCTTGTAGTGACCAACCTCTACACTCATAATGTCAAGCGTTTAGTTGCTCGCAGCATACCTGGTAATACCACCACTGCGTCTCTGGCTGAATTCTGAGGCGCATTCTTGGGAAGCTCCACCAGTACCTGCCTCAACGCCGCCAGACCTGCCTGTCCGTAAAACTTCAGGAACTTTTCAATGTGCGTGTCCACCAGTGCCCTGAGAACTATCCAGTGAGTTGGTTGCAGATGTGCCGGCGGTGTGTTGGCAAAATAACTCAATGCTCGCCAGTAGTATGGTGGTGGGAAGGGGTTGTTCGACTTTGACTTGCTGAAGTCTCGCAGGGATATACAGCCATACCCTGTAGCAAGACCCAACATGCGGTTCTTGTGAACCTCGGAACCAACGAATGCATCATCGTCCTTCCACCAACCTATCCTTATCCTTCCCGCTACCGTCTTCTCGTCGCCATAGATGCCGAACAGGACAGGACAGACCACATGGTATTTGGCCAAGAGGATGTCAATGAGTGAAGTGGTGCCCTCAAACAGGTACTCGGTTTTCGAAAACACCGTGACTAACACAATTGCAAGAGCATCCACTGTTGCTATGGTGTCGTTGCAGAACTGACTGATGACCGTTTTGGCGATCGTATTGAGTAGATATACCAGAGCCAACGGCATGCGTCTTTCCACGTTGTCTTGCGGAATGGCGAGCAAAGGAGTGATGTTGATGGCCGGCTCAGAGTATCTCAGAGCCTCGTTGAGGATTTCGAGTACCTTCTTGAGCTGCGCACAGATCAGTTAGTCAATGTTGTACTTCTGTCACCGCACAGCTCATGACTTACCGTCGTTCTGTTTTTGACCTTGTCAGGAGTAAATTGGCCAATTACAGTGTTGAGTTTCCGACGATAATCGCCAATGTCTATCCCGGACATTTTTAATTGTTTTCTGGCGGTATTCCTCATCTCTTTCAGATTCTTGTGGATGGCAAGATATCGCTTGTGCAGTGCTTCTAGTTGCTCTGGTGAAGACTTTAGTGATGAGTGTCCGGCAGATGTTGAAGAAGGCACAGCTGTCTTAGTAACGGGTTTAGGGACGGACAGGGCTGCGGGTGCAGTACCAGGTTGCGCAGCAGGGGTCGACGCGGGTTGTGGTTGAGATGGTTGAGGTTGTGGTGTTGTTTGGGCTGGCGGAGCAGCAGTGGCAGCTTTCGTGGCAGCAGCAGCGGCGGCGGCGGCGGCGGCAGCAGCCTCTTCTTTCGCTTTTCGCTCCGAAGCCTCCTGTTCTTGCTTCCTTCGCAGGGCGTCTGCTTCTTGCTGTCGTTTCTGCTCTGCGAGTCTGGCTTCCTTTTCCTGTATCTCTCTTTCCTCAGCCGCACGTTTCTCTTGTTCCTGCTCTTGTCGCTCGAGCTCCTCCTTTTTCCGTTGCCTCTCGGCAGCCTCTCTTGCGGTCTTTGCTGAGCGCTCCGCTTCAAGTGCACGGCGTTCTTCCTCTTCCTTCTGCATTCGCTCGCGTTCCTGCTTTAGTGCTTCGGTCTCGGCGGCCTCGATAGCATTGCGCAGGATGCGTTCGTGCTCGGCGGCGGCTTGCGCAAGAGCCTCTTGATGGCGGCGTTCCTGTTCTGCATCTCTTTCGTCTTGTCTCTGCCTCCAGGCACGTTCCTCTCGGATGTGAAGAGCACCAATCTCGTCGACCAATACCTCAGAACGACGAGGGCTGTGACGATAGGGGGAGTTGTGACTCTTTCTGGCGATCGAATGGTCGGCTCGAGGTGTGCGAGATGCAGGACTTGCTGTACCAGCTCTGTCCCTGTGAGGAGAAGCCATTGGAGTATGCGGATACGGAAAAGCTGCAAAACCGGCGTCAAGACCAGATCACGGCGATGGGATGTACAGCTCGAAGCTGGAGCGCAAGGCGTGAAAGAGCGACTACGGCCCAGCAGATGGCATGCTCGGTGCTGTTGGAGGGCAGAGAAAGAGGAGCTCAATCCAGCGCGCGAACAGACTCCAGCCGAAGCATCAAAAGTTCACGACAAGTTCAAGCGACGGTTCTTGCTCCAGCTTTGTCGAGTCATGAAACAAAGATTCACTGGAAGCCCGAGCTCCGAAGCGGGATGGAACCAAGAATTGAAGGACCGACTGACTTCAAGCTGCCTCTTTCAACTTCACGTCAATTGGAGCCATGCTTGGAAAGAGACAGAGGGACTGCATCAGAGTATGGAACGATAAACGATATGCGGGCAATACGACCGATCTGCCTGGCTATTGTTATCCATCGATAATCCAACTGCTTTAACAAAGGTTTCATCGCGTAATCCTGCTTTGCAAACGGCCTTGTATCCGGTCCTGCTTGGCAGGATAGCTCTACATACTCTGCAGACGGCGAGGAATAGGATGCTCGCTGTTGGATGAGGGACGAACAGCATGTCGATTGATTGAGCGATTGACATGCAGCCCGAGCAGACGGAATGACCAACGAGTCTAGTGCTCCAGGTGTTGTAGATAGATGGAAAAGCCGCAGAAGGGCACGTCTTTGTCCAGCTGTCCACGAATTGAATGACGCAGTAGTTAGCCCTCTCCGCGTCCAACACCACCTCCCGCCTTTCTCCTTGTGCTTTTTCTGGATCCATATCTACCTCGCTCTCTGCCCTCCCTCCAACCCTTCCTTCCCTTTCCGTAACACACTGCCACTGCCTTCGCCCGTCTCTTCAATCATTTCGAGACGTGCAAGTGGAAAGAGCCCTGATCCCGCCCGCCCAACGCTTCTTGCTTTTGGGGGAAAGCACGACCTCTGCTCGTCAGCCGAAGCCGTCCCAGGCTTCACCAGTCTTTTCGTCCAACACTCACATCCAACAACACACACTTACGCTCCATACCATCACCTTGCTTGTGGCACCCGCCCTCCTTTAGAAGCAGCTCATCATCCGGCATCTCAACTCTTCCTGATTCTATTGCCACCTATCACACTAACAGAGACTCGCTCCTACTTGTGCCGTCGTCGTCGTTGTCATAGCTTTTGCGCTAGCTCCGAGGTCCACATCACCAAGTTTAGCTGTCCAGCACGCTAGACTACCACTCCCTCTCGCGTGTCAGGTACTTGCCCTTTGCCCGCATCATCTCCGTCGCGCCCGCATCATCTCCGTCGCGCCCGCACTCATCTCTGACGCCCGTCCTGCAGATAGCCTAGCATCGTCAAGCTTCTGTCACCCACCCCACCACTGTCGTCTGACATCCTTCCGCCATCCTTCCACGCCGTCTAGTCACCTTCTCGACCCAGCGACAATGGATCAGCACGGACAGAATGGCCCTTCCGGCCCTGGCGGTCGTCGCTTTCACATCGCACACAGACGTAGCCCTTCTGAACTCACCCCCCTAATGAGTACGTTGTCCTTCCATCATGATTCCGACTCCGCCGCGCATGTCTGTCGCAATGGCTTTGCTGACAGTCTCACAGTGGAGCAACTCGCTCTCGCCCAGCAGATTGAACTCCTTCAGCAGCAACAGCAGCAGATTGCCGCAACCCATCAACAGTACGTCAACCTGGGCATGATCCAACCCCAGCAGCAACTCCCCAACCAAGCCTTCGCCCAAATGCAAGGCCAAGTGCCCAACAACAATGCATTCCAGTTCCCTCAACAACAACAGCAACAGCAGCAGCAGCAACACCTGCAGCTGCCTGGTTCCATGGGCCCACCCGCAGGCCACCGTCGCAACCAGTCCGCCATGCCCACCATGACCATGGGTCCCCCACCCGCTCCATCCGCCGGCTCTTCTGGTACATTTGGCGAGTTCAGTTTTCCTGGTGCGAAGTCTGAAAACGTCAACCCCAGACCTCGCAACAGCGGTTCGGTCAGTGGTGGTAGCGGTCACAGCAGAAGACACTCACTCGCCCTGCCTGAGGCAAAGAAGGCTGCCGAGATTGCTGAGCAGAAACGCAAGCAGTCAGGCTTCCAATTCCCCATTCCCGGTGCTGCCGGCGCCGCACCCGATCGCTCCGTGAGCCCCGGTAATGCCAACAATGACATGCCACCCCCTGCCAACAACCTCTCTGCACGTAATGCTGGCCGTGGTGGACACGGACGTAGTCAGAGTCTTGCCGTCGGCAACCAGAGCCAGAGAAACCAGCGTGGCGGTCCCGCTTTCCAGTTCCCCCCTCCTGGTGAGATTAACAATGCTCCTGAACGTCGTGGCAGCCAGGGACACGGAAGAACCCAGTCGCGTAACTTCGATGGCAACTGGCGCCAGCAGCAACCCACCATCCAGGAACAGCATGCTACCAACATGGGTAACTTCCAGATGAACCAGCATGCCGGAGCCCAGCCATTCCAGCCGGGTCATCGCCAGCGCGGCTCTGTTAACAGTCAGTCGATCAGTTCGATCAGCAACTTCCAGTTCCCTCAGCAGCCGCAGCTTGTTCAGCTTCCTCAGGGTCAGGTTCTCATGCAGCCCAACATGTTCGCTACCCAAGGCTTGAACGCCCTGCAGCTCGCTCAGATCCAGGCTTATCAGGCCGCTGGGCTCCAGCCTCCAATTGCAGGCCTCCAAGGACAGCAAGGTGGTCAGCAGATGACCATGCAGCAGCAACAGCAGCAGCGCAAGACTCTCTTCACTCCCTACCTTCCTCAGGCCACTCTCCCTGCTCTGCTCGGTGACGGCCAACTCGTTGCAGGTATCCTCCGTGTCAACAAGAAGAACAGAAGCGACGCCTACGTCACCACCAACGACCTCGACGCCGACATCTTCATCTGTGGTAGCAAGGACCGTAACCGTGCTCTGGAGGGTGATCTTGTTGCTGTCGAGCTTCTTGACGTCGACGAAGTCTGGGGTCAAAAGCGCGAAAAGGAAGAGAAGAAGAAGCGCAAGGATATGACCGATAGCCGCGGTACGTCCATGACCGCTGTCAATGATGCCACTACTCAGCCGGAATCCTCTGCTGCTGAGGGAGGTATCCGCAGACGTGGTAGCTTGAAGCAACGTCCCACTCAGAAGAAGAACGATGATGTCGAGGTCGAAGGCCAGAGCTTGCTCCTTATGGAGGAGGATGAGATCAACGACGAGCAGAAGCCTCTCTACGCCGGTCATATTGTGGCCGTCATTGAGCGTGTTGCCGGTCAGATGTTCTCTGGTACCCTCGGTCTTCTCCGTCCCAGCAGTCAGGCCACCAAGGAAAGACAGGAGGCTGAGCGTCAAGGTCGCGATGGTGGAAACCAACGCAACCAACCCGACAGACAGCAGGACAGACCCAAGATTGTCTGGTTCAAGCCTACTGACAAGCGTGTGCCTCTGATCGCCATTCCCACAGAGCAGGCTCCCAAGGACTTCGTCGAGAAGCACCAGGACTACGCCAACAAGATCTTCGTCGCATGCATCAAGCGCTGGCCCATCACCTCTCTGCACCCCTTCGGTACTCTCGTTGAGCAGCTTGGTGACGCCGGTGATCTTAAGGTGGAGACCGACGCCCTCCTGCGCGACAACAACTTCGGCCCCGATGACTTCTCTGATGCTGTCCTTAAGAACGTCGGCTACGAAGACTGGTCTGTGGCCAAGGATGGCGAGTCCGCTCTGGAGTCTCGTCGTGACTTCCGCAACGAGCAAACCTTCACCATCGACCCCAACGGAAGCGAGGAGCTCGACGACGCAATCCACTTCAAGACCCTTAGTGATGGTCACGTTGAGATTGGTGTTCACGTTGCTGATGTTTCTCACTTCGTCAAGCCTTCGTCCATGGTTGATCGCGAGGCCAAGAAGCGCGGTAGCGGCGTCTATCTGATGAACCGTACCGTCAAGATGCTTCCTCCCAAGATCAGCTCCGAGATCTGCTCTTTGAGCCCTGGCGAAGAGAGATACACTGTCAGTGTCGTCTTCAAGATCAACCCTGACACTGGACGTGTTCTCGATGAGGACACCTGGATCGGCAAGGCAATCATCAAGAGCACTGGAAAGGTCTCTTACGACCAGGTCGACAGTATCGTCAACGGACAGGGTAACTCCGGTCTCGACGACGAACGTGCAAGCCAGATTGAACAGCTCCACAGCATCTCTCAGAAGCTTCGTCAAGCCAGATTTGGTGACGGTACCACCAACAACCAACCCCTTCGCTTGATCTACCAACTCGATGACGAGAACGTGCCCGTTGAGCACAACATCTTCGACTCTTCACCTGCTCACGAGCTGATTGAAGAGTTGAGCCACAAGACCAACTCGTTTGTTGCCCAGAAGATCTATGCTGGCTTGCCCGAGAAGGCTCTGTTGCGCAAACAGGCTCCTCCCAACCCTCGCCGCTTGGTAACTCTGAGCGAGCGTATGGCCAACATCGGTGTTGATGTGGACACATCGAGCAGCGGTGCCCTACAGAACAGCCTCTTCCAGATCGAAGATGCCGATGTCCGCAAGGGTGTCGAAACTCTTCTGATCAAGGCCATGCGTCGTGCAAAGTACTTTATCCCTTCCAAGGCGCCCGTCGACCAATACTCGCACTACGCACTTAACTTGCCCCTGTACACCCACTTCACCAACCCTTCGCGCCGTTATGCAGACATTATCGTTCACCGTCAGCTTGAGCACGTTCTCACCAACGGTGCCGTTGAGTTCACCGAGGATGTCGAGGCTTTGGCAAAGACTGCCGAGACTGCAAACACGAAGAAGGACTCTGCTCATGCTGCACAAGAACAGAGTGTGCACATTGAGTCTTGCCGCGCACTCGACAGAAAGAGTCAGGAACTTGGTGGCGATCTCATCAGCGAGGGTATCGTCCTTTGCGTCTACGAATCAGCCTTCGATGTCTTGATTCCCGAGTACGGTTTCGAGAAGCGTGTCCACTGTGACCAGCTTCCCCTCAAGAAGGCCGAGTTCGACAAGAACAAGCGCCTGCTTGAGCTCTACTGGGAGAAGGGCGTTCCATCCTCTGCCTTCGTTCCTGAGGACGAGAAGCCCAAGGCCAGCCGAGCTAACAACTGGTCTGCAGCCGCCGCTGCCCGTGACTCCGCCGCATCCCGTGCCAAGGAGGAAGAGGCCCAGCGCAAGCAAATGGAGACTGCAACCATCTCTACCGATGACGCCGATGCTCTCTTCGAAGACGATGACGATGCTGTTTCTGAGATCACCGAGCAGACTGCAGGTGTGTCCCTCAACACAGACCGCAACACCCAGAGCATGCCCCCATCCCCCACTCGCAACGGCATCTCTTCTCAGCAAGGTCCTCAGCGTACCAAGTCGGACTCCAAGATCCTCCACACGACTCCCGAGGCCAAGCTCAGCAACAAGGATAAGTACCTGAAGCTGTTCAGCCTTCGTGAGTCGGATGGCAACTACATTCAGGACGTCAGAGAGATGTCGAGAGTGCCGGTCATCCTTAAGACGGACATGACCAAGAGCCCACCGTAAGTTTCATACTACTCAAGATGATTACAGAATACTAACTCGAGTTGCAGCTGCTTGACCATCAGATCGCTCAACCCCTACGCCCTGTAGATTGCCGGCTGATACCATCTTGTACGGCTTGGTTTGAGTAGTGCGACGACATCGGACGCTTACTTTGACGCAAACATCATCACCCATGTTAGATGCCATTAACCACGGCATCTTTGCATATGTATCAACAACATTTCTGTGGAAGCCCGTGGACGAAGTGTCAAGACGGGCTGGAGGAAACAAAATGAAGGGGGTTCGCACACCCATAAGAACGGAGGCAGGTGGTAAAGCAGACTTGTAGATGGACCACGGATCTTGGACGATTCGGAGCGATGTTTCATTTTTTTGTTTTGTCATGGTTAATTTCTTTATTGATTAGAGTACTCTTTCGCCGCCTGCTTCCGCTGAGCATGTTGCATCAATTTCTAGCGAAAAATGATAGACATTAATCATCAAATCTGGACTTTGACCATGGCCATTCCCATCGAGTGTAAGGCAGGGGCCTTGTGGCGATTGGCTCCCATTGATCAATGGGTTTGCTTGTATCGACCAAGACAATGCTGCCTCCATTGGCAACAGTGCCATCATCATGAGCCTCGACGCTGCGACCAGCCTTGCGACAGTCTTCCTGCATGTCGGGGACGAGCTTCTCTACCTCTGACTTGGGCAGGTCGGCGCTGAGTAGGTCTCAGCATCATTGTCAGTTGATTGAGGGAACAGATATACAACTTACTACATGAGAGAAAGGTGAGGCAGGTAATCGTCGTGAGCCCATTTCTCAGCCTTTCCCTGGTCACCTCGTTCAACGGCGTGTGCACGGCAGGCAGAAGCCAGCCGCAGCAACTGTTCAGTCTTGCCAGCCCGCAATGTCAACTTTTTGACAAAGGCATCACCAGCTTCCAGCACATCTAGCGTCACAAAGACAGGGTCATGCTGGTCTCCAGAGGGCAGATGCAAGGCCCCTAGCCAAGCTTGAGGGTCAGAGCCGTAGAGAGATGGATCGATGTTTGAGGTTATGGTGACGTGAGGGATGAAGTCGTGGGTTGTTGTGTCTGGGAAGTGAGGGGGTATGGTTGTGGAGATGAGGGTTTGGAGAGCTTGGGAAAAGGAGCCGTCCTTGGGGGGAATGATCCAGAGAGATGCGCCGGGCATGCTGGGTAGCTGGAGTATATGAATTGGGTGTTGTAGAACTAGAGCAGAAGCTATAGCAGAATGTGGTTGTGAGGGAATTGAGGTTGGAGATAGTGATGATGATGATGATATGACCAGAGCGTGGAGAAGGTGTATCGCACGTGACTTTTGAGCGGAAGTTCGCGAAGCCGCGTCGTTCGGAGAGGCTTGGAGACAGATGCCTTGGTGAAGCTGTCCAAGTTTATTGTTCGCGCACGAAAAGCACACGCCGAGTGAATACAAAGTGAATTGAACTGCATGAAGACGGTCGCGAACGTATCCGGATGAAGCAAGCGTTTTTTTGAGTAAAAGCGACGCTCCGCGCATGGATTGAGACGCGACACGACAAGACGCACGTCGACTGGCTTGTTACTCCTCCACACAGCCCATCCAGCACTATACCATCGACACCATGTCGGCCTTCTCCTTGTCGAGGACCGAGAGCCCACAGGCTTTCGTCTCGAGTTTCGCCCCGCGCGTTCGCACATACCAGAACTCACTGCTGACACCGGCCATCCAACCACAAAATACCATCGCTCCCGTGCGCACAACAAAGCGCGGCACCACCGCCATCAACTACTCCGAGGACCTCGAGAACGACAGCCTGGTCGAAGACAGCGATGCGCCCCGAAGACCCACCGGCCTGCGCAGTCTGCGCCAGAACGAATCCCAGACAGCCGTCACCACTGGAGCTGTCCAATCCACCGAACTGACGAGTGCCGTCGACGTCCAAGGCATCTGGCGCGAGTGGATGGGCAAGCCCAAGAAGGCCATGACAGAAAGACAGGTCATGCTGCAAGCACAACTCCCTCTCAACCTCGTTCCCATCCGCATCGACTTGAGCGTCAGCCCTTTCCAGCCAGAGGCTCCTCTGCCCAAGCCCAACAATGCGCGCGAGCTTGGTGTTGACGAGAACTCGCCGGCTTACAAGGCTCCCGACATGACGCCAGAATTCCGCATCAAGGACAGCTTCCTCTGGAACCTGCACGAGGCTCTCATGACACCCGATCAGTTCGCAAAGGTCTTTGTCGACGAGCTGGACTTCCCTCTGGAGCGCCGTCCGGCCCTGGCGCTGCAGGTCTCTCAGCAGATCCGCACACAACTAGAAGAACATGCTGCTGTCGTCATGCACCCACTGTTCAATCCTACCTCGACCACCGAGGCACGCAACATTTCGACGCGCGCTCCCGTCTCACGCGAAGTCTCGTCCACACCATTCGCACACACGCCATCTGCACAACAACCACAGACAAACGGTGTCAACACTCCCAACCCCGCCCAAACACCTTTGCCCAACGACGCCAATGTCTCGGCCGTTGCTCAACCTCTACCGCCCTCCTCCGTACACAACCCTGACGACGCTTACCGCTGCATCATCTCGCTCTCGATCAACCTTATGAATAGACTTTATACTGACAAGTTCGAGTGGTCACTCATGCACCCGGCTGGCTTCCCGGAGATCTTCGCCAAACAGACGTGCGCCGACCTGGGTCTGTCGGGAGAATGGGTGCCCGCACTTGCCCACGCCATATACGAAGCTGTCCTAAAGCTGAAGAAAGACTACTGTGAAAACAACGGCTCTCTGCTCGCTGTCATTGGCAGTGGTGTTGATGCCTGGGGTCAAATCGACAACGAGGCCGCTGAAGTACACGGTGATGGTGCGCTGGCAATAGGAGAAGCCGCTGGTTGGCGCTTCGACAACGATGATCTGGGAGCTGAATGGCAACCGCGTGTCGAAGTGTTGAGCAAGGACGAGATCGAAAAGCGTGAAGGCGACCGCGAACGCCAGATCCGCAGACAGAGACGTGAGATGGCTGCACGCGCTACAGCCGGCTTCGCACCCCCACCTGCTTTGGCAAACGATTACTTTGGCTCTCAGGCTGGTGCTGGTGATGAGGAGAGAATGGGCAGAGGAGAGAGAAGCAAGAAGAAGAGGCGTTTCCGCAGTCTCAGTCCTACTGGCCGCGAGACACCTGACTTTACCGCTGCCTTTGGTGGTGAGCAGGGCAAGTTGACAGAGTCGGAGCGTCCCGTCTGGCAGTGCACTCACTGTCGTATTGGCGGAAGCGCTGTCTGGGCCGTCCGCGACGGACCCAACGGACCCAGAGTAAGTTTCTACAAAGCCTCGGATGCATGTCGCAAAGCTAACAATCCCTTGCAGTCACTCTGCAACAACTGCGGTCTTCTCTACGAACGCGACAAGCGTCTGCCACCTTGGGCCAAGGATCTCTACCTGATCGAACAACCCAAGCCCAGCAGGTAAGCCTCTACCGTTCAGTCTTCCTCATAAACACCTCGCTGACCTCAACCCTCCCAGACCCGAACCGCCATCACACTCCCACCACAACGCACCTCTCCCTCACACGCCCTCGGGCTTCATCCCAAACCCCAACCGCCAACTCTCCATGCAAGCCTCGCAAAACGGCCACAGCGGCAGCCCACAGCTGCGCCACCAGCTCTCCGACCTGCCAGACGCATACGCCGCCACGGTGCGCGGAGGCGGCCCCAGCATGTTTGAAGATTACGCTGTCGAAGGCGAAGACCTGGACTGGACCAAGGTCACGGACCCGCGCGAGAGAAAGCGCTTGCAGAACATTATCAACGGCAGAAAGTACCGTGAGAGGAGGTTGGCTGCTGAGGCTGCTGCTGCCGCCGCTGCCGGTGCTAGTCCCGCGCCTATGAGGTAGAAGTGTCCGTCGTGCGTTTTGCTTTGGGACGGGTTTCTTGCCTTTGTTGCCATTAAATGATTGCGAGGCTGTTTCTTCGCAAAAGCGATCCAAAAAGGATTAGAGGAAATGGAGGCTTGGAGGATGCCTTTTTACGGCTCTCGTTGGTAGCGTTTTTTTTTTCCTTTCCTCATCCGGGAAGGGAGGCTACAGGTTTCTTTGCTGTTCATGGCGGCGAGCACGAGAGACACTCTCGACGAGTAGCCTTCCTAAAGTTTCTTTTCATTCACGTCGAAGCATTACAATACCACTTTCTGTCCCTTTTTTTGGTGGGAAATCAATACATTCTTTTTTTCCCAACATGCTGTCTTGTGGCTTTCTCCCCAGACCCGTGTGCCATGTCTTCATTCTCTCATTCTCTCGTTCGATATCATGATCCACGGTGGATGTTCTTCTCGTCTCATGAGCTCCTTCCTGCGAACCCCTCTCCGCGCACCTGATACTTCAGATGTGCTCTGGTCAGTTGATGCTGCATGTCTGGCCGGGATGCCATGTTGTATGCTCTGTATTCAAGCCCGCAGACGTCGGCATGCATTAGTCCGAGTGTGAATGTCTGCGTCCCGATGACTTTCTGTTGGTCTTCCTGCTGCACCAAGCCAGGTACCGTCACCTCTTAGGCATCGGTGCTCGTTCGCTGGCGGGCATTTCTCTACCACTCGTGTCCTTGACATTCACGAGTCGCGGTGGAGGCGTCTTGTCTCTGGAAGTGATGCGCTGGTTGCTAACCCTGTCGCGTTTCCTCCTCTTGTCGCGAGGTAGCATGGCTGCTCTCTCGTCGTCATCGTGATCTTCCTCTTCCTCGTCGACCAATTCTCCATCGGCCGTCTCGTGGTCGGGCGGGGTGATCCATTCTTTGGGGACCACGCACGGCAGTGCGAGACCCACGCTAGCAGCTCGGTTCAGCCACGTGGGTCCCGGTCTACCGGTCAGTCTCTCGCAGAGATACGAAGAAAAGTGGTTGCAGTTGTTGCTGAGTAGGTTATACCGCGTGCCTTGGAAGACTCTGGAAGCGTCATTGATTATATCGGTGATTTCCTCCTGGGACAAGACGGTGAAGCCATGGATGATCTCGCAGCGAAAGGTGCCGCCCGGCGGTTCGAGTTTTGGCTTTGTCCAGTATACTCCGCTGACGCCTTTGCGATCGTGGCCGCCGTATGCGTATTCGCGTTCGTTGATGACGACGCCGGTATGCAAGAGGGAGCCGCCGATGGTCCAGAGGATGTTGGAGAGACGGCCAGGCTGGATTGTGTTAGTCCGGCTGTTTTGTGTGGTAGCGCAGAAAGAGACGGTCTGACTGGTAACAGGTCATAAACATGTATCTTGACTTCGGTCTTTTGAGCGGCCAGAGATGCGCGATGCACTGATGACGATTGTCGCTTGTGCTTTGAGGACGACGGCGTCATGGCAATTGATCTGTACAAAGATTGCGAAGAACGATAGAGGGTCAATACTCGCTACTGGCAACTGTTAAATAATTTCTGTGCGATTCGTAAACCAAGGCGGTAAGTTGAACAGAGATTAAAGAGGCAGTCGCGCCCAAAAGGGACCCTTGGTCCCCTTCACATCATGGTTGACTGCCCCGCACTCCCAGTCAGCCACGACGGCAAGGGCTGGCCATCCTTTTGCCATGTCATGGACAGAGTACAACATTTTCTTGCAACAAGACAGTCGTTTGTGCGTCAGAAGTGTCGTCTCGAGAAACACCTCCATGCAGGCCATCACGTGTGTCTCAGTAGGGCAGAACTCTAGCCGCATGAATGGACGCCCGACGTGCGCACAGACAGACAGCGAAAACAAGACAACAATAGGAAAACAAAAGCTGTCTGATAATAGCAAATCCCATCCAACAACCACACTCAGCACTTTTGTACGACAATCGGCAAGTGTTCGGCCCGAGTGTCAATAGAAGCCGACAATAGGAACATACATTGCTGCTGGAGAGGCTGACAATACGATAGACGCGCCTGCCAAATCGCGTCATGTGTCCCTTCCTATTGATGCACCAGAATGAATAGACCTGCAGTAGGTACTTTTGGTAACTGTTTCGTATTATCCTTCTATTGTCCTCCCACTCCGTTTGTTATCGGAACCATCTGGGCATCTATCTGTCTGTCCATAACACAAGAGACTTCAAGAAGTTTCCTCTCCAACCACACACCATCCTGTTTGTCCTTTCCATCCAGAAGCTTCCTCCACTCTCCGCAGCAATAGTGTGTTGCACTTTCTCACACCCTCCAACACTCCATCTCTTTCCTCCAGAACACCAGTCCCTCTTTTTCGTGCAAGTCATCCTACACTACCATCATCATGGATTCTCTCATGCACTCCTGCCACAAAATCATGCTCGAGCGAGCCTCTACAGAAGATGGCGAGCACCACCCCCAGCAACTCTCAGACATTCCGCCACCAGCCTATTCCGCTGAAGACAACTTGACCGATTCCGAAGACAAGGACGAAGACCCATCCCCAGTCACTCTGGTCCTCAACGCCGACACAAAAGTCCATGGCACTGGCAACATGATTGCTACACCACCACTCGCCGACGCAACCCGCCTATCCACACTCCTGCTCGCTGCAGTACAAAGCCTCAACGCTGCAAGGGTCGATGCTACAGAACCTGGCTCGCCCACGCCTGTGTTGCAGGTCAACCTTACCATCAACTGCGGTATTACTGTCACCGGCGACAAGAACGTCATTGGCTACAAGACACAAGGCACTCTACCAACTACTTTGAAGAGGAAGACCACCGAGGAGGTATGTTCTTTACCCGTCGCCATTTTGTTTTTACCAACCGTTTCTGACATACCGCCATAGGATCCCGGAGATGCCCCTGAGGCCAAGAGAATGAAGGCTCAGTGAGCAGCTTCGTTGTATGAAAAATGCGACAAAGAGACATGATGCTTTCCTTTGAGATGTCCTTTGAGTTGCAATGAATGAACAAGACGTTTTTCTTTGACCATTGATATTGGTTCCTTGTTCTTGCACACTGTGACTCCCCTTCTCACGCACTATGCTGGTAGTCGGATACCTCTGGTGTTGTTACATAAATAGCCCTTGGGGGCTCTCAACCCCTCTCTACATACTCACGTCCCAGAAAACCGAACAAAGAAACAATCGATCAAGAATCAAACAACACGAAAGAATGTCCTCCACAACCACGACTTCAGGTAAGTCTACTTTCGGAGTCGAGTTGGAGTTCCTCGCAGTCGTCCCTGGCAGCCTTCCCTATACACCTCACCACTACGTCTATGAAGCCCTGCAGGAGAGAGTATCTCTTCCTTGCCCCTTCAACTGTGGACAGGGCCACCACGACCTCAGACTTCCCGTTGACGCCGAACCGCCCTCCTTCTGGGAACACCACGATTCCGACAATGAGTACAAGACTTGGATTGTGACCCGTGACTGCAGTGTCAGGCTTACTGACGAAGAGAAACAGTTCTACCCGGATAACTCCTCGGCCAGCGACATCGAATTCCCATCTCGCGTCCTCGACTTTTTCAACCCTAGCCCTTGTCCGCACGGTCAGGTTTGGCCTTGCAACGGTGAACCTCTGATGTGGGATTGGCGTGACGAGATTACTACAATCATCAACACTCTAAAGCAGAAATGCAACAAACCTGGATGGAGAGTGTTTGCAAATGGAACCTGTGGTATGCACGTTCACGTTGGTCGCGACAAGATTGGCTTCAACCTTGACACCACCAAGAATATTATGGGTATGTTTACGGCATTTGAACGTTGCTTTGACTCTCTACTGACCGTTGACCGCATCGCTGGCTACGAAGATGATCACACTGCTCTACCTGCTCTGAAGATTGCTGCTGGCAAATCCCACTCTTTGACTCCTTGGTCCGCCTCTGCAGGTTGGAAATACGCTCTCCCCCTCTCAGTCCGCCAATACGAGCACTTTGCTCACGATCTCATGAACGCCTACGAAAACCACGATTTCCTCACTTGGAACACACTGACCAAACACGGCGCCTCCATCCCCTACTGGCTACACCGCATCTACGACACGACCACCATTGCACAACTGGGTGAGTACAGCACACCCCACCAATCCAGCGTAAACCTCGAACACGTCGTCCACAACGACATCAATAAGCCAACCATAGAATTCCGTCTGCACCCAGGCACCCTCGACCCACCCTCCATCATCGCCTGGATAGACCTCCTCTGCCACCTGACCATCTACGCCGAACTCACCACCCCAGCCACCGTCCTCACCACCCTCGAAGCCACCTACGCAAACCCTGCTTACACCATCACCGATGTCGCGGCCCTGGTTTCTGCATCTTCCGCAACCCAATCCCACTATACCGCCCTCCTATCCCCTGCCACCCACTTCTCCACCTCCAAGACTGCCATCGTCACTCAACCCCACGATGAACTGGCCCCTCTATACTCCCACAATATCCAACATCTCTATTCCCAGACCGCTCGCTTCACAGTCTCTTCGCGTATAATGCAGAAATTGGTTTCTGGTCGCTACGGCCAGTTTCCTGTTGAGTTTCTCAAGGGAGTTTTCCCTGAAGATGTGAACGAGGCTGCTAGGGAGGGAAAAGGATTTTTGAGTGATGGGATGGGTGAGGGTGATTTGGAGGAGTGGAATCAAGAGCTCGAAAAGGTGGTTGGTGAGGCGGTGCAGAGGAAGAATGGGGATGGGGGGTTATTTGTTGGATAATCTGTTTTGAAGAAGGGGGGGGGGGG